>CM037787.1:25340943-25382297 GCA_021229015.1 Solen grandis | reverse complement strand
ATATGTACTGGAAGTAACAACAGTTTTGCACCAATACCTCTATTTACATTTATCCAGTTATCCAATTCAGGATTTGAACAAAGCAGACTAGTCTGTCTTACGTCTTAAATTACTGTCATTTCCTTTTTTTTTTGGACGACTATTTGCACCCTGCTAACATCTTTTTCAAACACTTTGAAGATCAGTGGAGTAACTCAGATGTTTAAATTTTAACCCACTTTCTAGGATATATTTAAACTAAGGTACCTTTGTAGACAACAGCAGGAGCACTGTTACAGTTTATATGGAGGATTTGGATTTACATGTAGTTCTTGGTTGATATTTTTACTCTGTTGTTACTCTACTTTAAGCTTTTTTTCTATTAAAGTTTCTCTTGGCTGATTTGCCTGATAGAGAAGAAATTTGTAAAACGATAACTTTAATATTGTAGAAAATGGAAAATTATATCTTTTTATCAATATGGCTCTTTTTACAATTGTACTTTACAGCCACAGCCACCGCCTATATTATCAAGACAATAATGTGACTCAGAAAAGTACATACAGGTCTCATCTCCAGTAAAGTACATACAGGTTTCACTTCCAGTTAAATAAAATACATGCAGGTTTCATCTCCAGTAAAGTACATACAGGTCTCATCTCCAGTAAAATAAAGTACATGCAGGTCTTATCTCCAGTAAAATAAAGTACATGCAGGTTTATCTCCAGTAAAGTACATACAGGTTTCATTCCAGTTAAATAAAGTACATACAGGTCTCATCTCCAGTAAAATAAAGTACATGCAGGTCTCATCTCCAGTAAAGTACATGTAGGTCTCATCTCCAGTAAAGTACATGTAGGTCTCATCTCCAGTAAAATACATGCAGGTCTTATCTCCAGTAAAGTACATACAGGTTTCACTTCCTGTTAAATAAAGTACATGAAGGTCTCATCTCCAGTAAAAGTACATGCAGGTCTCATCTCCAGTAAAGTACATGTAGGTCTCATCTCCAGTAAAGTACATGTAGGTCTCATCTCCAGTAAAATACATGCAGGTCTTATCTCCAGTAAAGTACATACAGGTTTCACTTCCAGTTAAATAAAGTACATACAGGTCTCATCTCCAGTAAAATAAAGTACATGCAGGTCTCATCTCCAGTAAAGTACATACAGGTCTCACCTCCAGGAAAGTACATGCAGGTCTCATTTTCAGTAAAGTACATAATGGTCTCATCTCCAGTAAAATAAAGTACATGCAGGTCTTATCTCAAGTAAAGTACATACAGGTCTCATTTCCAGTAAAGTACATAATGGTCTCATCTCCAGTAAAATAAAGTACATGCAGGTCTTATCTCCAGTAAAATAAAGTACATGCAGGTCTCATCTCCAGTAAAATAAAGTACATGCAGGTCTTATCTCCAGTAAATTAAAGTACTTGCTTGTCTCACTTCCAGTATAGTACATGCAGGTCTCATCTTCCAGTAAAGTACATGCAGGTCTCATCTCCAGTAAAGTACATACAGGTCTCATCTCCAGTAAAATAAAAAGTACATACAGGTCTCATCTCCAGTAAAGTACATACAGGTCTCATCTCCAGTAAAGTACATGTAGGTCTCATCTCCAGTAAAATGAAATTTTTTAAGTAAAATTAATTTTAATTTTTAAATACTTACCTGTTATTACTTCAGGTATGTGTCTATTTGCACAGCTTCCAAAACAGAGTCCGCAAAATAAACCATTCCCTAAACCCCCTAGTTACCGGAAGTGTAACCCCCGTTCTCCAATTGTATATGAAGCCATCGAGGGATACAACAACCAGCAAGCGGGGAGGGAGGTGGGACTCTGTAATAACAGGTAAGTATTTACTAATTAAAATTAATTTTACTTCAAAAATTTCATTTTAATAGCATAAATACGTTACCTGTTATTACTTCAGGTATGACTTCGTCGCTAAGGTGGGAGGTTGCTAACGAAGACCTTGATTGTAGCGACACCCGAAGTAGAAAACGACCAAAGCCGCCGATGCTAAACGCTCTCGAAAGAGCGAAAAACGTCAGACAAGATGACTAAACTACTGTCTGAGCTACTACAAGCGGACCCAAATCCGCAAGGTTTTGTGATTGGTTAGCCAGTGAGCGGAGATAAAAGGAAGAAAACGTAGTAGAGGACTTCCAAGAGGCCGCTTTAAGAATATCATCCATGGGGGATTTATTCAAGAAAGCCCAAGAAGCAGACAAAGCACGGAGCTCATGTGGTCTAATTCTTAAAAAGGATAGATCCCTGTCCGAAAGATCCGAATAGGCAAACTTGATAGTTGAGGCTACCCAACGAGATATTGATGCTGCCGAAACTTCGCCCCCCCCTTTTATCGGGAGGAAAAGACGAAGACGACGACCCCGTAAAGATTTAACCTTCTGACGGTAAAACTTCAAGGCTCTAACCGGACAAAGAAGCCGATCAGGATCACCCCTAGCGCAAGACCTAGCAAGGCTCGGAATAACTACCGGAGGGGAACAGACCGAAGGGAGTTGGGTTTTCGCAAGGAAACCAGGTTGAAAACTCAAGGATACAGAGCCATCAGATTTGTTAAAGCGTAAATAGCCTTCCTCGGTAGAAAAGGCATGAATTTCACAACGACGCTTAGAAGACGCCATTGCTATGAGAAAGACCGTCTTCCATGTTACGTGCAGGAGTGAAGCCTCAGAAAGAGGTTCAAAAGGTGCCTTAGTAAGAGCCAGTAAAACACAAGAAAGATCCCACTTGGGAGTTAACGAACGAGAGACTGGCCTAGACAGTTCAAACGAACGAATAATTTCCGAAAGATAAGGATCCGAACCAAGGGAAGAGGATCTGTGAAACTTTAGAGTGTTCGATAACATGGACCTATAACCCTTGATAGAACTGACCGCAAGTTTTTTCTCGTTAAAAAGAAAAACTAGAAAGTTAGCGATTTCTCTGACAGGAGCCTTGACGGATTAATCTGCCGTGCGATACACCAATCACGGAAGACCTTCCACTTTGCCTGGTAGACAGATCGAGTAGATTGTCTCCTGGCCTTAGAGATAATAGAGGCAACTGTTGCCGAAAATTTCTTCTGTCTAACTCGCTGTTGGATAACATCCAAGCGTGAAGACGAAGAGCGTAGGGATTCTCGTGTAGGACCCTGTTCCGACCTTGTGACAGAAGGTCCGGAACCTGGGGAAGTTCTACAGGATGGTCTATCAGAAGATCCACGAACCAAGATCTCGTTGGCCAAAGTGGAGCTACAAGGAGGATCCTGCACTGAGATCGCAGGATTTTCCTTAGAACTAAGGGAATCAGAGAAAACGGTGGAAACACATAAGCAAATAGATGATCCCAGTTCACAGACAGAGCATCTATCGCCCAAGCCCTGTGATCCGATACCGGTGACACAAACAGTGGAAGTTGGTTGTTCAGCCTGGTTGCAAATAGATCGACAGACGGAGACCCGAAAATCGCAAACAGAGCTGTTGCGACCCGAGGAAGTAACTTCCATTCCGAGGGGAGAAGAGAATGCCTGCGTGATAGTTGGTCCGCTAAGACATTTAGACGACCCGGAAGATGTCTGACTTGAATGAGTACCGAAGACACCTGACACCAATGAAGAAGGTGCCATGTTTCCATGCACAGAGAAGGCGAGTGCGTCCCCCCTTGTCTGTGGATGTAAGAGACAACAGTCGTGTTGTCCGTAGATACTAGAACAGACTTGCCTCGAATGAGAGGAGAAAACTGTCGTAAGGCTAGTAGAACCGCCTTGAGTTCCAGGTTGTTGATATGTAGAGAACCGTCCCGAGGGGACCAAAGACCCGAGGTTGTGAGACCCAGAGGTTCCAGATGAGCACCCCAGCCTGACAGACTGGCATCCGAGAAGAGGAACAGTTCCGGTTGAGGAGGAGAAAGAGGAACACCCTCTCGGAGAAACGAGGGGGAATTCCACCAACTGAGATGATGAACCAATTCCGGGGAAACCGGAAGAATGGTCTGTAAATGGTCTCGACTGGGACGCCAGATCGAGGGGTCGCATGTGAAGGCGGCCCAGCGGAACAAGATCCGCTGCTGCATTGAGTACACCGAGAAGTGATAGAAATTCGCGAGCTGAGATCGATTGCCGACGCGAAAACCCCCGAACCAGAGTTAGAAGAGCCAGAATTCTGGGTTCTGGAATTCTGATCCTGTTTAGGTCGGTCAGAAACCGCATCCCGACAAACGTGAAGTTCTGGGATGGGATCAACTCCGATTTCTCGGAGTTGAGGATGAAGCCTAGCCGGAGAGCTAGGTCTGTCACCCATCGAAGTTCGTCGAGAAGAGCGACTGGGTCCATGTGAAGAAGAAGCCAGTCGTCGAAATACGCCAGAAGGCGTGAGCCGCGAAAATGAACCCTGGCGACCAGAACCGAAACTATTTTGGTGAAGATTCTGGGGGCCGAAGACAGGCCGAACGGAAGAGCCCTGAACTGGTAGACAGTTTGACCATCCGTAAAGCGAAGGTACTTCCTGGAATGGGGATGGATAGATACATGGAAGTAGGCATCCGATAAATCCAGGGAAACAGCCCAGTGACCGGGGAGGACGGCTGCCCTGATCGACGAAGTTGTTTCTATTTTGAAGTGTTCCTTCGGAATGAAGGAGTTTAGATGAGATAGGTCTATGACCGGTCGAAAACCGCCGTCCTTCTTGGGAACCAGAAAGAGACGGCTGTAAAACCCCGGAGAGGTTAGAATCGAGACCCTTTCTACCGCTCCTTTTTTCAGAAGATCTGAAATAGCGAGTCCCAGACGAGGATGATTGGAGGAGAGATGAATGGGGGAGCGTGACAGTGGAGGGGGACGACTGAACGGAATCCGATAACCGTGTCTCACGATAGACAGGACCCACTGGTCGTCTGTGATTGTCTCCCATTGCTGAATGAAATGAGTGAGTCTGCCGCCTACTGGAAGGGGCAGAAACACTCTTCCTCCTAATTGAACGTCTGGAAGAGGAAGCGGAAGAAAGGACGCACCCCTAGGGCTTACTCCTACCCCTTTGACTGGTAGAGGTAGAAGAAGGGGTGGGGGGCGATGAAGGAGGAAATCGTGGTCGTTGAGGACCAGATTGGCGGGCACCCCTGGAAGAAGGATTACCTCTGAAAGAAGATTGAGGTTTACCCTTTTCCGAGTCCTTCGGGGATTTACCGGTAGAAGCCGAAGGCTTCTTCGGTATCCGGAATTTAGGGGGAGCCGAAGTAGGAGTGCGGGTTGGAAGGCCACCGCTCCGTGCATTTGCTCCTCCCTGGAGGCATCTGCTACTTCCTTGATTCGGCCCCCAAACAGGGACGAAGAAGAAAGAGGGGCCGACCTAAGCTTTTCTCGAGAAGAGGAGAGAAGCAGCTTGTTGGGGCCGTCCAGGATGGCATCCCGCCTGCAGCGAGTCATCTCTGAAGAGAGAGAGAGAGATAGCAAAATAGAATGTTTTGCAGTCGCTGCTAAGGCCTCTAAAAGAAGCCTGACGGAAGAAGATAAGGCATCTTTTTGCTGTAGTTTGACCGAAAGTGCGGCCACGAAGGAGTCAGCGTGAGACAAGATGCCGGAAAGAAAGCGGGAGTGTTGCTCCCAGCGATCCAAGACCTTCTGCTGAAGTGGTAAAGAAGAGGGGACCTTGAGCCGGAGCCGACTCGCATCTAAGTCCAGTTTCGGAGGGTGGATAGAAAATTCACCCTCCGAGAACTTGTAGGTCTTGGGGTTAAAGCCCAAAGGCCGAAGGTCTGAAGTGGGAATAAACCAGCCCGGTCCTGGCTTGGAGGAGGAGGAAGATTCGAAATCCTCCAGGGCCGAACGGACGACCGGAGAGAAAGGAAGCAACTCCGGTTCGACTGATTTGGCTTCCTTAGGCTTACCGACGAGGTCGAGGTAACCCTCGCACCTCTTACGGGAGGGAGGAGGGGCCGGTTTGCACACCGATTCAGGTAGGGTAGCAAAGACCTCCTGAACAGCCCTGTCCATGGAAAAACGACTGTTGTCTGACTCGTCCTCCTCGTCAGAGAGAGGATTGTCAGTACAAGGTTCAGAAGGGGCACTGGATCGGCGCGAGGTGGCCGAAAGAGGCACATCCTCGGCAAATAAGGAATCCTCCTCAGGAGCATGAAGAGAGATTTCGTCCTCCAAGTGTCCGCTCAGAGTAGCCCCACTGGTAGGAGGGTTGCGAGCGGAGGGAGGAGGCCCAGTCTCAGTAGAAGGACGAGATGGGGGAGCATCCTGAGGGGGAAAGCCCATAAAGGGAAATGGAGGAAAGAAGGGCCACATAGGGGGCTGTGCAGAAGAAGCGCCCTGTGGCCCCGAGGAGGGAGAAGACTGAAGGAACAGTCGGTGATCTAAGGTCTCTGGTGGAAGAGAAACCCCATCCCTCCTAGAAGGAGCAGGCTCGCCCGGTATGACAGGAGGGGAGGCAGAACTGAAGTGCCTCGCATAATCCCCCATCATGCGGGACCACCACGTGGAAGGATCGAAGGTATGAGGCTGGGATGAAAAATCCGCACCCTGATCCTTCGAAGAGCGAGACGTGGCCGAGCGTAAAGGGGACCGGTCCCTAGGAGCAGAGCTAGGGGACCGGTGACCGGAAATGCCCGGGGAACGTTTGGGGGGCCGTTTCTTGGGCACCCTAGAACACGAGGAAGCAGGTGGCCGACGCGGAGAGACCGCAGGGCTGCCTGAGGAAGAACTCGAGTCCGAACTTTTTTCAGTTAGGAACGGCAAGATCGGTGACCCGCACGCCTAGAGTGGTGAGCCGACCTGACCGGTGATCGGTGACGATCTTTTACCGATGACCGGTGATGACCGGTCTTGGGTCTCTGGGACCGATCACGAACAATAGATGTTCGATAATGACCGGTGAATGATGACCGGTGCCCGGTGATTGATGACCGGTGCCCGGTGACCGATGCCCGGTGATTTGTGGTCGGTGACCGGTGATGGTCCGGTGACCGGTCGCGGGCCTTGCTATGCCCAATGTCAAGCAAATGACCGGTCATGCCCGGTGACCGGTCGGAGTAGTCTCCTTGTCTGCCACCCTGGGGCTAACGCAAGGAGAGCCGTACAGGGAGCAAGGAGACGAAGGCGGCCTCTCCGGAGAGGGGCGGGAAGCCTTCTTCCTGGGAGGGGGAGAGGGACTCCGACCCCCAGCAGCACTAAACCCAGAGAAGGAGGAGGAAGATGAGGCCTTCCTTTTCCGGGATGAATACGATCGTCGGGAAGAGGCTTTCTTCCAAACCTCTTCGGACCAAGAAACACAAACAGTGCAGGTGTTATCCCTGGAGCACCCCGAGCATGAAAGGCAGGACTGGTGGGAGTCCCAGGACGCCTTGACATGTCCGCAGGAACCCCTAGACTGCGACATTGAAAATTCAATACAAAGAAATAACAATGTAAGCAAAATAAAACGGGAAGACCGAAAGAAAACCCGTACAAGAAGGGTCTCGAAACGAGACAACAGCATATATACAAAATCAAAATAATACCAGTGTCACGGGAGCCGAAGCACGGAAACCCGTGACACAAGGCAAAAAATCCCGATACGGGACAAGGAATGAAAATTCTACACGCGATAGAATAAACAAACTAAATAAAAACACAGCCGAAGTGATGAAAAGAAGTATGGAGAGCTATAGAGCACAGAAGCTATCAAGAAAGGTGACACGAGGTTACCCACAAAAACTCGATGGCTTCCAAAACACAATTGGAGAACGGGGGTTACACTTCCGGTAACTAGGGGGTTTAGGGAATGGTTTATTTTGCGGACTCTGTTTTGGAAGCTGTGCACAAATAGACACATACCTGAAGTAATAACAGGTAACGTATTTATGCTATTAAAATAAAGTATATGCAGGTCTCATCTCCAGTAAAGTACATGTAGGTCTCATCACCAGTAAAGTACATACAGGTCTCATCTCCAGTAAAGTACATGCAGGTCTCATCTCCAGTAAAATAAAGTATATCAGTCTCATCTCCAGTAAAGTACATACAGGTCTCATCTCCAGTAAAGTACATGCAGGTCTCATCTCCAGTAAAGTACATGTAGGTCTCATCACCAGTAAAGTACATACAGGTCTCATCTCCAGTAAAATACATACAGGTCTCATCTCCAGTAAAGTACATACAGGTCTCATCTCCAGTAAAATAAAGTACATGCAGGTCTTATCTCCAGTAAAGTACATGCAGGTCTCATCTCCAGTAAAGTACATACAGGTCTCATCTCCAGTAAAATAAAGTACATGCAGGTCTCATCTCCAGTAAAGTACATACAGGTCTCATCTCCAGTAGAGTACATACAGGTCTCATTTCCAGTAAAATAAAGTACATGTAGGTCTCATCTCCAGTAAAGTACATGTAGGTCTCATCACCAGTAAAGTACATACAGGTCTCATCTCCAGTAAAGTACATGTAGGTCTCATCTCCAGTAAAATAAAGTATATGCAGGTCTCATCTCCAGTAAAGTACATGTAGGTCTCATCTCCAGTAAAGTACATGTAGGTCTCATCTCCAGTAAAATAAAGTATATGCAGGTCTCATCTCCAGTAAAGTACATGTAGGTCTCATCTCCAGTAAAGTACATGCATGTCTGATCTTCAGTAAAATACATGCAGGTCTCATCTCCAGTAAAATACATGCAGGTCTCATCTCCAGTAAAGTACGTTCTGATCTCCAGTAATAAAGTACATGCAGGTCTCATCTCCAGTAAAGTACATGCAGGTCTCATCTCCAGTAAAGTACATACAGGTCTCATCTCCAGTAAAGTACATGTAGGTCTCATCTCCAGTAAAGTACATGCAGGTCTGATCTTCAGTAAAATACATGCAGGTCTCATCTCCAGTAAAGTACATACAGGTTTCATCTCCAGTAAAGTACATGTAGGTCTCATCACCAGTAAAGTACATACAGGTCTCATCTCCAGTAAAGTACATGCAGGTCTCATCTCCAGTAAAGTACATGCAGGTCTCATCTCCAGTAAAGTACATACAGGTCTCATCTCCAGTAAAGTACATGTAGGTCTCATCTCCAGTAAAGTACATGCAGGTCTCATCTCCAGTAAAGTACATGTAGGTCTCATCACCAGTAAAGTACATGCAGGTCTGATCTTCAGTAAAATACATGCAGGTCTCATCTCCAGTAAAGTACATACTGGTCTCATCTCCAGTAAAATAAAGTACATGCAGGTCTCATCTCAAGTAAAACTAGAACTGTCGCCTAAGGGCTTACTAATACCCCCCCGCAAGTGTTTTTGTCAAACATGGCTTTGGAGCATGAAATCAGATTCTTGCATACAACACTCCATCTTAATACGTATATAGAGGACATATGTGCCAACTACATGGAAATCTAGTGATCCTTTGTAACACATACCTATGGATATACCTATGTCTATGGATAAATATCATTAAGATTCACTGAAATCTATCAATGGAAGAAAATTGTAAAACAAATACCATCAAAGGGACATATCTTTAAAACAGGGGGGAGGGGGGGGGGGGGGGGGTAACCCAATGTTATATAGAAAAAGCGCTACTACAATGTCTAAGGTTGAATGACAGCAAGTTTCATTGAAATCCCTCCAGTAGTTTAGGAGGAGTAGTCTGCAGAAAATTGTAAAGCAAAAATCATCAAAGGGGCATAACTATAAAAAAGGGAGGTAATCCAATGGGAGGAGTAGTCTGCAGAAAATTGTAAAGCAAAAATCATCAAAGGGGCATAACTATAATAAAGGGAGGTAATCCAATGTTATATAACTAACACATGCTTCTACAATGTCTAAGGATGAATGGCAGCAAGTTTCATCAAAATCCTTCCAGTAGTTTAGGCGAAGTAGTCCGCAGAAGTTTGTAATGCAAAAATCATCAAAGGGGCATAACTTGGAAAATAGGGGAGGTAACCAAATGATATATAGATAACGCGCTTATACAATGTCTAAGGATCATTGCCAGCAAGTTTCATCAAAATCCTTCCAGTAGTTTAGGGAGTAGTCCGCAGAAGTTTGTAATGCAAAAATCATCAAAGGGGCATAACTTGGTAAATAGGGGAGGTAACTCAATGCTATATAGATAACGCGCTGCTACAATGTCTAAGGATCATTGACAGCAAGTATCATTAAAATCCTTCCAGTAGTTTAGGCGGAGTAGTCCGCAGAAGTTTGTAATGCAAAAATCATCAAAGGGGCATAACTTGGTAAATAGGGGAGGTAACTCAATGCTATATAGATAACGCGCTTACAATGTCTAAGGATCATTGCAGCAAGTTCATAAAATCCTTCCAGAGTTTAGGGGAGTAGTCCGCAGAATTTTGTGTCTACAGACGGACGGACAGACGGACGGACGGACGGACGGACAACCTGATTCCAGTATACCCCCCCCTAACTTCGTTGCGGGGGGGTATAATAAAGTACATTTAGGTCTCATCTCCAGTAAAGTAAATGCAGGTCTTATCTCCAGTAAAGTACATGTAGGTCTCATCTCCAGTAAAGTACATGCAGGTCTTATCTCCAGTAAAGTACATGCAGGTCTCATCTCCAGTAAAGTACATACAGGTCTCATCTCCAGTAATGTACATGCAGGTCTTATCTCCAGTAAAATACATACTGGTCTCATCTCCAGTAAAATAAAGTACATGCAGGTCTCATATCCAGTAAAGTTCATGTAGGTCTCATCTTCAGTAAAGTTCATGCAGGTCTCATCTCCTTTTACATGCTCCAATGTGTTATGGTTATATGAAGACATATAAAGACAGATAAAGACACAAAAATGACATCAAATCTTAAAATTTGTCATGCTAATTGAAGGAACATCTCTAGTTGTTCCTCACTACTTGCCGGATATAAGATTAGCACCTGATGAGATGTTTGTCGCTCAGTATTATGTGTGCTTCATGATTCTTATGATGAGATAGGACCCAGTCTGAGGTCACATGATATCAAAATCTGCCTTTTTTACCATTACAGGGACTTTACCTTAATACTCCAGATATACAATAATATTATATTGTTGGTTCAAAAACCTACCTTTCTTTAACCCTTTACCTCAAAGAGATACATCTGATATATTGACAAACAAAGCAGATCCTGATCAGACAACTCCTTGCAGGAGCTGCCTAATCAGGGTCTCCTCTGTTTGCTCAAAAATATTATTATATACCAAAATTCAGTAAATAAATATTCATCAAGTAGTAAATGTGTTCATGAATATTCATGAGGTTAAAGGTTAAGAAAGTGGTATGAGGAACAAATGAAGGGGAAAGTAACAGGTAACACACCACACAGGTCTAGTTCCTTAAGAAGCCAATTATAAAAAAATATTGTAATAGGTTCTTCTACCTGCTTATATTCTCATGATTAAAAGATGCTGTTGTAGTGCAATTATATTCAAATGCGAGATTTTTTTACCTGTATTTAAATCACATCGGTAGCGAAATTACATTGCTAATCCCCTTTCTCCAAGAACATAACTTAATATAGTATGGCAATTACTGCCATTGCAAAGACAAATTACCTTAATTCAATTTCGGTATGTATTGTTCTAATATCCATCAAACAGTTTGTTGTACAAGTTTCATTACTTTGTTTACATGGCACATGGAAGTGTCACTTGTTTATTCTGCGGCAGCCTATGTTACAGGAACTATTTTCCTATTCTAACCTGCAGATAAGTTAAAAACTATATGAACCTTATGCTAGTTTTGGTAGAGTAATTGCAATCATTCACGTTAATTTATACTTGTGGGAAGCGCAGAAGTGGATATGTTAGGATTTCCACACAAAAGATGCACTTTTATATGGCAGAAGTACCCATTTTATGGATTTCTCCGCAAGGCGTCTGATTGGTGGAGGATCCCCGATTATGGGAATTCCCTACTCTGATTGGCTAGAGGGCAGATGACTCAGTGTGACCTCATCACAAAGCATCCTTGTGCGCAAAAGTATAAATAAGGGCAGTTTGACAGCTTTCCATTTCGGACCAAAACATCCAAAATTTGACAAACGTAAAGAAAACTAGAAAGAACACTGCTCGTAGCAATGTAAATAGACATTTATTTTATGAGAGAAGATATATATCTATCAAGAGTATTTGGAATATACAACTAACTTGACTTGACTATTTGAGTTTACTGTCCCTTTGACAGTATTTCAGTCATATAGCAACGTCCAGGTACTTACAAGTGGAGGAAGACCCCCAATACACGGAGGCAGCGTGAAGGCCTCCCTCACATGAAAATCCGCAATTACCCTGCCGGGACTCAAACCCACGTGGTAAGGGGCTGAGTGAGTATTAAAGCCAGCAACTTTACCCTCTCGGCCACGGAGGCCCCAATATACAACTGTTGTTGTTGTTGTATTGGGGTTTACTGTCGCTGCGATAGTATTTCAATTATATAGCTACGTCCAGCTAATTACAGGTGGAGGAAGACCCCGAGTACACAAAGGTACCCGGACAGAACCACCATCCTACTGCAAGCCAGCTGGAAGGCTTTCTCTCATGAAAAATCCGAAGTCCCTACCGGGATTCGAACCCACAGTGGTGAAGGGCTGAGAGATTTGTAGTCCACGACTGTAACAGCTTGGCCATGGCGGCCCCATATACAATTGGAACTAAATATGAATAAATTTAACATTATAAGAGAATACATATTTATCAAGTTACAATTAAAAGTGCCTACTTGACCATCAAATATTTGTTAGTGTGATTTTGGAAAAAACTCTCATACATCAAGAAATATGTTATTTCAATTAGCCAATCATATGCACGAATGAAGGAGAACGTTGCCAGGTCCTATAGAAAAATATGGTTTGAATTTAGGACGAAAATAGAGTTAATGTATAAAAAAAAAAGCTTGCATGCCACATATTTATAAAGATTACATCCTTAACTACTTAACAGTTAAACAAAAGTCATGAACATATAACATAAACAGACAAAATATGAACAGCATTTTTAAAATGCACGAATCAACGCACACAAAGCATATAGAATATATATAGGTATCTATTAAATCCTGTTATCGGCATGCTGAAATTAAATTACAACAGTTACATGTATTTAACGATGTCTCGTATTTTATAAGTCTGCTGTATGTTAACTGAATCATCCTTCTCGACAACCAAACACAAATCCTGACAGAGTGTAGAGAGAGAGACAGGAAGAAAGAGATAGGTAGACAGAGAGAAAAATATTCCTGCAGTAGGGAGCTCAAGCTACAATATACACTTCAGGTCTTCAATTGTCTGGAATTAGACTGCATGCACAAATGATATTCTTGTTGTAAAAGCTTAAAAAGTTATTTGGTATATATAATGAAACTTAAGGCATATATTACAAGACTTAGTGCATATTTTTGGCTCAGCTGCTCATTACTGATTGAAAAGTTTTTCTTTTTTGTTAATTGTTTTTTTTTGTTATTGTTTTTCTTAATCTTTATTAATACTGATGAAGAATTGAAAAACAGTAATGAAAATCTGTCTGATGTCTGAATTTACCCTGTTTTTTAATTACTTGTTTTTCAGAAAGAAAAAAAATCCTTATTTCAGAGGAAAAAAATAATAAGAAATATCATTAATTATTTCATTCCCTCATCCTTTGTTTTGGAGCAAATTTTGGCCTCACTTCAAATGCTGGTATCCAAGGTATGATGATATCAATGTCTGGAATGTATACCAGGTTACTTTTTTGTATCAGTCTGCTGTGATGATTAATTGATGTAAGTTCTTTGTGTGTTTTTTCAAAAAGTTTCCAACTGTAAGTTTTGTTGCATCATTGGCAAACATATTTTCGTTTATGTTTGTTGCACATTTTTATAAAATACTAAATTGATAAAAAAAAAGAAAAGAAAATAGAATAAAGGAAAAATTGTTAAAATAAATTTATTGTTTTTTCCACATTAATATCCAGAACTGTTCATATTATTGTTATGACCATGTGTATAAATGTAAACCTTGCTATATGCCTGGTTTCCATGGGAACACAATCAACAGAAGTCTAAATTTCCCTCTCCTTTTTTCTCCCACACACCAAACACTTTTTGTAACTGCTCCCAGGTTGTCTGGTATGTTGTGGCGGCCATCTTGAAATCTCTGTAAGTCTTCAGCATGAAATTTCTGGAATAACAAATACTTCAAATCTTTACCAGCCATATACATCATTATAAATCACAGAAAACTAGACTAATTACTTCCCTGTATCGCAAAGTGAAGCGAGACTAACCATATCCCTATGTTCCTGTGCAAGAAGAGTAGCTACATAAGAATTATGTTTGCTGACCTGGAGTTCTGTTTAGTCCAGTTTAAATAGTCTAACAAAAAAAAATCTTTTTACAGTAAGATCCACTAGTAATGATATCGCATGTTGAGATATATCTCTCGTTGCAATATAGATCCGACAGTCCCTGCAAATTCCCTATATACTTCAATGTACACAGCTCACTTGTTAAGATATTACTTATTCAGACATTCCGTATGTTGCAATGCTACTACTGTATCTGTACACTGGCAATCATTTTGGTGGCAAGAAATGATATTTTGTCAACCATAGTCGATGTGCAACAACCACTGCTGGTTTGAAAAATTTCTTCAGTCCATTTTGGTGTAACAATAGCTTGTGTGTAAGCACACAGTCATTTTCTGACTAATATGGTGATCACTTAACCTTCTAAAACCAAGCAAAGATGATCAATTAAACTCTAAAACTGTAAAATGTAGATAAAAATTGTTTGCAAGTCTCACATTTTTGTTTCCATCACTGTTAAGTCAGAGACTCAAAATATGTCCAGTAGAAAAAGTAAGTTTTTTCACTGAGACAAATTCCTAAAGCAGAAGTTCTCAGACAATTTTTTCATATTTACTGAGATTGCTTGATATAATATTTGCAGTAAAAAAAACAACAAGCTAGAGGCCTTAGACCTTGGGGTCAAGGTCACCGGGTAGAGCTCATCAAGGTTCATGCACTATCTAAACTGGACTAAACAGAACTTAATTTGACAAACATAATTCATAAGTTTGGAGGCTGTAGGTGGAAGTACCGGTACGTAGGACTTCCATGTTATGTTCAAAATTAAACTTTTTTGACAAACAGACAGACAGACCAAAAACAATATGCCCCTGTTCTATCAATGCGGGGGGCAAAAAATCAATATCAAGGTCCAGTGAATATCATTTTAACCCTTTCCCTCATATAGACTCATTTTGACGCACTCACTAGGTACCACATAAAGCCTGATCTGCAGAAAACCACAATTAAACCTTACCAAATTTAATTATAAAGTCCTCATTTCCAGACCAGTGAGGAGCAGCGAACAGCATTAAACCTGATCAGCCTGTGAGTTACTCGCAGGCTGATCTGGTTTTATGCTGTTCGCATAGGTCTTTCCATGGTGTCCTCTATGAGGGAAAGGGTTAAGTGGAGTTTACAGTACATTTTTGAGTACAGAAAGTGGGGGGGGGGGGGGAGGGGGGGAGTCATCAGTGATAGTTCTAGTTTCAGTCTTCACATGTATCTGATGTAACTTCCAGATCTTGAAAGAAACAAGAAGCAACAAACAGAATAATATAATTAGCATTACACTTACAGGATGACTTGCAGATTAATTTGGTTTCATACAGCATGCAAAGGTCTTTTGTAAGGTAAAACACAAAAATTAAGCTGTGCTCCATCAAATAGGAAACCTCACAATGCAAGCCTTTTAATCTAGGGAACTTTTATATAGGGAATTTTGTCAGGAACCAAAGTGTCCAGATAAACAAATCATCACTGTGAAAATTGTGACATAGTGTCTAATTAATACGATTGCAATCTCTCTCAGACAGTGAAAGTGTTCTGGCTAACTATCCTGTCTGGCCTAGAAGAGGTTCAATAATTGAAATCCCTTAGAAATGAGTACCATTTGGTGAGCTGTCTCCTAACATCTGCCTATTTCATTAATATATTCTTTTATCTAGATACAATATACCATTTTCCTGCAAAACTCTGCCAAAAGAAGATGACCCTATCGAAATACTGGTAAAATATTTGTACAAAACTCCAAAATGTTTCAGTTTAATTAACACAATAATTTATTGAAAACCAGTTTTATTTTTTGTGTACAAAATAATTTATACAATTAAACTATATACAAATATTTGTGTTGATATTACAACTATGTATACTTGTGATCAAAATAATGCTAAAATAAATAATGCTTAAATAAAAAGTGCTAAAATAAGATAAACAAGTACCTGGTGTTGCACACAACACGTAAGTTGCCTACCCTAGAGGCGCATAATTTTTCTGTTACTATAGCAACCAGAATTTTGGTCTGAGAAAAAACAAAACAAAGTAATATGCAGAATCTCCATACTGCCATTTATTCATATACCAAGTTTCATAATATTATCTTAAATGTTTTTTAAGTTATCATGGGATGCAGATTTCCAGACATCCGGACAGACAGACAGACAGACAGAGGGAAAACCTATAGTCCCCTCCTGTGTAAACACCAGTAGGGGACAAATCAGAATTACCCCTGCATACTGCTTTGCACAGTATGAAAGTTAGTTGTAAGTGTTGCAAACAGTAATTATAGATATTTCAGACTGATCTGCTCTGCACTGGTTACAAAGGCATTCACAAGTGCCCACAGCATTGTGTGGGTTAAGGAATATTATATGCACAGACATGCTTTTGAGAGTCTTCTTCTCTCTTCTCTCTAAGAATAAATGAAATGTCATATATTTAGAATTGAAATAGTTGCATATTTACACAAGATCATAATATCATTTTTTTCTGTAAATCAAAGACATTCCACATGGTAAGTTATCTTTTAAAATGTCTACTAATTCTTATTCACTTTCCCTGAAATTCTTAAATGAAATGTGACCTTTCTTATCATATAGCACAATGTTACCACATTTTTGGGGGGGAAGAAAGAAGACTTAACCCTTTCCATCATAGAGGAAACCATGAAAAGACCTATGCGAACAGCATAAAACCAGATTAGCCTGCAAGTAACTTGCAGGCTGATCAGGTTTTATGCTGTTCGCTGCTCCTCAGTGGTCTGGAAATGAGGACTTTAAAATTACATTTGGTAAGGTTTAACTGTGGTTTTCTGCAGATCAGGCTTTATGTGGTACCTATTGAGTGCGTCAAAATGAGTCTATATGAGGGAAAGGGTTAAAGATCAATAAATTTACGTCTGTGAAATGTGCGTATATGAAGATACTTAAGGTACAAAGTTATGTGAAAGAGGTCCCTGAGGATTTAAGAATCAAGATTGCATTTCACATCTCAAAGTTCTATAATCAAACAATTCTGAAATGAAATATCACCTTTCTCAAGAGCATGCTATAAATAATATGTATGTATGCAGTAGAAATTCTGAGGAAAACCATAACTTCTGTGCAACAAAGGCCAGGAAATAACAGACATCAATAATGTGCTTTATAATTAAGCTGCACCCAATCCCACACTGGTATTTATTACAGCAATAAATATGCATGATCTCAAAAGAAAATCATTGCCTCTTTGAGCAAAAGCACCATGTACAAGCTGACTTATGCCCAAGTTTCTGCCTCTTAACAGACACGATGATCTACGGTACGGTCCATCATGGACTATGGATAATCATGGGCCTTCACTATGATCCTGACCGCCACTCTAACTAACACTCTATTCACCAGCAATAACAACATTCCACCAGTATGGAGGGAAAATTGACTGACAAGACTCCTAATATCACCAAAAATAACTGAATTACCATCTAAAACAGGCTATTTATAGTCCTCTCACAGACCAGCTCTTCACACGGGAGGTGAAATCTACAGCAAACATTGGATAAGACTGATCCCCTCTGATGCTAAGGGAGACAAATTACTTTATCTTGGACTAATTCTAATAGTCACCTTGGAGGTCAGACAGATATATCATATGAAAGGTGCCAACGGAAAATGTTCTTCAGATAAAAATGGAAATTGATCATGGAAACAAGATTTATGTGAGAGGGCATGTTTTTGTTTGCTTTTTGGTGATATATTGTTGTTTTTTAGATAAAGTGTCATTATTAAACATAGCACCATTAAAATTGAGAAAATGTAAAATGTAAGCAACAGTGGGGGGTGGTGGATCCTTGGAATGTTCAGTTTCCATCAAGAAAATATAAAACCAGTGTCTGAAATAGTTATTTCATGCTTGTCTAATTTTTGTGATGTTTTCCCCCGGAATAATTCCATGAATTCAGTCTAGGATGATGTCCTTACAAAAATTCAGATCAATTTATGGATGGAGCTAGTGGTCTGGCAGACAACGCTCGTCTGTTTTACATGTCCACAACAGAAAGCCATATTTGAGATTTCAAGTTCGAACACCTTTAGGGATAAAGAGTAACTATTTATGAAAAAGAAAAAAATATCTTACATAGTGTAGAAGAAATAGAAAAAATTAAAAAAATTCTAAGTTAAAAAGGGGCATAACTCTGAATAAAATATTGATTTCAGAATAATGTCCCTTGTTTTACAACTGCACCTTGTCATGATTATCAAGTATTCCAAGACTTGTGTTGATACCTTTCATAATTTTCAAGACATTCTACTAAAGAAGCAATTCTGACCAAAACTTTAAGTTAAAAAGGGGCATAACTGCAATAATTTAGCTTTCAGAATAATGCCCCTTGTCTTCCAACTGCATCTTGTCATGTTGATACCTTTAAAAGTATTTGAATAATGGGCTACATTAAAGTTTTTGCACAAAGACAACAACACTGACAACAACAACAACTCAGCGATCATGATAGTTTGACGTTTTCTTTGAAACAGACAAGCTAAAAATGAATGAGAATGTTAATTACTTTAAGATAAAGGAGAAAGGATTCACTGAAATACATATTGATCATAATAATCCATACCTGTATAGTACAGGTGTCAGTGTTTGGACTGATATGCAAACTAGTAACTAGATGCCAACTAGATTGCCTCAAAGTGTGATCCTGATTTTGGTATAAGCGACTCAATTCTTGTGTGCACTAAATCTCAAACAACACTGCCGAGTTATTTGAAAATTATGTGATACAGGTCTAAGTAATAGCCCAGACAAGCAAATGACCCTTAAATATAACCCTGACCTTTGAACTAGGGATCCAACTCTTGTCTGTGACACTCTGCCTCATCGAGTTTATCATAACTGCCAAGTTATTTGAAAATACTGCAATCCATATCTTAGTTAGAGCCCTGACAAACAAATCCAGACAATCTGATGCACTAATGCACACACATCATGAGGATTCCACGGCCACTTTTTTTGAGCTTCTGCAAGAGGGCTTGACATAAAGTAATTGGTCAACTGAAGAACAAAATGGGACAAGGAAAGATGCAATAGAAATAAATCGTTACACTTTTTTGTAAATGCGCCAATTATGAATGCACAAAGTGGTACTATAATTGATGCTTTGTGTAATGAAGTACAATGTCAAGTACAATGTTTATTATTATACATGTACAATGTTAATCACTATGTGATGTTTTTGCTTTTTTTTTTAAGGGTGAGGGGGGAAGGGTATAATAAGAGAGCTCTTTTGGTCTTTCTTCTGGCTTTGAACTCATGAACAGATTGACAGACTTAGATAATAAGTACACACTGATCTATAACTTTGTCCCTACGACCTATAAATTAAGAACCTCAACATCAGCAAGTCTGCAAGTAACCAAGACTCAGATGCAAAGACCCTGAGAGCCTCACTGACATTATAGATAGCCAAGTTTATCAATAAAGGTCTGTAACACCACTCCATCCAAACACAAAGTGTAGAATGATAAAGGATGGGATGATTCATGGTGGGCGTAATCCTGATGGTCAATGATGTGGGGTAGACGGATGCATCTCCTCCATCATGGTTTTTACAGCGTTACCTTAGATTTGATGGCGTCCTCTCCACCGGAAGATCATGTAGTATTGACAGGAACTGGTCAAACAGAGCCTTGCTACACACCAGGCTCCTGAAATAAACAAGAAGTTGTCTAGACTTAACTGGCAATAAACTCTACATGTCCTTAATTTTAACACACTCCATGATCTTGGATGGAGTAAGTACATGTTTCTGTGGGTATAGTTTTGTCAAAGCAGCAGGACTTAATCATTATGATTTATCTATTTAATGGTGAATAATACATTTTATCATGGATGATTTTTTCAGACATCTTGCCAAAAGTATAAGTAACATATCTGAATAGAACATGGCTAATTAATGTACATTGGAACCTCTCAGCAGCAACATCTGCCAGAGTCACAGAAAAGTGTTGCTGCTGAAAGGTGTTGCTGTACAGAGGTTTTGACTGTGCCAAGGTAACGTTAGTTGAGGAAATACAACTGTTGTTGCTCAGAGCTGCCTTTTGGGGTGGTTTTACTGTACATTTTTTAAACTTATTTCTTTTCTTTACATTCAAAAACAAAATTTCATAAGTCATAACAATCCCTTTTGATAGATTATGGGTTGGACCTGGAGAGGTCAAATAAAGGTCATGTCCCCAGAATGATCCCTGGATCTGTAGTCAATAAACACTACCACTGGGTTACAGTGCTATTTTACCCTTTTAATACCTCATGAATATTCATGTATAAATTTATGACTATTACTTTACTGAGCTATTAGGGGTATATGAAACAATGGAGTTTTATTTGCCTTGTCTGAGCTTCAATATTGTATGAACAAACCGAGGAGACCCTGATCAGACACCTCCTATGGGAGCTCATATGTGAGCTATTTGATCTGGGTGTGCTCTGTTTGTCATTACATCAAAATGTGTCTATACATAAAGAGTTAATTGCACACCATGCAGACATAAATCCAAAGACAGCTGTAGTTCCCTATCTAATATAAATCTAATCAGAGCAGGTTCTCTCCATGTAGGCATCACCTAGGAAACCAATTTAAGTACCTAATATTATATGTACTGATAAAAGTGACATAGGGATAAAATTTATTCCTTGAACAGCTAACAGCAACATAGCAATTTCAATTTTTACCATATTTTTTGGTTATCTTAATCTTGCATAAATAAACAATTAAAATCCTGGCAAAGCATTCGCTGCTAATGATTCTTGAGAATTTGCAAATGAGCAATTTCCTCCATAACATTAAACATTACAGATTCCAGAATATAGTTTACTGATTGGTTCTCAATGAGAAAACCTTTGTTTTTAGTCAAGCTTGTTTTTGTTTTGTTTTCACATCAACTGGGAATTGATTATTACAACTCACAATAATCCCTGTAAAATTTGTAAGGACTTTTATCATGCTTACATATTATTTAATTTGGTAAATTGGTTATCCTTCAGCCACACAGGAATACCATGTATTCAATGGTAAACCTGGTTTACACCAAAGACAACATGGTTTTGTTTGTGAGCAGTTGGCATTGCTGAAATTCTTATGGAATTTGACGAATGATTATTTGCTTTTTTTAAATGTTTTGTTGGTGGGTGGTTGCCCTAACCACACAAATAATAATACCATTATATCCACCACAAAACTGAAAAGCTGCACTCTGCATCTAGGAAGGTTATAAAAGAATCGACTTCCCTGCAAGGACTGAACCTGTAACTTTCAGATTAAGTGTCATATACTGTAATTTATTTAATTTTCAGAAAGGTGCCAGCCCATTTCTTTTTCCCTTGACACTTGACATTCTTCTTCCTGGTTCAAAAGTGGCCATATCACCAAGTAGAAAATGTAGAAAGATGTAGAAAAATCACATGCGACCACGTGTGCCTTTGGTGGCTGCTCTGTTTTCTCATAGTCGAGGCAAAGTCTGCGCAACCTAGCCCACCATTTTCTATGTACACTCTATGTTTGATGTTTTCTCAATATGACCTTTGATGTGTACGCTCTACCTGCATCATATACACTCTATAGATGCTGTAAATACGTCTACCTGCATCTAGCCACTTGATCTGACATGACCTGAACCCAACCAAGACTCGTTCTGTTCGACGCACCTGCGACAAAGAATCAGCAATCTATACTTGCAAGCGTGCAACCACGGCCTATCAAGACTCAATCTCAGCTGACGAAGATTCAATCCAGGTTGATTTAGCTACGTATGAGTTGCAATGTACCCTCAATCAATACTATTAAGATGCGATCTAAACATTCGAGCCTCGCTCTGCATGCTAAAATCTTGACCAAGCTATGCTCTGAGATTGCAGCTCAGTCTTCTGGGATGATTTTTCAGTGCAATGGCCCCATAACAGGTTGTCTCTTATTTTTCTCTACCACTTGAGTCCTGGTCTGGCCTCAATCATCATATCAGAAAACCATCTGGCTGGCTTATACTAGGTCTCTGGTTCTACCAAAGAGTCTCCTTTGCACTGTTGGTCTTCCCGTACCTTTCAATTAGCAGTATGTTGCTTAATTATTGAAATACAGTCACAGCAACTATCAACTCCATAACAACAACTTGAACTGTTCACTTCATCAAAAGCAGATCTGCCCTTTTCTGGTTCAATTAACTGTCTTCAGGTCAACATTAACTCTGCAAACTTAAAGCACACAATCCGAAATACCAAATGGCCTTAGGTGTTGTTAACATGACACTGTGTTTCTAAAAAGTGACTATTGCAACAAAATTTGCGTGCCTGTTATTTCAGGAAACTAGGGCCAATTTTCCAAAGAATTCAGATTTCCATAATTGCAGTTCACACTGATGCTGGAGGCTGTAATATTTATTGACGTGATGTGCACATTGCCATCCTTTGAAATCTTCTGTAATTGTTTTTTTCTGATTCTGAGAAACAGCATTAGAATCTTTCGCTCCAGAAAGCAGAATAAGTGAAATTCATATAAAAAGCAATTTGGCCTCTCTGCTCATATGAATTCATATTTTGCAAGTGACGATGAATTGAGGGTTGGCCACAAAACTGTTCCATCTCCTTCTATTTTATAATTATGCACTTGTTGTTTCACAGTCAACCCTTGATATGCATTTTTCAAGTTTTTGCAGTGAAAATTCAAGTCCTGATTTAACCTTTAATTTTCCTGTCATGGCTACATCAACTGTTTACAAACAACATTAAAAACAAATTCATGTGTTCATGTGAAAACAAGGTCAACCTTTGATCACATGCATGATATTCCAGAAAACCTATTGGATGAATCATGTCTCTAAAAAAAAACTTGAAAATGCTATTGTAAAGCTAGAATATTTTGTATATTCTAATGATATCATCCTCTCTTCATGTCGATGCATTTCAACACAAATTTTTTACATTAATTGGACATGTAAATTTTAACCCTTTCCCTCATAGAGGACACCATGAAAAGACCTATGCGAACAGCATAAAACCAGATCAGCCTGCGAGTAACTCGCAGGCTGATCAGGTTTTATGTTGTTCGCTGCTCCTCAGTGGTCTGGAAATGAGGATTTTGTAATTAAATTTGGTAAGGTTTGAGTTTGGCTTTCTGCAGATCAGGCTTTATGTGGTACCTACTGAGTGCGTCAAAATGAGTCTAAATGAGGGAAAGGGTTAAGCTTTTGCAGACCAAATGTGGTTTTCAAAACATTGTCTTTCATTGCCTTATCTTGTATAATTCCACTATACCGGTAATCTTTGAAATAACTTTGGCATATTCAAGTTGGTCCATTTGTCTTTTTATTTTATTTTTATTAGTAGCTCACTAGAGCACAATTTGCTCATGCGACATAAACAATTTGTTTGTGAACACTCGAGAAACTAGTTTTTATCCAATCTTGACAAAACTTGGTAAGAATTTTATTTTGCATAAATAAAGTCTTGGATGAGTTTGAAACTGGTCCATTTGGAGTCATAAAAAAGTAGATCATGGGGTCATAAAAACCTTGTGAACACCCTAGAGGCCACATTTTTGACTAAAGACTAAGACCCTCAGGTGAGCGACTAGGGCCATATGGCCTTCTTGTTTCTATCATTTGGAGTTCATATGAATGGAAATCTGTGTTTAAAAGATAAAACAATAAAAACTTTGAACAAGATAAAATGACTTTATTTTCAAGTTTGAATGGTCAGTAAGTGCCAAATGGAAAAGATTGGACACTATATCAGAATAAACAAATTCAGGTTTCTGTTACACTGAAAAATTGATTGCTGAGACCAATGCCATTGGTAATATATACTTAAAGTTAGAAGTAGCTGTAGATGAATAAGTCATAAGTCAACTGATGTAATGAAGGCTTCTACATGTATTTGTGGAGTTCATATATGATAAAAACAACAACAGAATTTTCATATCCAGAGACTGAAAAATATCAGAATGAATAAAAATGTGCATTGTCATACCAAAATTCTCTCATTACTATTAATCCCTTATTATCATATTGTATTGACAATATCAGCCATGTGCAAACAAACATATCCAAGCTCAGTTAAAAGCACTCTACAGTAGCCAGTAGATGTTCACATCAAATATTACAATTTTTGAAATTAAAGGGCCATAAATATAAAATTACTGATCAACGATATTCCAAAATCAAACCTGATCTTATGGTAATAAACATTATCTTTAAGTTTAATCAAGGTTGCTTAACCCTTTCCCTCATAGAGGACACCATGAAAAGACCTATGCGAACAGCATAAAACCAGATCAGCCTGCGAGTAACTCGCAGGCTGATCAGGTTTTATGCTGTTCGCTGCTCCTCAGTGGTCTGGAAATGAGGATTGTGTAATTAAATTTGGTAAGGTTTAACTGTGGTTTTCTGCAGATCAGGCTTTATGTGATACCTATTGAGGGCGTCAAAATGAGTATATATGAGGGAAAGGGTTAAGAAATGAAGATATTAGAATATTAACAAACCAAACGTTGATGACCAATAGATGTATGAACAACGGATATCACAGAAACTCACTCTGGCCGCTATGTTGTCAGTCAAGCTAAATTACAGCCCAATTATCTTTAACCCTTACTATGCTTAATTTCTTAGTTGGACTTGTCTTTTCTTTGTTTTAGACTGTACCATTAGTTGTTTATGGGAGCACTTGTTGAAAATTTATTGACTAAAATGTGACCAGTGCAGACAAACCAGGGTGAGACAGCACAGATGTGCAGGCTGGTCTTGGTCCACACTGGTTGCAATAGCAGTCACAAGAGCCCACAACATTGTAAGGTTTAAAGAAATAAAGAAAGAATTGTATTTTAATGACATCTCTTTGTCTTCAACACTTACAGACTTGTAATGCACAGAGGATATGATGTAGACAAACTGGTCCTAGTGATAAAACAGAGAGTTTTCCAGATAAGCCTGCAAGTACAGGATTTTAAGATGAAAATGTATTTCTTGAGGCCACTGATGGGATGGCTTCCTGTCTGGTTATTAACAACTTAGGTTACAGGATTCATATAATTTTATCAAGTAGCCATATCTAACGGTAAATACACAATTTTAAACTAAATGTTCATGTATATTAAGTTCAATTGGACCAAAAATCGCCATTTATATAATGACACTGGAAAAGCTAGAAATGTGTCCATAGGATACTAATGCCCCCACCTAAATGCTTTGACACAAATCTGAAATATACTTGTTTGTTGTTGCGTTTAGCATCCCACTAATAGTATTTCAGTCAAATGGAGAGTATGTCTTTTTGAGACAGATATAGTGCTGCCACACTGTAATATCATGCCATAGACATGTGGCATGATACCACAACCAGTCACATTATCCTGACACCGGGCCAATAAGTCCTGGAACCACCCTTATACTGAGCACCAAGCAAGGGAGCTATACCAGTACCATTTTTATCGACTTTGGTATGTCATGGCCGGGGATTGAACCCACGACCTCTCCCTCCAGAGGCAGACACTCTAACCACTCAGGGATTGGAGAAATATGATTCTAGCCAGGTAGAAGGAAGTAAGTAACAAAAATGTACAAGGGAAAACAACACAGGGTCATTCAATGCTTTTAATCAAATTAAAAATATACAATATTATCATTTTTGGCCTGCTATAGCATCGGTTGGTTGGTTTTATTCTCAACCTTTTCATAGCTGCAGTAACTACACCAATATTTTCTCTAGCACTTTTTCAGTATGCATGCTACATAAATATCTACTACTGAGTGCGTCAAAATGAGTCTAAATGAGGGAAAGGGTTAAGCTTTTGCAGACCAAATGTGGTTTTCAAAACATTGTCTTTCATTGCCTTATGGAATTTAAAAATTTGGATATTCAAGTTGGTCCATTTGTCTTTTTATTTTATTTTTATTAGTAGCTCACTAGAACAATTTGCTCATGCGACATAAACAATTTTTTGTGAACACTCGAGAAACTAGTTTTTATCCAATCTTGACAAAACTTGGTAAGAATTTTATTTTGCATAAATAAAGTCTTGGATGAGTTTGAAACTGGTCCATTTGGAGTCATAAAAAAGTAGATCATGGGGTCATAAAAACCTTGTGAACACCCTAGAGGCCACATTTTTGACTAAAGACTAAGACCCTCAGGTGAGCGACTAGGGCCATATGGCCTTCTTGTTTCTATCATTTGGAGTTCATATGAATGGAAATCTGTGTTTAAAAGATAAAACAATAAAAACTTTGAACAAGATAAAATGACTTTATTTTCAAGTTTGAATGGTCAGTAAGTGCCAAATGGAAAAGATTGGACACTATATCAGAATAAACAAATTCAGGTTTCTGTTACACTGAAAAATTGATTGCTGAGACCAATGCCATTGGTAATATATACTTAAAGTTAGAAGTAGCTGTAGATGAATAAGTCATAAGTCAACTGATGTAATGAAGGCTTCTACATGTATTTGTGGAGTTCATATATGATAAAAACAACAACAGAATTTTCATATCCAGAGACTGAAAAATATCAGAATGAATAAAAATGTGCATTGTCATACCAAAATTCTCTCATTACTATTAATCCCTTATTATCATATTGTATTGACAATATCAGCCATGTGCAAACAAACATATCCAAGCTCAGTTAAAAGCACTCTACAGTAGCCAGTAGATGTTCACATCAAATATTACAATTTTTGAAATTAAAGGGCCATAAATATAAAATTACTGATCAACGATATTCCAAAATCAAACCTGATCTTATGGTAATAAACATTATCTTTAAGTTTAATCAAGGTTGCTTAACCCTTTCCCTCATAGAGGACACCATGAAAAGACCTATGCGAACAGCATAAAACCAGATCAGCCTGCGAGTAACTCGCAGGCTGATCAGGTTTTATGCTGTTCGCTGCTCCTCAGTGGTCTGGAAATGAGGATTGTGTAATTAAATTTGGTAAGGTTTAACTGTGGTTTTCTGCAGATCAGGCTTTATGTGATACCTATTGAGGGCGTCAAAATGAGTATATATGAGGGAAAGGGTTAAGAAATGAAGATATTAGAATATTAACAAACCAAACGTTGATGACCAATAGATGTATGAACAACGGATATCACAGAAACTCACTCTGGCCGCTATGTTGTCAGTCAAGCTAAATTACAGCCCAATTATCTTTAACCCTTACTATGCTTAATTTCTTAGTTGGACTTGTCTTTTCTTTGTTTTAGACTGTACCATTAGTTGTTTATGGGAGCACTTGTTGAAAATTTATTGACTAAAATGTGACCAGTGCAGACAAACCAGGGTGAGACAGCACAGATGTGCAGGCTGGTCTTGGTCCACACTGGTTGCAATAGCAGTCACAAGAGCCCACAACATTGTAAGGTTTAAAGAAATAAAGAAAGAATTGTATTTTAATGACATCTCTTTGTCTTCAACACTTACAGACTTGTAATGCACAGAGGATATGATGTAGACAAACTGGTCCTAGTGATAAAACAGAGAGTTTTCCAGATAAGCCTGCAAGTACAGGATTTTAAGATGAAAATGTATTTCTTGAGGCCACTGATGGGATGGCTTCCTGTCTGGTTATTAACAACTTAGGTTACAGGATTCATATAATTTTATCAAGTAGCCATATCTAACGGTAAATACACAATTTTAAACTAAATGTTCATGTATATTAAGTTCAATTGGACCAAAAATCGCCATTTATATAATGACACTGGAAAAGCTAGAAATGTGTCCATAGGATACTAATGCCCCCACCTAAATGCTTTGACACAAATCTGAAATATACTTGTTTGTTGTTGCGTTTAGCATCCCACTAATAGTATTTCAGTCAAATGGAGAGTATGTCTTTTTGAGACAGATATAGTGCTGCCACACTGTAATATCATGCCATAGACATGTGGCATGATACCACAACCAGTCACATTATCCTGACACCGGGCCAATAAGTCCTGGAACCACCCTTATACTGAGCACCAAGCAAGGGAGCTATACCAGTACCATTTTTATCGACTTTGGTATGTCATGGCCGGGGATTGAACCCACGACCTCTCCCTCCAGAGGCAGACACTCTAACCACTCAGGGATTGGAGAAATATGATTCTAGCCAGGTAGAAGGAAGTAAGTAACAAAAATGTACAAGGGAAAACAACACAGGGTCATTCAATGCTTTTAATCAAATTAAAAATATACAATATTATCATTTTTGGCCTGCTATAGCATCGGTTGGTTGGTTTTATTCTCAACCTTTTCATAGCTGCAGTAACTACACCAATATTTTCTCTAGCACTTTTTCAGTATGCATGCTACATAAATATCAACTTTAAAGTCAATCCCTGTATTAGTATTCAAGTTATGCTCTGGACTAACTTTCAGGAAAAAGGACAATAACTCCTAATTACCTGACTGAGAGTTATGGAACTTGGTCACTGCACTTCTCCTGAATGCATGAATTATCAACTTGGAATTCAATCCCAGTATTAGTATTCATGTTATGCTCCAGACAAACTTTCGGGACGAATGTACTGATGTATGGATGGACAAAGGCAAATCTATATGCCCCTACCCTACAATAAGTGGTGGAAGCATAAAAATATCTACCTATGAAGTTTCATGTTGATACCTCTTATAGCCTTTGAGTTAAGCTCAAGACAAAATTTAAGTATGAAAAATAACAAAGGGAAATAACTCCTAAATCATGCAAAATAGAGTTATGATTCTTTTGTACTGCACTTCTCTTCATCAAGTTCTATGTAGCTATGAAGTTTCATGTTGATACCTCTTATAGCCTTTGAGTTATGCTCCAGACAAAATTTAAGTTTGAAAAAAACAAAGGACAATAATTCCTAAATCATACAGAATTGAGTTATGGTTCTTTTATACTGCACTTCTCTTCATCAAGTTCTATCTACCTATGAAGTTTCATGTTGATACCTCTCATAGGTTTTAAGTTATGCTCCGGACAAACTTTCGAGACGGAAGTATGTATGTACATACAGACAAAGGCAAATCTATATGCCCCCACCCACCCCATACATACACACACACACATACATGTAAGTGGTGGGGGCATAAAAATCTTACATCCATGAATGTGTGTGACACAGGATACATAAACTCATTAATTTCATCATGCGCATAAAAATGTCAAATGTCAAAACAAACCGTGATGGTGTTTGCTTGACAACCCATTCTCTTAACCCTTTCCCTCATAGAGGACACCATGAAAAGACCTATGCGAACAGCATAAAACCAGATCAGATCAACTCGCAGGCTAATCAGGTTTTATGCTGTTCGCTGCTCCTCAGTGGTCTGGAAATGAGGATTTTATAATTAGATTTGGTAAGGTTTAACTGTGGTTTTCTGCAGATCAGGCTTTATGTGGTACCTATTGAGTGCGTCAAAATGGAGTCTATATGAGGGAAAGGGTTAACATATTGACATCTCTGATGTAAGCCATAATCAGATTTGGCTTAGAGATTATAGCCATTAACATTGTCTTCAACTGTTTGATATTGTGGATGCCTGAACATAAACATGGTAAAATCCAGCACTGACAGTCTAAGGGCCATAATTCTTAAACTAATGGTCCAATATCACCATAAACTTGGCTGAGATATTGTGGTCATAAACAATATCCCTAAGTTTGATCAATATTGCCTGATAATGTAGATGCCTATTACCGGTATGCTAGAGAGTAAACAAAGTGAATTTGGGCATTTCTGGATAACTCAAGAACTGTGGACAAAGGCAGTGTTTAAATTTTCCTTTGAAAAAAAACCCGGAAAGGTTCATTGCATGACCTAGAACATAACTTCAGCATTAACCTTTGATTCTATGCCTAAGAACTCAATACAAAATGTACAGCAACCTCATGAAGTTAGAGACACCACTAGTGGAAACAGACCTTCCATTCTAAGGCTACAAATCTAATTAATCTAGGTTTCTTCAATATCAGCATTACTAAAGATTAGTTTACTAATGACCCATACTGTTTGTATCCAGTTTTTGATCAATTCTCTGATGGGATTTTGACTTCAGATAAGTAAATTAGGGTAATCAGGATAACCTTATCAGTGGACATTGAATATCTATCATCGAGTCCTGTTTGACAATGCTATACAACCTTGCTAGATCTATCTGTACTAGCCTGGAAGAAAATCATTTAGCAAGGATACTCCTGTCCGAAAAAATAATGAGAAAAAATATCTTATTTGACAAAACAAAGTGAGAACTAAATAATCCATGCCCGTTGAAAGAGTTAAGCCCTATTTATGATAAAGATGAAGCAAATCTCTCAAAGTCTCACAGTGGATAATCCCTGATTTAGGCATTTTTTTATGAAAAACAAACACCTGAGGATTAAATATTAGTAAGATACTTAAATTGTGAGAAAATTTACATTCATTTAGTATCAAGACTTTGAAATAGATACTAATGTCAAAATTCATAAAACAGAAGGATCAAATTTTTAAATGACATTATCCAATATTTTTTTAAAAAGTGTTTTTATATGAAAAGTAACAATAATAAAATAAAATGGAAATCAGTTATAATTTATGAATTGTTGGAGAAGCATCTTAATTTTAATCCTTAAATGAAACATTATTCAAAACATAACATACAGTTGTATACTTAAAACTGTTGAAGAATTTTCACTTCTGAGGAGCTGGATAAGAGGGAAGCCCGGGGGGGTGGAGATGTGTGTGTGTACAGGTTTGCAACTTTAGTATAATTGATGAGGAAAAACAGCAAACCATGTGGATGTTAAAACAGGGCTATGCAGTATGTTGACACAACAAATGCTTTTCAAACAAACATTTTTACAAAAGATATATGAACAATTTCTAACAAAATATATTGTAAATATAATGACAATTAGCTAATGATACTTTTTTTTCGTTTAACCCTTTCCCTCATTTTGATGCACTCGGTAGATACCACATAAAGCCTGATCTGCAGAAAACCACAGTTAAACCTTACCAAATCTAATTATAAAATCCTCATTTCCAGACCACTGAGGAGCAGCGAACAGCATAAAACCTGATCAGCCTGCGAGTTACTCGCAGGCTGATCTGGTTTTATGCTGTTCGCATAGGTCTTTTCATGGTTTCCTCTATGAGGGAAAGGGTTAAAGGTGTTTGAGCAGGTTTTTTCTAACAGACAGATTTTTCTAAAAAATTGCATATAAGTACTCTAGACTTTAACTAAAAGATAAATGAATCCAAAATAGGGGGTCACCACGCTTGTTTTAGAGATTAAGCTTATGGTAAAGGATCACTATTTGCTAAAATTTGTTGAAAAAATATGACATTAAAAACTAAGAAAGATTTTGTTTCTAAATACTGTAACAGCATATTAAAATGATATTTCTTAAATATTTTTATCACCATTTGTAATTTATAATGCATTCTTTTAGGTACAGATAAAACTAGAACTATAACTGAAGGTGATTCATACCCCCACCCCCATCTTTGACACAGGATGTATTCACATGACACATAAAACGAATGTTCACACATAGGATTTGGGCTTATAAGCATACCCAAAAAAAATATTATCACTAAAGGTGATCAATACCCTCACCGGAAGTCTGTCATGTGTAGGAATACAGTTTCAAAAGTTTGCGTGAGTGAAAGACTATATGCATGTAAGGTTTAAAGTTAGTGTGAGCAATGGTTCAAAAGTTTTGGACAATGCTAAAAAGTTTTGACAGACAGACAGATAGACAGAGAGACACACATACAGACACACAGAAGAAAACAATTTGCCCCCAAGATCTGTAGCTGAGGAGAATAAAAATGCAGTCTAATTATGGTTCACATCCATATTAATTGTTTGCAAAAACCTGTCTTTAAGAATTTACATTGTGGTTTTCTTATGCACTGCACTTCCTCTCATCAAGATCAATCTACATATGAAGTTTCATCAACCTAGCTACTTTAGTATTGGAGTTATGCTCCGGACAAAATCAAAAGATTAAAAATGACAAAGGGCAATAACTCCTTTCAAAATACATGCAGAGTTATGGTTCTTGTGCACTGCACTTCCTCTCGTCAAGATCAATCTACATATGATTTTACTTTAGTATTGGAGTTATGGTCCGGACAAAATCAAAAGATTAAAAATGACAAAGGGCAATAATTCCTTTCAAAATACATGCAGAGTTATGGTTCTTAGGCACTGCACTTCCTCTCATGAAGGTCTATCTACATATGAGGTCTATCTACATATGAAGTTTGATCAACATAAGTACAGTAGTTTTGGAGAAATGCTCCTGACAAAATCAAAAGACAAAAATTAAGAAAGGGGAATAACTCCTTTAAAAAACATGCAGAGTTATGGTTCTTGTGCACTGCACTTTCTCTCATCAAGACCAATCTACATATGAAGTTTCATCAACCTAGCTACTTTAGTATTGGAGTTATGGTCCGGACAAAATCAAAAGATTAAAAATGACAAAGGGCAATAACTCCTTTTCCAAGGTCTCCGGTTTTGGAGAAATGCTCCGGACAAATATTTGTAGACCAACCGACCGACCGACAGGATGACTCCTATATATCCCCCCAAATTTCATTTGTGGGGGTATAAAAACATGTACTGTCAAATATGCACGGGCATAAAATCTCATTTGTGCCCATACCAAAATATATACAAAAACTATCCCAAAACTGTGAATTTTTATATATATTTTTCTAAATAAAAATATTCAACAGACAGATTTCCTTTATTTTTTCAGAGTCAGTCCTCTGATAAATGCTTTCTGAAAATGTAAAAAAAGACATACCTCACCAGGTTTGTTTTTTTAACTAAAACTGCTTTTTTATTGAAATTTTAGCCAAATTTGCATAAAAACACTAAAATGTGACTTTTTGTACCTTCAAAATTTGGCAAATTATTTTAAATGATATTCTTAACACATAATCTTAAAATTGACTTTCTCCTATCATTCTACTTAAAATGAATGAGAAATTAAAACTTTTTTTTTATCAAAATCAAAATCAGCTGTAACCCGCTGAAACGTCCTTAAATGTAAGTACACATACATATATAAGTATGAAATCAAGAAATACAATGTCATCCCAGAGGTTCAGGTGATGATGATTCTGATCAGGAGTCAGTGTCTCAGTTTCACTGATACAACGATCTAGCATGCTAGTTTTGGCAGAAAATATATCACATCTTTCACTATAAAATCAATTCTTTAATCAAAACTTTTTCTGTATCAGGGCGATTTTCCTTCTTTACCATGGATCATTCATAGGTGTCTTCCCCTCTGAAAACTTCTTAAAATTCTTGCAGATTTTCCCTCAAGGATTTTCCTTATTACGAGAAAATGTGTGATCCCTATAGCTAAGAAAATGGTATAAGTTTTGAAATCTGATATTCATGTCCAATCTCCAATCATCTGGGAAAATAAAGCCTGTGTATAATTCAAGTTGTAAATGTGCTCCACTTTTCTTCTATTTTAGTATAATGTAAGATTTTACTATTTGTAGAGTTAACATAAAAAATATGATTGTGGTATAAGGAAATGAACTCAAACACAATCTCCTAGCCTTAAATAGTACTTACTGAGATAGGAACTTGCATGGAAAACATTTACCTAAAATATTCAAAGTTTCAAATTAATCTGACATTTTCTTTTTAACCCTTTCCCTCATAGAGGAAACCATGAAAAGACCTATGCGAACAGCATAAAACCAGATCAGCCTGCGAGTAACTCGCAGGCTGATCAGGTTTTTATGCTGTTCGCTGCTCCTCAGTGGTCTGGAAATGAAGATTTTGTAAATAAATTTTGTAAGGTTTAATTGTGGTTTTCTGCAGATCAGGCTTTATGTGATACCTATTGAGGGCGTCAAAATGAGTATATATGAGGGAAAGGGTTAAATGGTAATAGTACAGAGAGGGGCGTATTTGTGAAAAAAATAATTGAAGAGTTACTTGTCCTTTTGAAGCTGTTTCCCACTTTGAAAGTGAACAAGTTTTCTGAGTTTGAAGTGAATATATAGGATTTGTTTGATATGTAATGTGTATTGTACCACAGCGCGATAAAGCTACGGGCAAGTTTATGGGTCTGATAAGGTATCATATGAGACGGAAGGTGGAGAAAGAAATTTTTCTGACTGGAACAGAGTCAATCAAAGATGCAGCAAAACCTGGCCGACCTGTGACTGTAACAGGCAAGACAAATGTCTCAAAAGTCAGGGAAATAATTGAAAGTGATGGCAGGTACACAATTCGTGATATTGCCAAAGCTGTTGGCATATCACTATCACGGGTGCATTTCATTTTGAAGAGTATTTTGAAAGTACGAAAGATTTCTGCCAGATGGATACCCCATATATTGACAGATGACCAAAAAAGGGTACGAGTACAAACAACTAAGCAATTGCTCAAAATGTTTCCAAACTTCAATCAAAGACAATTTGCAAACATTGTTACTGGTGACGAAACATGGGTTCACTATTTTGAACCAGTCAAAAAAATTGGAAACAAAATATGGCGAACCAAACAAGGTAGGAGGCCTGTTGTTGCCAACAGGACCATGAGCACAAAGGAGATCCTTTATTGCATATTCTTCTCATGTGATGGTATAGCTGTACCAATTCCGGTGCCGAAGGGCAAAAGTGTTACAGGTTGGTATTACCGAAATGTTATACTAAAAAAGCTCAAGAAATGTTATCAGAAACGATGCCCTTTGTCATGATTTAGGCACGTCATCTACTTCATGATAATGCTCAATCACTTACATCTGCGCTTGTGAAGCAATTTTTGAAGTCGAAGGAGGTTACCGTCTTGCCACACCCAGCATACTCTCCAGATCTAGCCTTATGTGACTTTTTCCTTTTTCCCAAAATTTAAAAAGTTCTTATCTGGTCGTTGATACAAGTCCCGACAGACCCTTGGCTCAGCCATCAGTCAGTGCCTCAGAGGTCTACCTAAATCAGTGTACCGTGACGCATTTCAGAAATGGATTCCGAGATTGAAATTATGTATTTCAAACTGGGGAGAATATTTTAAGGGGATGTAATGTTCATTTGACCATTTTAGTCAAATGCTTTTGAGATATCGTACAATACACATTACATATCGAACAACCCTCTTATGTATTTGCTACTGAGAAATTGACCTTAACAAAAAATTGAACCAAAACAGAATATTTTAAGTAGAGACAGAGGCAATACTGTGTCAAAATAAATTTTATGGTTACTTTGTTATAAAATATGTTTTTCTTTTGATAGTAAACAAGTATTCAAATTTTAAAGGGAATATGTCCCACAGTTTTTTTTGAGAAATTGACCTTAACAAGAACCTTAACCAATACAGAAAATTCTAAGTCAATATACCCCTAACCAGCCTCTAGTATGACTAGTTTGTTATTCCAGAGTGTGTTGAGTGATTGATACACTGTAAGAGCAGAACAGCGGGACATGCTAATGAACATGTCGCACTCCAGCTCCTAGGTTGTGGCCGCAAACACACCTCTAGTACATCACCTTGCCTATATAAAGTACATTTAATGGATTGGTGACATCAATGCCATGGTAAATTCACAAAGTTTTTGGTCCCCTGCATGGGCAAGGCACAGCAACGAAAAAAAAAAAAAAAAGAACTCTAGCTGAGATGATGTTTTTCATAAAGCTACAAATTTGTTAATTGAACTGAAGATAAGATAAACTTCATTTTCAAATTTCTAATAATTTGTGTTTACAGAAAATGTCCTTTTTCTTTTTTTTTTAATCAGTCTTATATTTCTCAATATGTTAAGTAATGTGCTGTTTATTATCAATATTACTAACACATCATATGGAAATAAAGACTGTGAAATAAAGAGGCTACGGAGTAATAATTAATTTATATTATTTAATGATGCCACACAACAATATGACAAGTGGCATGATACCACACCTAGTCGCAGTATCCTAACCAGTCCTGGAACTGGATGCTGAGCCCCAAGCAAAGGATCTATATCATGGGTACCATTTTTTTTACAACTTTGGTATGTTGTGACCAGGGATTGAACCAACACCTTCCTTATTAGAGGGCAGATACTCTAACCACTTGGCCACGAATACCAATACAATAACTTAAAAGGCCTAAGGGCTAGAAAAAATATTTGAAAAACATTGTGTATTCACAAAACCTTCCTACCAAAATAATCTGATCAGAACCTTCCTCTGACATGCACAGCTCATCAACAGGCACAAATCATCTTGTAAACCTTCATCCAAGTCTTGGTAAGGATTAAATGTTTACGTGAAAACTCAGCTCTATGGCCCAAGATCCCTCACCAGAATACATCTGCTTATTTAAAATGATTTAAGTCACTTGATTTTACCTGTTTTTTCCAGAAGCAACTGCATTCAAGTTTCAGATGCAAAAAATTCTTAATTAATCAATCACCTGGAGGCCTCAATTTTCAAGGGATGAAAAAGGCTTATGGGACCATGAGGCTATCATTAGATCAAAACAAGATTAATTCTATACATTAGTTCCAGAAGAGAAGAATTTTGAAACTGTCAATATAAAGTAAATAAAGAAACAGCTGACCCCCAGGGGCCTCATTTTACAAGGGATCAACTTCATTTTAGCAATTATGGTAGAGAGCCATGAGGAGACCATTTGTGCTGAATGAAATGAAATTCTGACCATTAGTTTCACAGAAGAAGAAACTAGCTTACCCTCTTGGGGCCTCATTTTCTAAAGGATTAACATTATTATAGCAATTATGGTAGACAATTTGTGGCATACAAAATTAAATTCTGACCATTAATTTCAGAGGAGAAGACTTTTTTTTAAATAAAATTCTGTTGGTTGTCATGGCAACAAGAGTTTGGCATGGATCAAATTTATCTTAGCAACTTTTGTGGAGGACCACCTAGGGATCATTTCTAACAAGCTTTATTAATTTCTACTACGAGGTCTCAGAAAAAAAACCTCAAATCTGAGATTTTATTTTACATGCCTTCTTTCTTACAAACTTACAATGGAATAAAACTATCACAGCACATAATATTTATGCTAAAATCTGAATGAAATTTACCCTTTCAGCATGACATATAGACCTTGAATGAAACATGTTCAATCTGTTTTCATCAATTATCACTCCTTACCATACTTGACCAATGTCATAACGATGTATACCAGTCTATAATGAAGTGACATTACGGGGTTAATTAACAACTTCTTGTCTCCATGTTAACATGCCAATGAGGAGGCAATAATTCACTGACAGTAACATGAACAGATCCAGAAATGAATATCAGAGAAAGTCTAAGTTCCAGATATATGGCAAATATGAGAGAACATCCAGTTGGAACCCCATTTTGTTCCCTTGGATCTGCACATGAAAACATCTAGTGTTGAAGATTATTAAAAAAAGTCATGAATATATACTAGATATATATAGTAAGTGCACATCGAGATGGACAAAAAGGCCCAGCTCGCAGAGAAAGCTCTACGGTAACCTGTAATCTAAATTTTTGGTTCAAATATAACACTCTGTAAACTTTTGTCATTTGCTATCTCAAATAAACCCAGGAGTTATCGTTATTGTTAATTTGAGGCAATGTGGTATATAAAAGAACAAGACCTCTTGCTATCCCTCCGTGGTGTTACAGGTAATTTGTGTCAATCATCTGTGTGAAAATTGAGGATAATGAACTGTTATATTATGATTGGCAAAAATGTCAAAGGTACATAATAAGCCTTCCTTAATTTTCTTTTTTGACATAACTTTCAAATACTTTAATGATATTCGAGAAAGTATACACATATCCTTGATCTGCGATGCCTGAAATTTATTGTGAAACAAAAAAAGTATCTTGTGAAAGAGATGAATAAATTTTTAAACTTACATGATTATGTAAGAATAATTTGTCAATCTTTGTGAAAAATGCCTAAAACAAAACAAGAAGTATTCCTAATTAATGAAACACATGTGTCACCTGCTGTAAGAAGTGCGACAGACAGACAAACAGACAGATGATAGAGATATGATCCTTTACTGCATGTGACACATTTATGTTATTTGCATATGTCTGATGCAGATGAAGTACCATCACATGTATATAATACTGAGAGGAAACAAAAGCAAACCATAATTCTTTATAATAAGAGGGGAGGGGGCATATCTTCACATAGACAAGCAACATTCAAGTGGTACCAATCACTCCCATTTCTCTCTAAAGTTTTATCCATGTCTGGCGATGGCATATAGAACTGAAGTCCAGACAAACAACTTTATAATCTTCATCCTCAAGGCTTAAATGTATGTGTAATGAAAAGTTTTTCTTGAATTTCTTGTTCATACATGATTTTGGTTGGAAACTTTGTAATTTGAAGCCTCTCAAACCACGTAAAGGAAATTTGCAAATCTTGACCTTGAAAAAATATTTGAATTAACAGAGGTATAGACAGACAGATAGGCACAGAGGGTTATGCTCATTATTAGACATTTGCATATACATTCAGTGGTATTCTGACACAATATGAATTCCAATCACTCTTCCAGAGAAACTCTGACAGACAATTCTCCAACTACTGTGCAAGGTCTCTTGCACATCAATTTTACACGTCAGACCACAACTAATTTATCTGTTTCATCCACTTCAGCATTAACTCTCAACATGTCAAAAATCAATTAGAATTTCATTTGAAAATAATTACAATTATTCAATATTACACTTTTTTATTTTTCTATTTCCATTTCAAATGTTTTAATCTGTCTTAAATGGACAGTTTGAGAGATGAAAATATTAAATGGGAAAAAGGCATTAAATGAGAATCAGAATTCCAGCATGTTTAAATAGATCAAGGAAATGCTTCAAAATGAAATCCAAAACTTTGCTGAATTCTTCTGACTAACAGATTTTAACCCATTTATTTTGACACACTGGCAAACAGCAAACCAAGATCAGACAGCTCCTTTAACCCTTTCCCTCATATAGACTCATTTTGACGCACTCAATAGGTACCGTATAAAGCCTGATCTGCAGAAAACCAGTTAAACCTTACCAAATTCAATTACAAATTCCTAATTTCCAGACCACTGAGGAGCAGCGAACAGCATAAAACCTGATCAGCCTGCGAGTTACTCACAGGCTGATCTGGTTTTATGTTGTTCGCATAGGTCTTTTCATGGTTTCCTCTATGAGGGAAAGGGTTAAGAAATAACTTTATTGTTTAAACATTGAAAGCTTATGGAATGTTGAGGAAATCCCTGTGATGTATTTCAAACTTTTTTGCCTTGATCAATGTACCTTTCCAATTTTTACAGAAAAAACAAGAGCTGTCAGAGGACAGCACGCTCGACTATTCAAAATGCTTGTTGGTAAATCAAATGAAATCTATTTAAATTCTTGCCCTTCATAGTAATAGTAAAAAATGATATACCTTGATAGTCTGATACCCCTTAATATATTTATGATGTCTAAAATCAATCCGATACCTAGTTACTGAGACATAAGCACAATAACACTGTGTATGCAAAACTTAAACCAAAAATCCCAGTTAGAAAAGGGCCATAATTTGCATCAGTCCAAAAGTTATCCTCCTGTTTTCTGATGCCCTTGAAGACACACCTTAACTTTCTAGTCAATTCCACAAGCAATTTCTGAGATATAAGCTGGATAGTAGCTTGAATGCAAAAATTTGACCATAATTCTAAGTTAAAAGGGGGTCATAATTTTTAATTTATTCCATCAAGTGTTATCTTCCTTTATAGTATGATACCCCTAAACATATTAAAGATGTTTCAAATCAATTCCATGCCTTGACTCTGAGATATAAGCATGAAAGTAACTTGCATGCAAAACTTCAACCAAAATTTCTAAGTTAAAAAGGGGCCATAACTTGTAATATATTCCATAAAAAGTTATCTACCTTGATAGTATGATACTCCTAAACATATTAAAGATATTTCAAATCAATCCCATGCCTGGATACTGAGATATAAGCATGAAAGTAACTTGCATGCAAAACTTTAACCAAAATTTCTAAGTTAAAAAGGGGCAATAATTTGTAACAAATTCTATCAAGAGTTTTTCCATGAAAGTTGATCCCCTAAATATTAAAGATGTTTCAAATCAATCCCATGCCTGATACTGAGATATAAGCATGAGAGTATCTTGCATGCAAAACTTTAACCAAAATTTCTAAGTTAAAAAGGGGCCATAATTTGTAATATATTCCATCAAGAGTTATCTGCCTTGGTTGTATGATGCCCCTAAGCATATTCATGAACTTTCAAGTCAATACCATGAATGGTTATTGAGATACAAACTAGATAGTAGCTTGCACGCAAAACTTGAACCAAATTTTCTATTGCATGCAAAACTTTAACCAAAATTTCTAAGTTAAAAAGGGGCCATAATTCATATTAAATTCAGTCAAGAGTTATCTACCTTGGTTGTATGATGCCACTGAACATATTTATAAACTTTCAAGTCAATACCATAAATGGTTATTGAGATATAAGGTTGATAGTAACTTGCACGCAAAACTTTAACCAAAAGCTGCAACGCCAACGCCAACGCCAACGCCAGGGTGACTACAATAGCTCTCATATTCTACGAATAGTCGAGCTAATAATAATATATTGCTAAGAGATTATTTTTTAGATTAACTGTTCACAAATAAACCCTTGAGCTCTTTTATGTAAACTAGGTCAAGCACATGATATCTCATTGTAGCTATTGGATAACTAGGTCAACCACATGATACATGATATTTCAGTGTAGCTATTGGATAACTAGGTCAATCACATGGCACTTGATATTTCAGTGTAGCTATTGGATAACTAGGTTAATCACATGACACATGATATTTCAGTGTAAATATTGGATAACTAGGTCAATCACATGATACATGATATTTTAGTGTAGCTATTGGATAACTAGGTCAATCACATGGCACATGATATTTCAGTGTAGCTATTGGATAACTAGGTCAATCACATGGCACATGATATTTCAGTGTAGTATTGGATAACTAGGTAATCACATGACACATGATATTCATGATATTGGATAACTAAAATCTTATATCTAAATT
>CM037787.1:25290843-25340843 GCA_021229015.1 Solen grandis | reverse complement strand
TACTTGTGAATTGTTTGATGCTTTCGTTGGGTCCATTCTAAACTATTCTTGTGAGGTGTGGGTAGCACAAAGAGTAAACAGCTTGAGACTTTGTATTTAAAATTCTGTAAGAAAGTGCTAGGTGTGAGAACATCTACATGTAATATGGAAATTGGTAGATCCCTTTATATGTCAATGGGTTTAGTCGGGTGATAAAATACTGGTGTAAACTTATGAAAAGTGATAATATAATTATGAAAACGGTTGTTGATATGTTGTATGAAGATCTTATTGGGTAAATGTAATTGGATGAGTGATGTTAAAAAATGTTGGATGACTATGGTTTCTCATATGTGTGGGATAATTCTAGGTTTATTAACTTAGATAAGTTTCATTTGGTTTTCAAAAATAACGTTATAATCATGATGTAGAAGACGAGACTTGTCTGACCTGTCACGTGTAAGTCAATTGGTTTGGATTTTGTTTCACATTTGTACAGTTCTTTTCCTGAAAGTGATCTCGTGGGACTTGTGAATATTTCAGGAATACAAAACAAATGGATGGCGAAGCTGTAAATGATTACGGTACAAACTATTGTAGTTCTAATAACTTGAACAAAATTTATTGTTTTGCGATCATGACCTCGGATTTCATTGATTTCAACAGAATTATGACGAACAAAAGTAGTAAATTGTTCTCTTCTTTTAGAAATACAATATCAGAACAGAACAGATCATATCTTTTATTACACCCAGGTACATGTAAATACAGCATGGGGATGTATAATGCAAACATACGAAACGAAAAGTATTTCTTTGCTTTGCTGTGTAAGAGTCAGTGTTGATGAATATATTACACCCCCCTCTCTCTCTCTCTCTCTCTCTCTTTCACACACACACACACATGCATATTTACTTTTAGATGTTTATCAACACTACTATCACACGAATCCGTGAAGTTTGTTTTAGATATCTAGATGATAACCGTTGTCACAAATATCCCAGTTTTAACATGTAAGCTGTGAAATAATGTTCATAAGTCTATATTTTTTCAAATATTTTCATACTTTATACATGTATGATATTGAAATTTAAGTTCTGCAAATGAATTATAGGTTATTATTTTTGATGAATTTCTTAACTCTGACGCCCAGTTCTGTAAAAATATATACAATTGTATTTCAATCTTTTCTTGACAAAAGAGACAAACATGTTAACATTCCCAACTCCATTTATCCATACAAACCTAAATAGTTAACGTGTTTCTTCCTGAAACACTGTCTATCATTCTGAGCATCATTTCATATATGACTTTAATAAATTTGATATTTCTACCAATATTAAAGCCTGGATAGCGTAGTGGTAACGTGCCTCGCTTCTCACCAATGCGTCCCGGGTTCGATTCTTGGACACGTACATGAAGGGGTACACTGGTCGCTCGTCCAGACACGTGGGTTTTCTCCAGGCTCTCCTACAATAATGGCCACAAAGCCGCCACCAGAGCCAACGAGATTGATTGATATATGTTGTGATAACTTGTTACGTAATAAATGTAAAAACAAAAATAAATAAACTAACTACCAGCTCTTTTAGTATTTTTCAAAGATGTTCTTCTCAATCCTCCATATATGATATTTTTTGTATTTGAATTCTGGCCACTTATAGTTTTTCTTCTGCAATCGTATATTTTAATAGTGTAACCCCTTTAATTCTGAAATATATATATATATATATATATATATATATATATATATAAGGAGGAAAAAGCTTGTCATATAATTCTAGTTTATGTTCAGCGAATATATTAGAAAATTTAATTATTCAGAGTTAATGCAGAGCTTTTAAAGTCTGTCCAGACACAGATACAAATCATATATCTAAAGGAAAGGGTAAAAAAATATATCCTGAAATATGTAAAGTTATCAACTATCTTAAGTGTTCCCCTTATAAAAAAACAAAACAAAACATATAATATTATATCTTACTCTTTTACCTTTGTTAAATCTTTATTTTTATGTATTACTAGTTTGCCTCCATACATTACAATACTCTTATAATAATAATAATAATAGACCTTTATGCAAACCATCATCTGTTTCTGACATAATAATAATATCATCTGCACACAAAAGAAGAAACATTTTTAAATGTTTTCAAATACACACCAGCAAAACCATTTAGTACAAAAAGCTCTTCATTATCATATAGAAACATTGAAACTAATATCCTCTTGATGAACACCTCGAAAACATGCAAATTCACCAATAAGCATATTTGCATATTTTACTCTGACCCTAACACTATCCTACATTGATGAAATGATATCTATTATTCAACTAATAAACCTTTATTATAAATAACTCCATATAATCTCAAGTAGCTATTCAACAAGAAAACAATGACATTATATAAAATAGAAATATTATCAATGGTACCCAATGGTATGAATGGTAATTTGTCTTAATCAAGCTTGAATACATGGTACTTTTCGGCTTATATATAATCTGTCATTGTAAGTCTCAGTAAATAATTTCCCAGAAATACTTAAATGATTTAATTGCGTTTCATTAATATCCTCCTTTTTATGCAACGGTACAATTGAACCTATCAAATATCTTAAATCAAATAACTTGAATAAGTTCATAACACGCACACCGGTGCCGGTACAGTGCTTTAACCCTTTCCCTCATATGGACTCATTTTGACGCACTCAATAGGTACCACATAAAGCCTGATCTGCAGAAAACCACAGTTAAACCTTACCAAATTTAATTGTAAAATCCTCATCACCAGACCACTGAGGAGCAGCGAACAGCATGAAACATGATCAGATGGTACCCAATGGTAGACCTATGCGAACAGCATAAAACCAGATCAGCCTGCGAGTAACTCGCAGGCTGATCTGGTTTTATGCTGTTCGCATAGGTCTTTTCATGGTATCCTCTATGAGGGAAAGGGTTAAACAACGCGGTATATATGAATTACTTACCATACCAAGTTAGCAAGACGTGTTATGCCGTAAATTGTATTGTGGGCCAACGGTGTTACGCAATGAGTTGTCCTGTGAGCCAGATGGTATAATGCCGTGAGCTGTTTTGTAAGACAGACGGTATTGTGAGCCCGACGAAGTTGTCATATGCCCTATGACTTGCCCTATGACTTGTCATAGGGATCTTTGTTATTTTGGAAGCATACACTTGTCCGGCCTTTTTTTTCATTGAAAAGATATGTATATTATCAATATGTTTCGGTTTACTAATTTACAATAATTTGAGACCCCATTGCTTATAGGAACATATGCATATTTTGAATACGTTTAGGTAAGACCATTTCTTTCTACAAAATTGTGGTCCTTTGATAATTTCATTACAAGCAGAATTGTTGGTGGAATGTTACCGTAACTTTTTCTAACAACTAATAAGTTTATAAATGAATTGGGATTTTTTTTATTTTAGGTGTAGCCGCGTACATTATCAGCATGCTCCTGTATTGTTATTCCCAAGAGTTATTTTTGAACATCAAAGTTATTTGTCTGGACATTAAATCGTAAGTATTTGTCGGAATACTGCAGATACGAGCACGAACATGTATAGCTACATGTATATCTCATCGCGATATCACACTTTTCTCTTTTTTATTTTTATTTATTTGTTTTCATTAGAAGGATATTTCGTTTTACTGAAGTTATTTTAGTGGTTTGGAAACTAATTTTAAGTTAGTCGGTAATAGAGTAAGTATATTATATACTATAAAGGGGTATTTAATTATGGTATAAGGAAATACAAATGTTTACTCGTTCAGACAGCGATATCAGCATTTCGTCTTCTTACCCCCGACTGACTTATTCCGTTTCACTACATGACATCATGCCGTGCGGAAATAGGCAAGAAAGCCGTCGTAATACAGTAGTTATTGATTAAATTATCGACCAATGAAAACGCGACTTATAAATGCAACACTCTCCGGCATGGACGCTTGAATGTCTTGTAAACAATCAAAAAATGACTGCGCCAGGCACCTGTATAAAACGGCCTTTATGGTTTTAAAAATGTGATGCTTCCAATGAAATAGCATAATTTGACACACCCCAAAACGACCGAATTCAGCCGTAATATCCCATGGCCTATGGATGAACTATCGATTGGCCGTGGGTATTCGACGATGAACATATCTTTGAACGTCAAATTCGGCGTTGATTTCACTGTAACTAATTTCGTCATTAGTAAACAAAATAGTTGGTACTCAGTGGATAAAACGCAGGAGTAATAGTATGAGTCTTGAATCCTTTGGCGAAACTCAGTATAATTTGCCAATATCTTTTGCGGAAAACGAATGAAAAGGAACTCTTGAGTGACGTCATCTTTGTAGTACATAAATTAATTCTTTCTTTGTTTGCTTCGGTATTTCAGTTTTGTCTACATAAAAAGTGCTGCCTCACTGTGTATACAGGTTGTATGATAACAGTTACTTTATCCTGGCAATAGTTTAACCAGTCCTGAAACTCCCTGCTGTGCGCGAGTCGCAAAAAGGATATAACAGTAATATTTTTAACGATTTACATTTGCATGTGACTGGTAGTACATTTGTATTTGATTTTGGATGCACAAACATAATTATATTAATAACAGAAGAATGCCACTATTCTGACATCGCTGTAAAATAGTTGTTTCAATATTATATATATCACTTTATTCTAATTATAGTGTAAAATACCATTTCCTCAACTGTCATTTATTACTTCGACTTGCAAAACAGTTTGATGCAATTGTCATATCAATGTTACGTTTCAGTTTAAGGTAAGATAGTTTATTTAAATGCATTTGCAAATCGCAGTTGTTTATATAGTTGGTTTTACATGACATATAGAGGCGGACTGGAAGAACACATTTAAGTCCAAAAGTGAAGTTTTGATGTCTATTGGATGACACAGAGAACGGCCAGGATATATCACTTCAAATAAGAAAAGTGTATGTTGTTTAAAGACAGAAACGTCATAGAATACGAGTCATAGACAAAATGTTTCGCTTGCAACAAATCTAATTCAGCATCAAAGTCGCCATGGGGCTATCGTTTTCCTGTTCTTCGGTGTTCTTCCATCCCAAAAGTTACTGGATGGACGTTCCGAGCTATCGGCCATCAGGACCGATTTCTTACATAAAATAACTGCTTTCTTAGACCGCCGCGAGTACATTTATGCGTGTTGAACAAGTGAAAATGTGCTCATTGACAAGCAAATGCTGTGGAACTTGCTTCCAGTTATGTCTCGTATTCAATAGATTTCAATATATTTTTGATACATATACGTCTCAACTTGAATAATTGTAAACTATGTCACGTTTATACATTTCATCCAAAGCTACTTTGTATTTAAGATACATGTACCAGTATAAAATTTAGAAATAACGATTTTGAGATTAAGAAAATGTTCTCTGCAAGTTTCATCAACATATTTCATATTAAGATATTTGGGTTATGGCAGTTTTGTAGTAAGTATTCTTATAATATTTTCAGTTTTGTTTTCGTTATTCGTTGGCCATATGTGGTAGATTTTGCAATCTGCCATGTTTAAGAAAAGAAATCTTAAGATTGAAGGAAAACGTTCTCTTAAAAAAAGAAGGCATACCCGCATAAGATAATCTGACAGTGTAGGGCAATATTGATTGATTTAAGAACATAGAGCCTAGCATTCAGTTTCGGAATATAATCATGAAGCTTGAAATCATAGAATATGGCTACTCATACCGAAATTGTTGGATAAAAGAGTGATATAGGATAAATGCGCTGGCATTGCTGAGGACTATCAAGTTGGATATTTAATGGGACAATTCTTTCGGTCGGGAATGAGCACGAAAGTCAACGGGAACTTTATAATTGCTAATTTTGCTATTCTTTAATGTATAACAATCTAAAATATACAAATCTACGTGGGTGCATCTGTTCACTTTGGGGTCGACATCCGATATTTATTAGCTGGACGTAGCGATATGACGCTATATTAACTATATATTAAATACTATTGCCTCGATAAAAATAAGAAACTGATAACTGAAAGATAAGTTAAAAGAATAATCCACGTAAATGCATATACTTATAACATAATTCTGACTAAATGAATGATTTTAATATCCGGTACATTTTACTACTCCTACACTTTAAGTATATGCGGAATTAAATGTAATATTTAGTATATATAAGTGCAATTTAATGGTATTAGAATACTGGAATAATACACATATACAGTCTATTCTCAGTTATACAGAATGTTTGGGACCAGCCTTTTATTTCGAATTATCCTTGTGTTTGAATAAACCAAATCATTATCGTTGTATCGTTGCTGGTTTTAATTAAAGTTTATCCTAATATGGGAACTTGCATATTTCCATGCTTAAATCAATAGCATAATCAATACAAACGTGTATATGTCAAGATTGTGCGTCGAGCTAGACAAGTAACACACACGAATATTACATATCACCGTCGTTTCAAAACGTGTTTATCTGATCACTCAAATCTTTAGAAATCTCCAAACCTTGAAATCAGCTAAAAAAAAACTGTCTGAAATCAGTTATGATCAGTCTTCCTTTCATTATAAACATATATCACAAATATATTTTGTATTTGAAATCATATATAAGCAACTTGACTTTAAAAAAAGGACACACATATGATGATTTATAAATTAGGGCAAACTGAAGATCCCTTTAAAACGATCTGGTACTCAATATGTATGTTTCCACCTTTTCATTGTTTGTATTCAAAATGCAACCAGCAATGCGAATTCGGAGGATAGTTGTGAAACTCATTGGAGCCTATTGCCACGGGCCAAAAATTATTTTGGAACAGGCCATGTTTTTGAAAAACATAGATAATTCGAATAATCCAGGGTGTCACAATTTTCCAATTTATTTGGGATTTATTGTGCTCTCAGATTCATTTGATTACAGGAAGGATTATGGAACCATTTAATAACTAAATTATTACTTCGATCATTATTTAATATCAATATTTGATAAATATATGAGATTCACATGGCAAATTATCTATTAGCAAAATGAATGTTCGGGGCTGCACTATTGTCTATTTTAAGGCGCCACACAGGCCTTACTACTGTCACAAAGCTTCACACTTGTAATATCCACACAGGATATATATCTGGATTCTGTCCATACAGAAATTGCATAACAATTTTCCACACAGGAGTTTGGTTATGTAATGAATCCTCACCAAATTTAATTCAAGAACTTTTACAAAATATCCACAACTACATCTACATTATATTGTCATTAAGAAAGTATACTTGTGAGATAAAAAATACAATTCAATATTATTAATAGCTGAGACCTGTAAGTATGCAGGTATAACATACAAACGTTATCCCACAGTGTACAGATTTATAAACCATATCTATTTTCTATGCAGGAAAGATTAACGTACAGCATTAAAATAAATACTGTAAGTTTTATTCCCCAGGCTCTTGAATTAGGAATTAGTTTGAAATATTTTTACGTGAATTGTTTATTCATTATTTAAGAGCAAAATAGATCTAGTTTCCCCTCCTTCCCCCTCCATTGTCGGTGGCAACTGGAGACTAGTTCTTTTGCCTGGGGTCCTTTACAACCCATTAGAGTTATGCCCTGTGATTCAAGGTTGCAGCCACCGAACCAGCTAAACTACTGTTAATATAATCAGAAACTACATACCAAATATACCATGATGTTTTAATATGATTTCAAACTCTTGTATATATAATAGAAAAGAAGTTGTGAAATATATAATATGAACTATTTATGCATGTAAATGTGTTTGAGATGGCTGAGCTTGACCTGTATAGGTATTATACAGTTATATCGTACTGAATTCTTTAAAAATCATATGTTCGTGTTAACGTCTCAGGATGAAATGTGTGCATTCACTAATGTCCAACTCAGAATGACCACTCACAGGCCCCAATATAAAGGTCTACACAATAAAATAATTCACCCATAACACAGGTATACAGGTAGAATCTAATCAGCATTTTAAGAGTACTGAGAGTGCTGATAACTTTTGTGACACATGTATATTTTGTGGAAATAAAGAGTATAGTTTAAACATATTTTTCTGTAAAGCATGTGTATGACAGATATTCATTACAAATTACAGGAGTATACAGAAAGGATTAGAACTTGAAGCTAAAAGCTTATTGTAGTTTCTATCCGGAAAATAAGAATACAAGAATCAAGGAGATTTTACGATGATTTTAGCATACATGTTTCAGAAATTTAATATTATCTTTTTTATGAATGTTATATGAGTGAAATCAGGGAGATTTTATTATTATTACATGTTTAAGAGACTTACTTATGATTTAAGTATTGTTGAGATAGGTCTGGTGGTGCATTTATGGTTAGTGAGGGCCGATAATATGTTGTGAGATATGTTAGAATTATCAAATATTGGTTTAATATCTTAAATACAAACAATATAATTATACAGCGTGTTTACGAGCAATCGCTTAGTGATTGTAATATGGGTTTTGATAACTGGGCCAAAAAGGTTAAAGATTTGCTATGTAATTATGGTTTTATTGATGTATGAAACAATCCAGAATTGTACGATTTAAACCTTTTTTTACCTATTTTCAAACAAAGAGTAATTGATAATTTTATACAAAACTGGTATTCAGAAAAAGAAACGAGTGGTGTACTTGATCTTTATAATCATTGTAAAGGTATTTTTGAGTACGAGGATTATTTAGATATATTGCCGCAAAGTCTCAGATATAATTTAACTAAATTAAGAGTTTCTGGTCATTGTTTGAGAATACAAACAGGAAGATATGGGCAAAATAGAATTCCAAGAAATAAGCGTTACTGTCAGTGCTCAATTCATTAGATATAGAAGATGAATATCATTTTATTTTAAAATGTCCGTGTTTTGAAAATATAAGGAAACTTTTTATTAATAAGCACTTCTACGCTAGACCTAGTATGTACAATTTTTTACATTATTCAATCAAAGATAAGACTCTCTTATTAAATTGGCATTATACTTTAAGAAAGCCATGGAGTAAGAAATAATTTATTAAAATTTTGTGAATGATTATAAATGCCTTTCTGAGATTTATAATTTTACTTTTATATGACATATTGATGTATTTTCTATTTATTGTATACTTGACAATGTACATTGTACACGTCGGAAATAAAACATTTGTATCTTGTATCTATATCAACTGTCAAACGTCCCATACAGCATAGGAGTACTCCCTAAAAAGGTCCAATAATAGGTGATAATAATTTCTAGTGATTTTCTTATATGAGTTTTCTCATTATATGAACACTTTCTAAGCCCTTTCAGCCTAATTAGATGTTTTATCATGTCAGTCAGTAATTTATAAATTGCTACTTGTGGATTTTTCAGGTAGAAGTTGGCAACGATAAAAAAGAACTATAAACCACGAGTTGAAGGAATCTACAGTGCCAGCTGATTACATGATTTACATCTGAGGGCTCCTTCCATAAGACTTTTGAATATTTGTCTGGACAGGCCTTTAAAGCTGTGTATAAACTCCAGTCTGCATGTCTGGACAGGCCTTTAAAGCTGTGTATAAACTCCAGTCTGCATTAATTAAGTTTCCTGGTTTAACAGTTGAACATGAACTTGAATTGTTTGATAAGCTTATTCTTCCTATACTTAAATATGGTTCAGAACATCTTTAAATACAAAAAGAGCAGTGAACGTAATTAAATATTGGGTAGAAATAGTACAGTTAGAAAATAAAAAAAGGCCAAACAAAAAAAAACTTGGGTTAAACATGTAAGAAATTTATTACAAAATTTAGGTTTTAACGAGTTGGTGGAACCAAGGAGTTGGGAATGCGAATGTGTCCATTTCCGTTGTAAAGACAATATTAAAAGATATCTTTTTATAGAACTGGTCTTCAGAATTAAGTAATTCATATAAAGCAAGAACCAATAAGTTATTTTTTAAATTACAATCTTATTTAAAGTATATTAATATTAAAAAAAAATAGATCTGCATTATCAGTTTAAGAGCCCCTCACCGCGTGGGTTTGAATCCCGGCAGAGTCATTCGGATTTTCATGTGAGGAAGCCTTCCAGCTGGCTTGCGGTAGGTCGGTGTGCTACCCAGATGCCCCAGTGCAATCGGGGTCTTCCTCCACTTGTAATTAGCTGGACGTCGCTATATGACTGAAATACTGTCAAAGCGACGGTAAACTCAATTAGTCAAGTCAAGTCACGTTTTAGAACATCATCTCATCGTTTAGAAGTTGAAACCGGAAGGTGGCATAAACCAATAGCTATAATTTATGAAGAAAGGAAATGTAAATTTTGCTCATTACTAGTAGATGAATACCATTTTTTATTAGAATATCCATTATATTGTGAATTAAGAAATAAATATATAAAGAAATATTATTGGAAAAGACTAAATGTGCCAATGTTTATTGAACTAGTAACTTCAGAAAATAAAAAAAAGATCAAAAGAAACTTAACCATGTATGTGTATTATTCATCTGAGTTGATAAAAAGTTGCTACATGATTGACATATTATTGTTCATTCAATCTCGATAGATACATATCTCTCCTTACGCTTTTAAAGTATTTCATGTTCACATTTTCTTATCTTAAAAGTGACGTTAAATTATGATTTCATTATAATCTAACTACTTATTGACTGGTTTTGAGTATTATATATTTATATGTGTGTGTGTGTGTGTGTGTGTGTGTGAAAATATGTTAATTTTGTATACTCATGGGCTTTTGGCTACATCTATAATGAAATAAACTGTCTATAATCAAATTGATGTTGTAAAAAGTTCAATCTTTTATTTTTTACAATAACTCAAATACATCAGTGGAACAATTTTGTTGATTTCTGGGTGACTTTTTCAAGAATAATCACCCAAAAGAATCTTGGGATTAGGTAGCCCTAGACCATGAGATCACAAGGTATGTACCTACGAAATTTAATAGGATTTTTCTTACAAAATGTAACGTGAATATAAAATAATGATTTTAAAGAACTTGTGCGAAAAAGTGACAATATGTCTTGGGCGAGTTACAAATACTTAAAATGTGATCACTCTTACTACTACACACACAAATATGTAGCTAGTGAACTTTAAAATGCATTTTAAGTTAGAACTTGTTTTATGTAAATCAGAAAGCATCATATGGCTATCTTTACTATTCGTCTCGATAGTCTTGGAAATCAGCGCATATTAGCTAATCAATCTTGCTGGTTTCCAAAACCTATGATTCCGGGACCGAATATGCTCTTGCATTGACACATGGCATCCTTTTGTGTTTCAGGCAGGGGAAAATATAATTGAAATAGCCAATTTAGTACGAATGCCACATTTAACGACGTGGTATATGGCAAGTTGTGGTGGATGTGTCAAACTTACAAAATTATTAGACTAACTGGTGCGGTGTATAGGCAATCCGAATAATTTATGCTGTAATAATCTAGGAGCATAATGTCACAATCCAGAGAATGGATGTAATTTGTTTTAACCTCAAACCAAAGCGATAGGATAATGTGGTTTGGTTTGATATATTGCAATGAGATACTCGTAGCACAATATCTGTTTCCTGTAGACTACTGTCGTAGATTTCCAAATGGCTGAAACACAGTCGGTTGGACGTTTTCAACCAAACAAACAAAATCACAACAACATATTTGTTATCACGTAGGCGATGTCTTGAGAGAGATGTAGTGCAAATCACAATAATATGAAGAAAAGATATATGATACCATATCCAGTGATATTTGCATGGACCAACAACAAATGCTGAACTGAAACTAATCCTAACATATAAACGAAACATTGGTTGATATGGTTTGCTTAGATTTAACTTTATCTTAATTAATTTTATGACTCGAGATGGAAAACTGAATGCACATGGGAATTGATATACGCAATATCCCGCTCGTTAAAATATTGCAAATTGTTATCGATTGACGTAATAGGGTTTTCCTTATTTGCATATGAAGCCATTTATATAAACATAAATAACAGGAGAGATGCTATCAGCAGTATTCCCTTGGATTACTGAAAACCATCAAGTCAATTTATTTTTCTAGTTAAAAATACAACGGTATATAACCAGAATCAATTTAACATTTGAACGCGATATGGCAGTTAATGCTTTACTTATATACTGACTGATGATTTAGACACTGCTGTTCATTAAATATTGTATTATTGCCATTTTACTTTCCAGATTTAGATATAAAATACATCATTTCTCATCGTGAGTTACATAAATCGAAATAAAGGGGAATTTAAGTTTAGAATCATCTGTTCTAGCTCATTAGGCAGTGATTTCTATAAACATTTTAAATTTATACCTTGAAAGAGCCGGGTACATGTTTCCTTCAAGGAATAGGAATGCTTTGTAATTGCAATACCCAGTGGTATGAACATCCGTCAAGTAACTACATGAAGACAAAGGTCTAAGTGCGATATTTCTGTCTCAAGAAACGTGTAATAATATTTTTTTATTAATATCATTATATTTACTTGTATGATTTGCATGTGGCTAAATTAATATATTGTGTCAAAAGGTTGTTATATGTTAATCGTTATATGTTAATCTTTATATGTTAATCGTCTAATAACAAGGCACATACAAAAATATTAATGCCATAACTGTATACAACAATGCATTTTGTGAAGAAACAATTCCATAAAACAGTAGCACAAAAGGTTCATCTAACGCTATAACATATATTAATTTTCTTGTGTATATTTAGTCATTGTAAAATTTGAATTATGTATATGTTTTGGAGGAGCAGATATATGTTGCAAGGACGGTTTTTATGACGGAAAACTTAACATATAAACGAACAAACACACAGACCACATGACTCATGACACATGACCACAAGAATATGTGTCTAGGATTGGCTGAAACTGCTTATATGTTCATTGGTAAACGTCTAGATTCTCTTGCTTTACATGCCCTTGTTATATCAACAGTTTAATCTTATATATTTCAACATAGATTTCAACCGACATCCTTGTCTGACCTGTAGTAGTTTTACTCAATTGTTTTGGTTTTGTTTCTCATTTGTTCATTCTTCATCTGACCATGATCTTGTGGAACTTTGGAATTTGACGGGAAAACAAAAAATAGATTGGCAGAGCCGTAAATCATGAAGGTACAAACAAACACTTGTAGCTCTAGTGGCTTGCACAAAATTTATTGTATTGCGTGCATGACCTCAGACTTACACAAAATAATAATGAACAAAATCAGTAAATTGTTGTTTTTCTTTCTTTTAAAATTTAGAATGTTAACACACGCGCGCGCTCAGATTTTCTCTTCTACGTGTATGTTTGTTTGTTGCGTTTAACGCCCCAACGACAGTATTTCAGTCATTTTGAGACGATGTCTACATGGGACAGATATAGTGCTGCCACACTGCAGTATCACGCCATAGACATGTGGCATGATACCACACCTAGACACATTATCCTAACACCGGGCTAATCAGTCCTGCAACTACCCTTATATGCTGAGCGCCAAGCAAGGGAGCTATAACAGTACCATTTTTACGACTTTGGTATGTCGCGGCCGGGGATCGAACCCACGACCTCCCGCTCCCGAGGCGGACGCTCTAACCACTAGACCACCGGGGACGGTGTTCTACACGTATATCAACAACTATTACACGAATACATGCAGTTTTGTTGATGAAGGTTTTCGCAAATATGAAATATTTGTATCGTCATGTATGTTTATAACTATATAGGGTGTAGTGTGTAAGTGATAGTCATCAGTATACATTTAATTCCATAACCAGTAAATGGCCGGATAACCTTGTTAAACTTACATGGAAATTAACTTTTGTACATATCACTTATATAAAATGTACATGTATTCACATACATGCATATAGATGCACACACACACACACACACACACCTCTCTCTCTCTCTATATATATATATATATACACACACACAAAAGCAAATGGTAACATACATATATACACATAAAATTAAACATCACCTTTAAGATAGATATATGTGAACAGGGAATACAAACCTAAGGAGATATATGTGAACAGGGAATACAAACCTAAGGAGATATATGTGAACAGGGAATACAAACCTAAGGAGATATATGTGAACAGGGAATACAAACCTAAGGAGATATATGATTCTAATCATATCATAAACTTCTTTTCAACTCAAACAAATTTTACACTGGACCTAATGCTGTCAAAAATTGATTTAATGATACCTTACATTTTACGCCTAACAGCATATCTCTCTTATGAGAAAAATAAAAATATTACGACACTCATATCTTGTCTAAATCCTGCTAGTGTTTCTATAAGTGCATAGAGAAAAGTTGATTGTTTTGAGTGGAAATGGTATTTATCTCATCAAGACGTGGTATTATTTCCAAAGTGGGTTTATTTTCACAAGCGCGTAGTGCGAATGAAAATGTGAAAATTGTACCACTTCGAGAAGATATATATTCTATATTCACTCAAAAGAAACCAAAATCCCTTTTATTTCATGTTAACTGTTTCTACATAATCATTAACAAATCTTTTATAAGTAAAAATTAGTCGCTGTTGATATATATAACTCACACCGTGGTATATGGATTTTATTTCACTGATAGAACACATCAGTTTGCATTGAAAAAAAAAGGTAATTTTTAGTCCATATACTCAATTTGTCATGGAAACTTTAAGTGCTTTTAAGAAAATGCGCATAAAAAAAGAAAATTTTCTCAACAACCACTGTTCGGATTTCGTTGGATAACTGACTAAAATAGGAGAGAAAATCCAGAAATTGTCATCTTAATATCATTGGTATTTTCAAGGTTTTACCCAACCCCAAACTATTTTTAACAATAATTTATATGCTATTAAATTCATTGGGAGCTTTCATATTAGGTGTAGCCACGTACTTTATCAGCATGCTCCTGTATTATTATTCCCTAGAGATATTTTTGCACATCAAAGTTATTTGTCTGAAAGATTAATTCACATGTCTGCTTTTCTCAATGTCCCATCGGAAGTACCTTTCAACTTTATCTGAATACTGTAGATTCGAGCACGAACATACATAGCTATATCTTTCTGCAAAATTACGCTTTTCTCTATCTTTATTTATTTGATTTCATTAGGAGGGTGTTTCATTTCACCGACGTTATTTCAGTTCTACTTCAGTCAGTAATAGATGAAGTATTTTATGATATGTTTAGGGGCATTAATTATGGTATGAGAAAATAAATATATTTTACTCATTTAAACAGCGATTTTATCATTTCTTCTTCTAAACATGTCTTCGAACGTCCATTTCGGCGTTGTTTTCACTGTCATTAATTCGTCATTAACAAAAAAAATATTTGGTACTCAGTGGATGAAACGCATTCATAAAAGTAAGAATCAGACTTTAATTGCTTGGCGGACCTCGGTATGATTTCGGAAAACTGATGAATTTGTGTGAGGTCATCTTTGTGAATGGATCATGAATACTTTTTGATTACTTCAGTTAAACGTCCCATCGGCAGTATTTCACTTATGTCTAAATGAAAAGTGCATTTTTTCACTGCAATAATCGTACCTAAAACAAGTTAACTTATTCTGACAGTGGACTAACAAGTCCTTAAACTTTCCGATGTGATGAGCGCGAAGCCAATGGAGATATACTAACCAAAGACGTACTAAAATGTCACTTTGCTTTTCAATCTGTGTTTTGTGTTTAGTAATATATGTGGAAATTCTGACATGGCTGTGAAATAAATGCTTGAATATTATATGTGTCACTGTATACTTAGTATGGTGTAAAATACCATTTCAACAGCCATTTATTACTTCGACTTTCAAAACTGTTTGATGCAATTGTCATTTCAATGTTATGATACAATTTTAGATGCTTTTTGTTATTTGCAAATCGCGGCTGCTTATTCGGTTATCTTTCACAAGACATGTAGGAGAGAACTGGGAGAACACATTTAATGTCCCAAAAGCGAAGTTTTGACGTTTATTGGAGGACACAGACAACGGCCATGTTATATCACTTTGAATAAGAATAGTGTTTACAGTCAGAAACGTCATAGTACACCAGTCATAGACAACATGTTTCGCCTCCAATGAATATAATTCAGCATCAAAACCGCCATGGGGCTACCGTTTTTCTGCTCTTCGGTGTTTTTTTCATTCCCAAATGTTATTGGTTGGGCGTTCCGTGTAGTCGGCCGTCGTGACCAGTTACTTTACTTAAAAGATTTCTTTCTTGGACCGCTGTAAGTACATTGGACGTGTTGAACAAATGAAAATGTGCACATTGACAAGCAAATGCTGTGGAATTTGCTTCCAATTATGTCTCTCATGCAATATATTTCAACAAACATTTGATGCGGATACGTCGTGACTTGAATAATTTTAAACTATATCACAGTTTGAATCCCAACCTACAGACATATCTAGGAGACATTTACTACTATAAAGTTTAAAGTTCTGAAGCAAAGTTTTAATTTTGCACTTTAAGTTTTTAAGTTCTATTCACTTCTAAAGATCAAGACATCAAAAATAGACTTAAAAAAATAACAATATAAAATATCTTTTGAGTGGAAAACGTGTATCAGCAAAATACGAGCTTTATGGCAGTATAATGCAAGATTGAATTGACTAAAAAAAACTAAAAAAACAACAACAAGAAAACATATAGTTCGAATTACTTTTATGAAGTTTGAAATGCTAGAATATGGTTAAAGGTATCGGAAATGTTTGAAAAATGGATCATCTCGGAAGTGCATTGGAATTGCGGGGATTCTTTGGATGATATTGTCTCGTGCCCTTACTTTCGGTGGAAAATGAGCACGATAGTAAGCGGGAACTTTATATATATAATTGGTAACATTTTCATTCTTCAATACATTTCATATAATTATGAAATACACACATCTTCTATGAAGTACTCGGGGTCTTTATCCGATATCTATAAGCTTGACATCGCTATATGACCCTTTACTAAATAAATACAATAGCTGCGATGGCAAACTAACACAGCAATAAAGCTAAGGAATTGACTTAGAAAACAGAATAATCCACGAACTCCTGGAACAAGTGATATGCACATTTGTTTTACTGAAAGCTCATAGCTTATATTTAATTCTCTCAAAGAGCTGCTATATGTTTACGATGGTATACAGTGAATTTAGACATATTAAAAAATTACAGACTAAAAAAAATAAGATAAAACTATATATAAACAGAAATTTCTTACAGATCTAGCGTGAATTTTATCAAAATCAAAAATAAGTAGAAAAAGCAGAAAGAATAAAGTAGGTACACGTAGGGGAAGTATGTAAGGTGGGCGTTAACTGAAACAAGTAGAAGATAAAATCTACAAATTTCTTTTGAGGGTAAAAACAAAACAAAAGGGAAATTGTATTACTTAAAAAAGTGACTTTTTCGTGACCTTAACGTTTTAGTGTCAACTATGAACATTTGAACTGATTCAAACATTAACATTTCTGATTTCATTGTAATATGGATATTAAGATGCATGGACTAGTTTCAGTCTTTCAAAAGACCTGCATTTCATGTGTTCCATATATTATACGAGGATAGTAAAAATGAATTACTATATAAGACATTTTAACAATAAGTTATAAATTGTTTCTTGTGGATGGATCTGCACAATGAATACAGACTAGTGTCTTCAGCAAAAGGTAACATGTTGCAATTGATTTCAGTTGTTATATCACTTATATTTTTTTAAAACAACAGAGGACTATGCATTTAGCATTGGGGCATCCAGGTAACTCAGTTAGATTCAAGTTCAAAAAATAAAAAACGCTGCTGCTGCCAACGATTGAATAAATATTTTTTTTTAAACCAAACGTAAAGAGAATTTGTAATGCTAATTACTTACACAAAGTTACACGTTTAAGAATGATATATATTTTTTTCCTACGCATTTATTTTCTCATGATGAGTTTGCTTCACTTATTTATTAAATATAAATTACGTTTGTTTGTTTGTCTGTGTACATAAACGTTTGTGTATGTAGGAATGGTTGAAAAGGCTCGAGAATTATTTGAAGGTCGTGGAGCCTACCAATGGCCTCGAAAGCGACATATAATTGGTATTCGCAATGCTCTGATAATGTTTTGAACACAGAACTGTAATTTAACAATAATGCAACTTTGTCAGTAAAACAAATATGATATTGTTCTGTGTGAAGTACTGCATTTATCCTTTCACCAGACTCACATTGTGTAAACTGCCTGTTGAATAAACTTGGATTTATACACATTCGTGATTTTTTATATACTCTGACGTCATCCGTGACTACTTTCTTGGTTACTACATGAATGACGCCACGGAGTTTAAGGTGTGATCGGATAGTTTGTTACTTTTCATTTTCCTTTTTTTTTTGCTTTGAAATAATAGGATAAATAGAATACTAGGTAAGTGTTGAAAAAGATAAGTTTATCCTGCTCGGCTTAGAAAGAAAACATAAACCGTTCGCCAAGGCTCGCGGTTTATTTTTCTAAGCCTCGCAGGATAAACATTTCTTCAACACTAACCCAGTATTCTCTACGTATCTTAGGAGAAATATCAGCGGGGCGTAAACATAGCAAAACAACAGCGTACAATCCACTGTGTTTACCATCAATCAAATACTATAATTACACTTTAAGCTCAAACATTTTGCATTTCACAGAAACAACGCAATATATCTTTGGCACTTGTGAATACTTCCCACATTTCTCGGCAAACAAGGATAAATGATAGTAACTTACCCAGTTGAACAGTTCGTGTTCGTGTTTAGCTAACAGCAATAAGTCCCTGTAATTTCGTGCTTGCCGTTACAATTTCTGCAATGCATATATCCTCGAGAAACCGTCTTACTTAGAAAATGATTCAGAGTGAATGTTATTGTTGCAACCCGAACTCAAACACATGAATAATCATTATCGAATTAAGGGTCTCAAATGCTGATCTTGACTTTGTACAATGGAGGACTAATTTTCTTTGATTTTCGACGAATATTAACTCAACTGAATATTGAAACTAAGTAGATCTCACGTACTGTAGACCATGAGACCACGGCAAGGGCTTGGTACAAAACTGTTGTAACTAGAAATAAATCAAGAAGCAGTAACACTAAAGACTAGAGACATATACAAGAAATCTAATAGAAATTGAGGTAAATATGTCGACAACATTACTCGGGCACCTGTGTATTTGGCAATCTTAGCTGTAGTAATCCAAGAGTATAATTTCATATTGTGACTGCAATTTGTTTTCGTCAAACGATGTCGCTATGATAATGTAGTTGGCGTGGTATGGCGGTGAGGCATAGTGATTCCTGTAGAACTGGAAATATTTACATATTAATTTAAACGAATATTGTTCGAGGGAATTAGCCCTTGACATAAACTTATCTTTATTAGAATACGCTTTATGATTAGGGATTGAAAACTATGTGAAAGTGCCATTAGGCTTTTATTAATATATCTTGTCGATGACGTAATAATGTTAATATGTAGATTTAACTGTAGTCTGGAGTTCCTTCCCCTCACACTACGTTATCTTTAGTAAAGTTCGGGAACCAGACCAGATTTTACTGTTGACTGTCAGACTGTGCCCCGGTATGTAGTTATTATATTTAAGGAATTGTAGGGAGCTTCTCTCATACAATGATGAACATGTATGCTAATTCAATTTATTTTCTTCTTTTCTTTTCTCTCTGTGGCAATCCACAGATTTATGCCATATAACAAAGACATAGTCCGTGAAAACACAGTAGTATCAAATAGTAAGAATGATGGGTATCAATATAAATGTTCGTAAAATCACAGTAAATATCAATATTAAATATCAATTTATAGTTTTCGTAAGGAAATCCTAAATAGAGGTCCTTACTCCATGAAAGCCAAAATTCGAATCTTAACTTTTCACAAAGAAAAGTTTCGTCTACCCGGGACGAGGGTGACAGACATACCACGTGACTAGTTTAATGCTATTAGCGATTAATTGCGCAATGTGTGAATTGCAGACACGCTAAACATGTCACGGTACCATGGCGTTATTATTACACGTATCTATGAAGGAAATACAAAGAAAGCATCTCGTGGCTAAGACGAAATGATGAAAAGAAGAAAGTATGAATGAAGAAATGCTTAATGAATGCATCATATAAACATATCAATACCTTCCTTTCCAAATTTAACTATCGAAAAACAAATTATAATAACAGATCAACGTGAAAAGCTACAGGTAAAATATGAGAAATATTTTACCGGTGTAGCAAAAGCACATGGGAAATAAAATACGCAATATTCAGCTCGTTAAAATATTTTAATTAGTTATCGATTGACGCGTTTTGCCTTTTTTCGTTTGCTAGTTTGCATATGAAGCCATTTTCATAAACACAAATAATAGAAGAGATGTAATCAACAGTATTCCCTTGGATTTCTGGAAACCATCAAGTAAATTTATATTCCTTGTTAGAAATGTAATGGTATATAATCAGAACCAAATAAACATTTGAACGCAATATGACAGTTAAAGCTATAGTTACATGCTGACTGATTAAAACATTGCTGAATAAGACATTGCTGTTTATTATTCTATTAATGTCATCTCCCTTTTCAGAATTTATATCTGAAATACATCATTTTACCTCGAGAAGTTACAGCTATTGAAATGAAAGTGAAATTGATTTTAGATTCATCTGCTCTTGCTCGGTAGGCAGTGATTTATATAAACATTCTAGAATCTAAGGAAAACTATTGATACCTAGAAAAAGTTATATTCCCTTTAAGGATTAGGAATGCTATGCCGTTGTCAGATCCAGTGGCATACCCAATTAGCAAAACTATCACTGGTATAGCTCCCTTGTTTTGTACTCAGCAAGGGAAGTTCCAGGAACGGTTAGCCTGGTTTCAAGATTATGTGACTGGGTGTGGTATCATGCCACATGTCTACGGCGTGATACCTCATCTCTCTCTCTCTCTCTCTCTCTCTGCTTCGAATCAAAAATGAATACATGCATAAATAGAGGACACATACTTCAAAAACTTTTTATAGTACTTTTTAGATATCCGGCAGCTGAATAATAAACGCATTCGAATATTTTATTCGTTACTGCATCTCCAGTAACAGGCATGCTAATTTTCAGGTCTGAATGTTCAATAAAGCTGCGCAACATTACAGTAGAACTGTCGGCTAAGGCAGCAGTCTTGACAGTTATTTTCTAAGGTCTTGCGTACAATATGTAAAACCAATAAAACATGCACCATTAAAACTATGAAAGAACTTCACACAACTGTGAAATAGGTGTAACTTTAAACTTAAAACATGTAGAACAAACGTTAATTGCAATGATCGGATTAATCACGACCTCATTTCAACAGGATATCCCAAGAAACATTCGCATTGCGAGTAAAATCCACATTCTCGTGGGTGTTTGCGATGATTTGGATTTACTATCTGTCAATAGAAAACGATTAAAACTGCATTATTCAACAGAAGAAATACAAGCACACTGTGAATGGGTTTTACTTTCATAGTAAGGCATACATGGGCAAGAGCGCTAATTCATTTAAATCACTTTTTCCAATAGTGAATATCATCATCTTATCCACTGTTTGTAACGAGACTACTTTACATTTCAAATGTTAATTTTAAAAGACGATGTCGTGATTTTTTTTTTTAATTCATTTCCTTTTTTTCCCAGAAATACTCAAGAGAAATGTTGGTTACATAATTTCATTGTGTTCATTTATGGAGTATGTCTAAACCGAAAAAATAAAAAAAAACACTGCTAATAATAATAATAATAATAATAAAAATAAAAAATACTTATTATTACTCTCAAAAGTTGATCTGTCCTGTAAAATCTCGTCTTGAAATAAAGTGGCCTACTCTGTTAGAATGTCTCAGTGTTTGGACTTAATTACATGGTTTCTCATCATTATAGACATTGTTCACTTCTGTATAAAATGCCACGTGTTCAACTACGTTCAAATACAGTGGTCCAGTTGAAGGCGGGAAGTTCTGTCTAGGCTGGGATCAAGACCTTTCATGATCTTCCGAAAGCTGCAAAGCATTAGTTCAACAGAAAACCTGACGAGAGGGGTAATTATATATTATAAAACAATCCTTTTCGACTGGACAACAATGACCTCACATATGTATGCATCCTTTCTACTGTTCCTCTTTTTTTGTTTTTACAGATATCAGAGGGATTCGCTTCTTCATATATATTCACTTCCTAAAGAACTGGAAATTCTATGTCATTCCAGTGCTATATTGTGTATTCCTCTACAAATACCAAACTCATTTTCGATGCCTTGAAGAACAGATAAAATATTGATTTGGGCAAGTAGATAAGAAAATGTTCTTTAATACTTGTGTTTTGTGATGTTAGTTCTATAATGGAAGAGGAGGATTGAATATAAGTGTTTATCTGAAAATGGTCTTATTCTATTTATTGCAGTGGACTGTAAGTTGCAGAAAGATCTGAGATAAGATGAACTGAGACTTTCGTCAGTAACTGTTATACGATTTGATGTGTTATAAATATATTTAAAACATATTAATAAATAATAATTCAACTTTTGGGCCTTTTAATCGTGCTTTTGTATGTTCACAGCCGCGCTATTTAGCTTTTTGTCGTGGTAATGTTTCCGACTAAGAATCTACATGTATATGCAAACCCGTATATATCGACTCATCAATTTTATATATCTAAGCCTTCTACCAACAGAATAATATAAAACCGTTAACTCTTAAACACTTACCAGTTTGTCTGTGGATCTGTGTGTTTTGTTTGGACTACGGAACGCTGCTTTGGTTATCGTAACATCGCCCGTGGAGTCCCTGTCATTTCTCAATTTCATCCAAAAGGATTTTCTTGATTCTCTTCTAAATTCTATAAAAATAATTGTACCACGAAGGTATTAAATCTTAATCCCATTGAAGCACGGTTGTGCAAAATACGTATGTTTCATACTGCACAAAATTTACCAGCATATATGGATACTTATATCAGTGAATTGTTGGAATCTCTCTAGAGTATCATGGCTAGATTGCGTATCCCTCTTTCATGACAGGAGGTAGTTTCTTTCACAATCGTAATACGTTTATGTAACAATTTCAATGACATGTGCAATTTTCATATTCCACATGGTTTTCTATCTGAAAATATAAACATTTATAGGTATGTGGTTTCAAAAAGTATATTTTGCCTTTGTATATAAGTTATTTGGCTTTTTATGCCCCCCTTCGAAGAAGAGGGGGTATATTGCTTTGCTCATGTCGGTCGGTCGGTCCGTCGGTCGGTCCGTCGGTCTGTCGGTAGACCAGACCTTGTCCGAGTGATAACTTAAGTTCTATTTGACCTTTAAGTCTCAAACGTCATGTGGTTGTTGCTCATGATTAGTAGATGACCCCTATTGATTTTGGTGTCATTACCTCAAAGGTCAAGGTCACAAGGTCACATGTTGTGTATGTATAATACCAGACCTTGTCCGAGTGATAACTTAAGTTCTATTTGACCTTTAAGTCTCAAACTTCTTGTGGTTGTTGCTCACGATTAGTAGATGACCCCTATCGATTTTGGTGTCATTACCTCAAAGTTCAAGGTCACAAGGTCACATGTTGTGTATGTATAATACCAGACCTTGTCCGAGTTTTAAGTCTCAACTTCTGTGGTTGTTGCTAGATTAGTAGATGACCCCTATCATTTTGGTGTCAATACCTCAAAGGTCAAGGTCACAAGGTTGCATTTGTATATATGTTTGATGACTTGGCCTTGTCCAAGTGATAACTTCTATTTTATTTTTACTCTTAAGGTCCTAACCTCATGTAGTTGTTGCTTATAAATGTAGAAAACCCTGTTTTCAAATTAATAAGTTGGATTCTTATAAATATTTTGTACGACTTAAGCACTGTCTGACTAATAACTCAAAATCTGATTGTGTCTGGTTTTAACATATACTTAATAGTAATTAATAAAGAAGACCTCTATGGACTTTAGGGGTCAGTACATTGTGTTAAGGAAGCATTGTCCAGCTGAAAACCTTTGCTTCAAATATTTTACAGTTGTTGCATATCAATAGGAATGACAATGTTCTTTCACTTAAACCTTTGTGGACTTGTGTAAATATTTCTCCAGCCCATATATTTCAGTAAATGTTTAGTTCCACATTTTAGCACATTATATTTTCACTCAAATTTTTGAAGTTTGAGAATTTTTGTGACAAGCCAACATTATGAAGGCAAACTCCTTGCATGTAATATAGCTATATACATATTATGGCATATGATGGGGGCATATATGTTTCACAGACATTTCTTGTTATTTTTTATTTTTAATCAATGAATACATTCTTTTTCTCTCATTTATTTTGCATATCATAAAGCATGTTTATGACAAACATACAAAATATTTCACAGGATAATACACTTTCATTCAGAAGTTAATAAGACGTTGAAATCATAACGGAGAGGAGAAAAACAGCTCAACACACCTTAAATACCCAATCAGTCTGTTGTTATTATTTTAGTAATGTCAGCAATGGATGTCAACGTGATGTTAAAAATCATATGACTTAAATACTATAATAAGAATTAATCAAATAATTGGGGATGTTATGCGTGGCAATGCATATCCTATGTTTGTAATTTGCTAAGATTGTTTTATAATTAAAAGACAAGAAAGAGATCCATCATTATTGAGCATCTTAATATCTTAAAGCAAGGTATTCTATTTTATGTGGACTACAATTAATATAAAATTACATATTCACAATCTAAAACATTGAAGGAAGAACGAGCTGCTGTACGCTTCTTATGTAGCGGTAACGGTAGTGAATGAATATCTCCTATCAAAGAAGAGTGGTTCGAACACCTTTGAAACAGCCTTCCTCTACAACATTCAGGTTCAGAGTACAGCTACTATACAACTACTCCCGAATGTAATTTAGATTAAGGTAGTCCAATGAAATGCTTGCATCTCGTTCAAGATTTAAAAAAAAAATGTTGCATACTTGCTATGAAGAAAATATGAGCGGAGCTTGTTGTGGCGGCCGGAGATTACGTCATGTTTTGCATGTAGCCTTATAAAATGTACCCAGTGATACTGACTCTGAACCATCACGTGGACTGTCAATCAAATTGGGGTTGGTTCCAAAACGGGAGGTCAAAGGTGAAGCTGTATGGCGTACGTGAAAAACTGTAAAAATATAAACAATAACTTATACAGACGTGTATGTGTAATTGTGTGACAGCATGTTCAAAAATACATTACAAATATGATAATAATTGTGTTTTAGTTACCCATCACCATCAAGCCTTATTGACAGAAAATAAATCAGAAATCAAGCAGTGAATATACCGATACTTTTACAAAACGAATATAGAGCAAATGCATTATTCACGGACAGTTTTAATAGACAATATATTTAGTCATGCACGTGTTTTTGCTTTTTCCATATGTTTTGACGATGTAACGGCAAGACTATTTGGGGAAATTTATATGTGATATCGGCGTTGTTACTTCTGCGAACTGTCAGATATTCTGAATTCGTTTAGAATGTATTGCAGTATATAAAACAACATTATGTTGAGAAATATATCAACGCGATATCGATTGCTGTAGCAGTTCGTTTCTGGAAATCTTGAATGAGCAAATGTATGTTGTCAATCGTTTTAATCATGGCGTTTAAACCATCGGTATGGTGTTTGTGAATGTATGTATAGATAATACCAAAACAGTGTTTAATTTAATAAGGATGAAAAATACAACTGGTGTAGAAAGAAAACAGATGGCTTATAATCATGTTTCAGTCATTTTGTTCCATTATATTCTTATTGGTACCGTTCATAAGTATCAAACTAGATTCACGTCAAAAGCAGTTCCCATTGTTTTTATGTCGGGCGGTTGGCAGTAGGATGTTTGCTATTCCAAATGTTAAAATTTTGGAAAAAAATAATTTGCCAGTAATGGTTTTTGCTCATGGATTTGTATGCCTTAATGGCGTTTCAGCGGGGTTTATTTTTGTACATCATGACTTTAGACTATAACTTAAAGATATTTGAATTAAAAATGGGTGGACACCATGCTCGTTTTTGAGATTTAGCTTACGGTAAATCATTACTGTTAGTTGTTAAAAATTAGAAGTTTACATTCAAAATACTTTAATAACATATCAAAAAAATGTTCAGAATATTTTATCACAACTTGTAAATCATTAGGTTAATTTACAGATGAAAATATTGTCAAACATACGTGGAAAATAGAAAACGAGCAAAAATCGCCATTGTGTCAGTTTCAAAATGTATACAAAACTATACAAAAGAGCTATGAAATTTTATAAATATTTTTTTTTTTGCCTAAAAAAATGTAAACGGACAGATATCCTTTATTTCTTTTAGATTCAATCCTCTGATATAAAAGCTTTCTGAAAATGTAATAAAAATGTATACCTCACCATGTTATTTTTTAACTAAAACTAAAAATAATTATTGAAATGTTTTCCAATTTTGCATCAAACCCTAACATTGACTAATATACTTTTAATCATGTTTAATACACGAATCTTAAAATTTGGGATTTTCATTTCCATTCTACTGAAAATGAACGAGAAATTTGTACGAGATGCAAACACTTCATATTTTCTATGCACAATATTATGGTCCATTACTTATCTTTGATTTGACTTTTTATAAAAAATTGTTTGTACATATCTTTTATTTCACAAAATCATTAAATCGGATATTATGAGAGACAAATTTCAGGAATTTGCCGGTGTCTTCATATCTGCTTTGTTTCGGGATTTTGAATTGTTGGTTAAAAGGTTAAGATATTAGACATTAGGCTAGGCAAAAGTATTTGAGAGAACCAATTTGTTTTGCAGCTGTTTGAATTATTATTCGGATCGCTCCCGGTTCGCTAAGTAATGACAATTCCCTTTTATTCCGTTTCTTAACAAATATTGTTAAAAATCAATGTAAAATCATACACCTGAATATTTCGAAAGATAAAAATGCTGATATTTGTTTTTATAAAAATTTCTTTACCTAAGTATTGTTGGGGGAATAAGCCCGGTATAGAATTCCCCCTGCTTAAATGGTTCCTTACAAAACGAGCTTTGCAGCTGAATGTGCTTGTTCATAAGCTGACTAAGCGTATGCTTATGAAATACAGTAAAACAGTCGTAATAAAATGAAGTGTGTGACAATATAAAATACAGTAAACCAGCCGTAATGAGATGAAGTGTGTGACAATATGAAATACAGTAAACCAGTCGTAATGAAATGAAGTGTGTGACAATATGAAAAACAGTAAAACCAGTCGTAATGAGATGAAGTGTGTGACAATATGAAATACAGTAAACCAGTCGTAATGAAATGAAGTGTGTGACAATATGAAAAACAGTAAAACCAGTCGTAATGAAATGAAGTGTGTGACAATATGAAATACAGTAAACCAGTCGTAATGAGATGAAGTGTGTGACAATATGAAATACAGTAAACCAGTCGTAATGAGATGAAGTGTGTGACAATATGAAATACAGTAAACCAGTCGTAATGAAATGAAGTGTGTGACAATATGAAAAACAGTAAACCAGTCGTAATGAGATGAAGTGTGTGACAATATGAAATACAGTAAACCAGTCGTAATGAGATGAAGTGTGTGACAATATGAAAAACAGTAAACCAGTCGTAATGAGATGAAGTGTGTGACAATATGAAATACAGTAAACCAGTCGTAATGAGATGAAGTGTGTGACAATATGAAAAACAGTAAACCAGTCGTAATGAGATGAAGTGTGTGACAATATGAAATACAGTAAACCAGTCGTAATGAAATGAAGTGTGTGACAATAGGAAATACAGTAAACCAGTCGTAATGAGATGGAAGTGTGTGACAATATGAAATACAGTAAACCAGTCGTAATGAGATGAAGTGTGTGACAATATGAAATACAGTAAACCAGTCGTAATGAGATGGAAGTGTGTGACAATATGAAATACAGTAAACCAGTCGTAATGAAATGAAGTGTGTGACAATATGAAATACAGTAAACCAGTCGTATTGAGATGAAGTGTGTGACAATATGAAATACAGTAAACCAGTCGTAATGAAATGAAGTGTGTGACAATATGAAATACAGTAAACCAGTCGTAATGAAATGAAGTGTGTGACAATATGAAATACAGTAAACCAGTCGTAATGAGATGAAGTGTGTGACAATATGAAATACAGTAAACCAGTCGTAATGAGATGAAGTGTGTGACAATATGAAATACAGTAAACCAGTCGTAATGAGATGAAGTGTGTGACAATATGAAATACAGTAAACCAGTCGTAATGAGATGAAGTGTGTGACAATATGAAATACAGTAAACCAGTCGTAATGAGATGAAGTGTGTGACAATATGAAATACAGTAAACCAGTCGTAATGAGATGAAGTGTGTGACAATATGAAATACAGTAAACCAGTCGTAATGAGATGAAGTGTGTGACAATATGAAATACAGTAAACCAGTCGTAATGAGATGGAAGTGTGTGACAATATGAAATACAGTAAACCAGTTGTAATGAGATGAAGTGTGTGACAATATGAAATACAGTAAACCAGTCGTAATGAGATGAAGTGTGTGACAATATGAAATACAGTAAACTAGTCGTAATGAGATGGAATGTGTGACAATATGAAATACAGTAAACCAGTCGTAATGAGATGGAAGTGTGTGGCAATATGAAATACAGTACACCAGTCGTAATGAGATGAAGTGTGTGACAATATGAAATACAGTAAACCAGTCGTAATGAGATGAAGTGTGTGACAATATGAAATACAGTAAACCAGTCGTAATGAGATGGAAGTGTGTGACAATATGAAATACAGTAAACCAGTCGTAATGAGATGGAAGTGTGTGACAATATGAAATACAGTAAACCAGTCGTAATGAAAAGAAGTGTGTGACAATATGAAATACAGTAAACCAGTCGTAATGAGATGAAGTGTGTGACAATATGAAATACAGTAAACCAGTCATAATGAGATGAAGTGTGTGACAATATGAAATACAGTAAACCAGTCGTAATGAGATGGAAGTGTGTGACAATATGAAATACAGTAAACCAGTCGTATAGAAATGAAGTGTGTGACAATATGAAATACAGTAAACCAGTCGTAATGAGATGGAAGTGTGTGACAATATGAAATACAGTAAACCAGTCGTAATGAGATGAAGTGTGTGACAATATGAAATACAGTAAACCAGTCGTAATGAAATGAAGTGTGTGACAATATGAAATACAGTAAACCAGTCGTAATGAGATGGAAGTGTGTGACAATATGAAATACAGTAAACCAGTCGTAATGAGATGAAGTGTGTGACAATATGAAATACAGTAAACCAGTCGTAATGAGATGAAGTGTGTGACAATATGAAATACAGTAAACCAGTCGTAATGAGATGAAGTGTGTGACAATATGAAATACAGTAAACCAGTCGTAATGAAATGAAGTGTGTGACAATATGAAATACAGTAAACCAGTCGTAATGAGATGAAGTGTGTGACAATATGAAATACAGTAAACCAGTCGTAATGAGATGAAGTGTGTGACAATATGAAATACAGTAAACCAGTCGTAATGAGATGAATTGTGTGACAATATGAAATACAGTAAACCAGTCGTAATGAGATGAAGTGTGTGACAATATGAAATACAGTAAACCAGTCGTAATGAAATGAAGTGTGTGACAATATGAAATACAGTAAACCAGTCGTAATGAGATGGAAGTGTGTGACAATATGAAATACAGTTAACCAGTCGTAATGAGATGGAAGTGTGTGACAATATGAAATACAGTAAACCAGTCGTAATGAGATGGAAGTGTGTGACAATATGAAATACAGTAAACCAGTCGTAATGAGATGAAGTGTGTGACAATGTGAAATACAGTAAACCAGTCGTAATGAGATGAAGTGTGTGACAATATGAAATACAGTAAACCAGTCGTAATGAGATGGAAGTGTGTGACAATATGAAATACAGTAAACCAGTCGTAATGAGATGGAAGTGTGTGAAGTGTGTGACAATATGAAATACAGTAAACCAGTCGTAATGAGATGGAAGTGTGTGACAATATGAAATACAGTAAACCAGTCGTAATGAGATGAAGTGTGTGACAATATGAAATACAGTAAAACAGTCGTAATGAGATGAAGTGTGTGACAATATGAAATACAGTAAACCAGTCGTAATCAGATGGAAGTGTGTGACAATATGAAATACAGTTAACCAGTCGTAATGAGATGAAGTGTGTGACAATATGAAATACAGTAAACCAGTCGTAATGAAATGAAGTGTGTGACAATATGAAATACAGTAAACCAGTCGTAATGAGATGGAAGTGTGTGACAATATGAAATTCGGGGACTGAGCTGTAGCTTGTGAATTAATTAGGAACTTAGTTCACGTAATTATAATAATGTAAATGTGTATCCGAATTAGTGGCTGAAAAATAATTCTTAATCAGTAGCTGAGAAACAGTCATTTGGTTCACATGACAGTATATGAACAGTAACTGAAATCGAACTAAACAACTGAAATATTTAGTTGATTCAAATAATCTTGTTAATTACTAGCACCTTTTTAAGTAGCTGATTTAGATTACATTTCTATTGGAACGATGTATCAAGATTAACTATCATATCACGTCTTTATTTATGTATTTGATTTTCGTCGCAGGGTTTGTTTAAATTTTATGGTTTCACAGTCCTTACTTAGTTACATTTCATTAGAGAAATTCATTACCTATGTACTTAAAACGCATAAAGTTTACGTATGGAAATTTGCTTTTGATTTGTTGAGTGAATACAATATTACGGTTGAAATTTTAAATACAATACAATATCTTTGTTTCCACCAGATCGGTGATATTTGCATATGTACAATATCAATAAGGAAAATTATTTGCAAGTCAAATAAACACTGCAGAAAATATTACGATAAAGGAAAGTAAATAGTTTCAATCTATGTACATGCATATCTTATTACATTTGATGATTCAAACAATCATATAAATATCTGTAAGAGAGATTCAGAAAGTCATATTTAATGAGATTGTAATTCTCCCAGCGAGCTTACTTCTGCTCCTAGGAGGCTAAGATAGAATTGAACCTGTGTCATGTTTACCAACACTTCTGTAAGGTTGATGTCCAGTTGAGATACATTATATAAAACTTCCCAGCGTTCCACATTCCTAGCACTGCATTCGTAAATAAAATGGATATCAGGATTATTTACAGAGGCGTTACACTTATTGCATATTTGAGGTCTTGCTACAGGTAATTTACACCACAAACTGGAAATAAGAAATCGTATGTTCTTGAGTGTTCACAGCATAAAATAATATGGATGTATTTTGGACACTTTCTTCTAGAAATTCATAAGCCACACGTGTAACCAATTCCTATTTCTCTTGAAGTCTTCTCGATATTAATGCACTTCTCCTGTGTCTCCAACATCCAAGACAGGTTTATTGCGTGTGTGTGGTTCCTATACTGTAACTGGTTTTTTTTTCATCAACTTTGAAACCGAATTTCGACAATGCACGCGTTCAACTCTTGTATATTCTGATTATTAACAGTTTCTATAGACTTGTTGTCTGGCTTATTCCTGTTACTATTGTGTGCTTATTGCTACACTCCAGTGCTAGATCAAATCAGACCAAGCATCATTAATTTACATTGACGCCTAGTTCTTTGATTTGATTATCTGAGGACTGGGAAACAAAAATATATGAGTATAAGGTCCATTTTTCTTTTAAATGTGCCTTTGCATTTTATTATCTAATATCGTCATATTGTCTACGGTATGGAAGTAACTTTGACGTGTGTGTTATTTTCGGTCTGACACATGTATAGAAAACCCACTATGCTGCTCTCAAAGTGGTCTTTTTTGAAATATTCAAGATACTTTTCTTATTCAGTTTAGAAGATTTCTGAACATGTATTATACGGTTCCTCTTATATCGTGCTGTCATTGCAGGTGTCATTTACATAATGATGACACAGTGTCATCCAGTTCCTAAACCAAACTTAAGTGCTGAATGCCAAATACAGGCGAGATATACCAGTACCATTGTAACGTCCTGTAATGGCGTGGCCGGGATCGAAGTCATGTCCGTCCGGTTACGAGGCTGGCTCCAACTACTCGGCCATCTGTACTGATATCATGACATTTATCTACGGTACGATGCCGTCCTTTAAACATTAGTAAATATTGTTGAATCATTGTGCGATATTACGGCAGAGACAAATGTGTGTGTGTGTCATATGACTCGATGTCGAAGGGAGATTAAACCCTACTAAGCATTTGTTACAGAAAAATCTTTTTTCTAATTTGCATATGCTCAGTTTAAAACATGATATTGTTTTTTGTTTTTAAATATATATATTTTTTATGATTTAATTAAAAAGGACATTGTTTATGCTTTAAACGGTAATTCTAAATAAGGCATTACTTTGAAGGTTATGTAATGTTGCTTTTAAATATCTTCGATAGAATAGGAGGTAGTAACAAACGTGACTTTACGAGAACAGAAAATATGCTGCGTGCTTTTGTGAGATTAAGACTAGCTGTCAATCTTTGTTTTATAGGTATTTGACTTAGCATCCCTGAGAAATGAAAATAGAATATAAAAACACATTTGGATTCATGTCCACAATATTACCTTATAAATATGAAATATTATATTCATTTAACACTGAATAAAACGTGATTACCCAAATTAAAGTAAGTGACTACACTGTTGTATATACAGTGGAACCTTTCTAACTCCTTTGTAAACGGAATACTCTCTAAACCGCATGACTGTAAAAGTCTCGATTTTTCCAGTAAGATTCATACTGAAAAACACTCCAAAAACCGGAAACCCTGAATTCCAAATACCGGACGAAAATTTTGTGAAATTCAGATAATAGTGTACGAGTATATTTTATCTCTTTTAACCGCACAAGATGCAAAAGTAATGGACACAAGCGTTTCATGTCCGAAAAATATGCCGAATGGTTTATTCAGAATGTACAGTTCTCAGTATGTGTTTATAGGTCGTGTTGTGTTTTGAGATCAATCAATGGCAAAGTTTTATTCAGTATGTGCGATAAATACAATCAATGATGTACAAATACAATTGCAAAATCAGTGATTGTAAGAATTTGTCATTTCATCTCCTTCGTTAATGTTTGATTGATACCGTAGAAAATATGTTGGCTCTTTCTGATGTTTATTCTGCGGAATGCAGTTTGTGACAAACTTAAACTGAGTATATATGACGACAAAAACAAATTGAATTACTGATTAAAATATATTTAAGTACGCTAGTCAGGCAAACTGGAGTATTCAGATGGGAAGGTCAATGAAGATTACTGTATTCTGTATATTTTACATATAACTATTCAAAGAGGAGACAAATAAACAATCATGTTTTATTGAAGGACATTAATTCACTGTGCAAGTTAAAGGTGAGTTAAAGTATATGCATGTGATAACATGACATATTTATTTTAGGTCCTATTAGAATGAAAGAGATGATTATTTATCAATAATATATACTTAGTAAACATAAACTGTAAAACATGAAAAACTGCAATAGTACCAAATTCATAACAAGTGAACAATACCACCACACACATTATATAAATATACATAAAGAAATGGAGAAAAAAATCAGATAAAAAAATGTAGAACTTGGATTAACTAAAATTATTTATACAGCTACAAAGGTGCTACAATAACAATTTCAGCATCTGGATCAGGATGTGGTTCGTTGAAGATCACCATATTATACTGGTCTAAAACAACAGATGTACCGTTAATGCATTTTGTAAATAAACGTGCGATTTTAAACACTAGTTTCTTCCTTTAACTACAAATAAATCAAACAATTTCCAAATAAAACCAGTCTTATGTTTGATTTTATTCGACTGGATATGAATGTTCGGCTTTTTTCCGATAGAAACAAAACGATCGTTATTTTCCGACAAGAGGTCAGCTGTTTCCGATCGTCTTATCTCGACAGGTAAAAATCGATCGATTTTTAACGAATTCCGATCGTTTATCAGCTATTTCCGGTAAGAACTGTAGTTTTTTAAAATTTTATGGAAAAAACCGACGTTTCATAAATTCACCAACACAGGTTCATATAAATAACGAAATAAACTCTTAAAGAGCAAAACCCTCTGTAAACCGCACACCTTTGAAAACCGGACATAATATCCGGTCCGGGCGCCGTGGGATTCAGAGAGATTCAATTGTTGTCATGTGTTGCCAAGCGTGCTGTCTGCATAACCCTCACATGACCGCTGCACTTATCCATGGCTGTAGAAGTGTTGTAATGGTAACAAAAGGCTATTTGACAGTCTCACAAATTAAATGTCAAAATAAAATGTATTGGTTCAAGCTCGGAATTGCTCAATCGTCTAGACACCGAGAATACGTTCACTTATTATCTATGGTATCATTCAGACTTCTACTTAGGATTTCTATCTTTTTTACAGACGAGATAAACACAGTCAAAGTATATGATGTGTCCCGTCCGTTTTTCTCTTACACCAATCACCATTTACTGCAAATTATCTATGCTAATTTACTGTAAATAATTCATTTATTAATTTTATGCGAGCTTGCAGAAAAGAAACATGAGCATAATCTTATAAAAAACAAACAAAAAAAAACAAAAAAAACAACAACATTGGGACATTCATGACCTAGTGGTTCAGTCGCTAAGCTGATATCAAGCAGGTCCTCGCCGCATAAGCGAATAAGCGTTAACTTGCCCCATGTTTAACGAATGCCTGGAGGGTGTCGTAGAGCTCTTGTAACCATCATTTTAAACAAAACGCAAACTAGCTATGAAACGAAAGTTAAGGTTAGCTGACATTCTTTAATATATTGTTAGAAATTTTAATCTTTAAGGTAAATCATTAACATATATTTGTTTGTTACGCCGATTTGAACAATTCACTCAGGGCTGAAACGAGTCCATTTTTTACCCGGGTACCAGACATACTATTTCCTTCGGGTATCCGGGTAACCGTGCAAATGAAGTCATTGCATAAAGATAAACCTCGATTGACTGGTATTACTACCTGTAATAATTAACCATTTTAGTGAGTTTCAACACATTTCACTATGCGCTTAACGATTATGACTTTGTACTCTCAAAATACGTCAATCTTCATCGCAGGTAAAGATCACATCTTGACAGAGTGTAGAATTATTTAAAGAATATCATTATTGACACTTATATATGTTAAAAAGGAAAGAAGTACGTGAGGTATCAAAATAGAAAATGAGATTCTAGATGTCTCCACAAATCCGGTAGGTATATGGTGTACACGCCAGTCATCTGTATGAAGACATTTGTGTGTGGAGAAATTTGCCATTGATTGATGACAATGACGACCGTGATGACGACGACAATTACAACAGCATCAACGATAACGACGACAACGAAAAATATGCAAAAAACAACAACGAAGATGGTTGTCTGACACACAGTAATCTTATTCGCGAGACGTTTTGCGCTAACTTAATTTACATCATGTACTCGTAACGTCTAAATATGTTTGCAATAAATTTAGATTTTTATTTCTTTAGTATTTAGAAGAAGAAAAAAAACTCAGCTAAGTTTTTGAAATATAATCACAGAGTTATAATTTCATTCATGATTTATTTTCTCTTACTAGAGAAAAGTTTAGTGTTGCTTCAGTTTCATCAAAACGAAATAAACCGTAGCATATTATTTTGACATTAAGACAGGGTTTAAGAACAATACATTGAATTTTCAGGACTAAAATTACAACAAAGTACATGTATGTATTAAAGACGTATCCTACAGTAATAGTTTTTTTCACTATATAGACAAAGATGGAAAATAAAAATTATTCCCTGTCACTGTAACAAATGACAAGAAGAATGCACTGCCAGTATGTTTACTTGCTGAAACATAGTGAAAATTCTGTTTGATATAATTGCTTTAAACTTATCATACGGACTGAAAATGAAACATCAAACAATAATGTGAAATAAAATAAGGCATTTATATACATGATTTTGAGTTATTTGCCTTTGAAAATAACAAATAAATGGCAAAAAAAATCACTTTCATGGGCAGATAACTAAAAAGTAGAATGGGAACCCCCAATATTTTCCATAAAATTGTTTCTGGTGCGATTCTCTATAATTATGCAAAGTTAAATCAAATTCTCTCCGCTAGTTTTAAGTTTTATGCATTGTCTATATAGGGAAAATCATGTCTTTAAGTGTATCTTCTTTGAACAATTATAACGCCAAACATGTATGCGAACACTTCTTAGCGTTTTAAGCTTACAATGTAGTTTTCATGTTTGCTCTAAAATTCACAACTATGTATGGTTTTATTTACATCTAACATTTAACAAGTTTATAGCTAATATAAATAAGATGCGAGGTACAGCCTATGGTGATTAAAGATTTAAAATTGCTTTGATCTTGTAATATTTCTGTATGGAAATGTAATGCTCTGCAAAAATAGAACAAAAAATAATAATGTTCAGTTACCAATATTTCCATTCTATACCTATATGTGTTTAGAAATAAAATAGCCATTTTCCTTCTTTAAAACACTACAAGCGCAGTAATTATTTTTGTAAATATGTTATGCTCTTCTGATATGGAGGATAATATATTATAACGCCAAACATGTATGCGAACACTTCTTAGCGTTTTAAGCTTACAATGTAGTTTTCATGTTTGCTCTAAAATTCACAACTATGTATGGTTTTATATATAAATAAAGGATAATATATAAATAAATAAATGTTAATAGCTAACGAGTGAGCGACGAACGAACGTATAAATATCACTTTCGATATACCGGCAAAAATCTTTCGTAAACCTACTTTACAGAAATCGTTAACGCGTTCGTTAACGCAAAATTAACGACAGTGTCGAGAAACTAACCCCAGGGCTCTCGGATTTTTCATTAGAGGAAGTTTCCCAGTTGGCATATGGATCTACCTTCTATGCCAACCTTGTTATTATTTACTGTACTGAAACTACTTAAAGCATTATTGGCCTACCAAGCATATGTTAAAATATACATAAATGAACACACTATAGATTTATTTGATAAAATTGTTAAACCAATTCTTAAACATGAATCGTAAGTTTGGGGATTTGATTGTAAGAGAGAACATAAAGCGATTAGTAAATTTTATGTTTAAAAATAAAGAATTCAAATTAGTTCATCTAAGGACAGCTTATCGACCCCACATTTTGAAATGCAACTCTTCATGGAGTCGGTGAAAAATGTATATATAATTTGCTTTATTTATTATCAATCAAATCAACAAACTTCCGAATTAATCACAACCATAATATGCTTTAGTTTTTTCACACGATTTCCATTTACACTTATTTTGCTCCGAAAACATCCATTTTAAGCATGAACAAAAAATATATGTGTCATATATGAAACAAAACAGTAACGCAAGTTACGTAAAAGAAGATTAGAATTACAGCTTTTTTTTCACTTTTATTGTTCTGACAGTTTTGACGTGCATTAAGGTAGTAGAACCCTAATTGGCATATTCCATATCTTGCCCTTGGATAGTAATATTTAATTGAAACTTTGTCCTTTTAAAGATATTTACAAAATAAATGTGTTTTACCTTGAGTTTTTTCTCTTTTTACTGAAATTAGGGGAGATAATCTGGATTTAAGTTAACATTGAAGTCTATGGAAAATATACATTTTTTGTGAATATATAAAACTGAATCTGATTTTCGAGAAAAACCCACGGTAGAAAACTGCATAATATGATTCTGTTTCATATTTCGTAAAGAGTTTCACCATGGGGATATGGTGAAAATCACTTTTTTAAAGTTTTCAGGGGAGATAACTCATGAAATCACATTTATCAAGGGGAGATAATCAAAAGGATTTCTGTCTTTATATAATTTGTTAAATGGTCCCGATTGTTTTTATTATTTGACCTTTCAATCGCTTGTAGTGTGACATGATATATATGACTTTAATGGAAATGGTGTCTATTATGGTGCTGCTACCTTAAGTGATTTGATTACATGAAGCCTTCTTCACTATACCCGAAAAATGTAAAATCCATTTTATACAATTTCTTTATATGTTGGAGCTGTGATTGCGAAAGCTCAGCAAATGCTGCCTTTTTTGCATTATGGCGTATACGCCACGTGTCTTCCGATGTAATGGAATATTTTTCTCGTACATCAAGAATTGCATTATGCACGCTCGTTTCATTGATTTTAGTGTCCGTAAATGCATATCGTCCCGGTAAACTTTCAGTTTTAGGAATATAACCATTCAATGTAAATGCTCTCCAAAGCTTCTGTGCAAGTTCATATTTGCTTATGCAAGTAGAATGCTTCTGGTAAATGTTAAAATTATAATTAATTTCATCTTTTATCGCAAAATCAACTGGATTATAATACTTTGGCGAATTCGACAAGTGGGTAAGGTTAAGTGTTTGCATTATGAAACTAAAGTCATCTCTAAATGATTCTTGTTTACAGATATACTCAGGACGAAATTGGCATGGGTCACACAAAAAACTTGCTGGTAACCAATGTTTGTCCTGATCACTCCTTTGAAGGCTGAGGCCAGTGTGGATTACGTAGTCAATGAATTCTGGGAATGTGACGTCATATCCGCATCTTTTAGAGAGCAATGTTGCGTTTGGTCTGACAAGTTTAATAATCTCTACTCCTTTCGATTGCCAGAAATCTGGTAGAACTAACTTGTCGATGTAAGCTGACCAAAGTCGGGAGTATGGATCCCTAACGATCATTGCCCTCTTAGAGGCCTCCACGAATGTTCTGTCGGCTTCATTCTTTAAACCTGAATTGTTTATAAAACTGGTTACCTTCATAATGAATTGCGTATTTTGTCAATAACATTGGGTGCTTTGCGTTTTGTCCTGCAAGGTATTTAAATAAACGTATCCACATCGTACAGCCAGCCTTTGGCACCACGCACAATGTGAAACCCAGACGAATGGAACCAGTGACCTCTAGAACGTTTCCTTGGCTACGGTTATGAACTTCACACAAACTGATAACCCTCTGTTTACGCTCCATGAACACAACTTCTGTAGAACTCTGCTTATATCCTACAATGTGTAAAAAATGTGTAAAAAGAAAATAATTAGGAAATATTCTTAAATCTCAAACATATTTAAAAACTAATTGATTCTGGTGTTTTATAACCGATTTTTTTTTAGATGAACCTATCGTTTCGAAAGTAAAGTACTTTTAAAGTCAAATAAAGAATCTCGATTATTATTTTAAATATTTTTGTCAATCGACTTATAGATAAATATGAATGATGCCATAATTTGGACTGGCGTAACTCCCTTTTGGCACTTTCGATCCGGGCTTCTATGAATGGTATGTTCAAAATAAATGAATAAATGTATGTACATAAGAATAAAATGTTACAAAATGTTTACAATATTTCAGATTGTTTTGAGACAATATCTACATGAGACAGATATAGTGTTGTCACACTGCAGTTTCACACCGAGAAACCCCCAGTCACATTATCCCGACACCGGAACAATCAGTCCTGGAACTACACTATACATATGATGTCGCGGTCGGGGACCGAACCCACGACCTTCAACACACAATGCGGACTTTCTAACCGCTCGGCTACCGTAAAAAATGAAATATGGTACATGTAAATATAGATGCATTTCAGGTAAATTATAAAACGAAATAGCGCGTTGCATAAACTTCAGTTGCACTTTACTCATACTATATACACATCTCCATATTTGAGATTTAATGCCATGATCGTTTTAGTGTCTCATGCATGTGTCTGTGCTTTTTATTATTCATTTTATCGAAACTTATTCATAGCCATATACTTTTATCTCATTGGTTTACAGGAGGAAAGGGTCAATATGATCCAATCACAAGATAAAAATTAAAATGAAAGATTTTCACAGAAATACAATGTTAATGAACATCGTCTTTTTTAAGCTAACTTCGTAATGCTAACTTCTTACTCTTAACATTATCTTTGCTTTACTGCAAAACGGATTTTTTTTAAATCTGTTTACTTCTTCCTGGTTACTTTTACCAAACACCTATTCAACAGAGATGCGAAACGGTATGAAATAACGCCTTTTTTCTGGTGACTAAAAATACAGGTGAGCGGGATTTGAACGTGAGGCACTTAACATTTTATCGACGCTTGTAGATTCTTAACAGACAAACGCTTAAAGTATCACTTAAAAAAGAGATCTCTCTCATGAGAGACATTACTATTTGATATAATCGGCCATAAATTGATGAGAAAACTCAGTGTATTTATAATTAATATGATCAATTTTACACATCTCACGGTATCTTTCGGTCACATGATGGACTTAACGAGAGCCTTTCTTGACTTGCTCTTTACCTATATCGGAGTTGCCATCTCTGTCAGGTTGTTCGGTCTTTGCTTTTACCATTTACTTGCACGTCCACTAACTGAATTGCTTATCTTTAATTTGACAGATTCCGTAGTTATCCTTACAATACATAAAAATAATATTGTTTTATAATCAGGTTCTTTACAGAGTTAACCCTTTCCCTCATATAGACTCATTTAACCCTTTCCCTCATATAGACTCATTTAACCCTTTCCCTCATATAGACTCATTTAAACCTTTCCCTCATATAGACTCATTTTGACGCACTCAATAGGTATCACATAATGCCTGATCTGCAGAAAACCACAGTTAAACCTTACCAAATTTAATTATAAAGTCCTCATTTCCAGACCACTGAGGAGCAGCGAACAGCATAAAACCTGATCAGCCTGCGAGTAACTCGCAGGCTGATCTGGTTTTATGCTGTTCGCATAGGTCTTTTCATGGTTTCCTCTATGAGGGAAAGGGTTAACTTAATTTTATTACACTTTGCTTTATAGACACAGAGAGTTCTGATTTGCAATGTAACTATAGTTACAAAAAATACAAAAGGTTGAAAAAAGTTGCATCATTAGTATTGTCAAAGAAGTAGAAGAAAATTCATAATCATAATGAAAGAATAACAAATAGGAACATTTTTAAATGTGAAAAAAGAACCCCATATGATAGGTGTTTTTTCACTATATATGCTATCACATGTTAAAAGGCTTTACTTTAGCCATCTGTTTTAATTAAACTGTTCACAACTGATCAACTCAAATCTTCAGCTGGAGTAACATTTGCTTTTCTATGAATTTCCAAATCTAATCGTTGGGTCTCTTTGAATCCTTTAATTGCTGTTATCATATTTTTCAATCTACATGAATATTGATACTTTTTTTTTAAATTCAAGAAACAATATGGAAAGTCCATATTCTTTTTCACAAAACCCGAATAAAACGTTAAACACCCGTCCAATTCTAAAGCCTTCGTGTAATAAAATTTGTTCTGATCGTGAAGTGCATTTGTAGAGCTATGTTAAACTGCAATTTCTGCACTAACGAATTCGTCACGTGCGTGAAAAAATCGTTCAAAGTCCTCATGAGATTAAACAAATGAAAGCGTATTCATGTACTTAACAGCTGTGTCAAATTATATTTGGGCCATAAGGAAACTGGACACCGCAGACCGGAAAATATTGTGTTCATATTTGCGGAATTTCGTTCTTTAAGCTCTTAGTGTAACCGTGACATCTGAAGTTGGTACATGGTTGTGCACAGCAAATGTGACCAGCTTGTACTGAGCAGTTATGTCGAGTTATTGAAAAATCATTCAAGGCATAAGAGATCAAGCAAATTACATGTAATGACATTCTCATTAAAGGAATTATTAAACACACTCTAAAACAAATCACATACATAACCGCAGTATCTTGATACGTATTTGTTTAAGACTTAAAATAGATGAATATTTTTCTATCAGTTCAGGGGCAATAACTCGTGTAATATAAAGGAGGTTCGAACAAAAAGTAAGTCCACTAAGGACACGGAAGTATCATTAACCTTTGTGTCGGATGATCTCAGTACAGGATTCAATGAGTTGTCAAGGATACGTTGCTGGGGGAATCGTAAAACTTATCATCTACATATAATTTCCGGTGTTAATTGCAAACAGTTCAGTCTGTGTAAAAGGCTTTATCGTAGATACATATACTCGAGGGTTTACAAAACACATGCACTCCATAAATGGGACGGAAATTAGACGTCTATGAAAAGGGTATATCTTCAGATATCAAGTATCAGTTTTTCATCGAAACTTGGTGTCACTTGCAAGAGAACTTTCCCCGTATCAAATTTGGTGACAAATAATCCGTTCACTACTTTATCATATGAAGGTATGTTATGATCAGTTGCTTCCTTTGCTTATGCATTTTTTTCCTCTGGAAACTATTATTACATTGGCTATGATTAAAGCATCAATATGCTCATCAGGAATTGTGCGTATAAGAAACATTTCATTTTTCATGTCCCTAGTTCATGACTTAACTTGACTATTTGAGTTTATCGTCGCTTCGGACAGTATTTCAGTCATATAGCGATGTCCAGCTAATTACAGGTGGAGGAAGACCCCGAATGCACGGAGGCATCCGGGTAGAACCATCGACCTACCGCAAGCCAGCTCTCATGAAATTCCAAATGACCCTGCCGGGATTCGAACCCACGCGGTGAGGGGCTGAGTGAGTGTTAAAGGCAGCGACTTTACCCTCTCGGACACGGAGGCCCCGTCCCTAGTTCATAAGTAATAATATTCCATTAAAATATCAAAAGATCGGACATATTATTTTCGGATGTATCCCCCTTAGGTCTTATAATCTTTTCACTTTTTTATTTTTCACAAATTGCTAAACAAGTTCTTACGATCGCCCTCGATGGAATCGGGTGGCGGAATATGCAAGAACAAAGCTGGAAAAGTCATGTTCAATCCTACCTGACAAAGTTCCATCGGATGAACTCCTTGGAGCATCCCACGGAGTGTCTTTAATATATTCTTCGAGGAAAAGCTCATCTGAAACAAGCAGATTTTAAATAATTTTACCTATTTAAAACTTATTAATACTATCAGGATTAATGCAAAGTCCAACTTATCTTTATACAATCGTCATTTTTGTCCCCATATTAAACGAAAACTCTTTTGTATGATTTTAGTCGAACCATGTATTGAAGCAGACGTCATATCACACAAGTTTAGCTATATATTGTACCAAATAGTAATACATGACACGGATTCAGCATTTTTTTTTTTGACATTATACATATGTAATTCCAGCCGAACCACGTATAGAAACAGCTGTCTGTATATCACATTCCTTTATGTGAATTCGATTCACCATAATATTGTCGAGCTGGCGTAATCAATGTTAACACCGGGACAAGATCCGCGGGATAATTTTACACCTGAATTGTTCAAATTGCGTGTATAATGTATACATACAGTTTATCAATATCTCCAGACTCGCGGATTCATAAAATACGCCCGTTTCAACCATTTACTTTATAGACTTCTTTAAACGCATTAGTAAAGATAGCCGTCTGACCAGGAGTACCTGATTTTTCATACAATATAAGATTTCAAGATTTTTATTTAAAAAACCAGAAGGTCATTAGACCCATGTGGTAACATTACATGGCGACAGTATATCATATATTTACATGCAAATTAACACTTAATATCATACAGTTTAATCCACAACAATTATATACATGCAAATATTCATTTTAAATTACATTTTTGATTTTATATTAGATTACATAGATAATAGATTTCACACAATTGTATTGAATTAAATTATGACTAGGAAAGAGAGAGAGAGAGAAAAAAAAATTAATAATTACCATCAAATTAAAAAAAAAAAAAAAAAAAAAAAAAAAAGCAAATATTCAATAACCTAAAATTTATACATGTACTAGCAATTATTACTATTGTGCGTGTGAAAATAATGATCACCGGTGTAAGATCACGGATTACACGAATTTTGAAAACACGTGCTAAATGTTGACCTGAACAACAAATATGGAACAATTTGCCTGTGATTATGAAGTGAAAGGGATTTTTTCTTTTAATTTTGATTGACAATCTGATATTTAACGGCCAGAATAAAGAAATAAGTCGTTGTTCTTTGAGAAAAGAGATGAGGATACTGAAAACAAAGAAGGAGAAAAGAGGGCATTGCAGGAGCAGCAGTTGGATATGTAAGCTTTACTTGACTTTGGGATATCTGTTCTAAGTTGTTAAACTCTAGATTTAAAACTCTGCTTAATTTAATTTACAAGATGAAAATTAATTTGAATTTTTTGTCTAAAAACACTGACGAAATACAAACACAGCTATGTACATGTACAAGAATAGAACATAAAACTTTAATAATATGCAAATGGCCCAACACACTATATGGAATTAAAAGGTTGACAAATCTATTAACAATTACAAATTTTTATAATTTAATAAATACTTTTAAAAATTCAGTAAATTTATGCATGTTTGGTCTTTTATAGTAATAAGAGGGTATTAATTCTTTTCTTAAATTGTCATATAATTTGCATTCAAAAATAAAGTGAAATTCATCTTCTAACATATTACAGAAAGTAAATTTTCTTTCATCAATTGGTGTAGCAACAGGCCTGTTCCATCTCCCAAATTCAATATGCAATCTATGGGATGAAACGCGTAATGAGATAGGTTTATTCTGTATTTACTGTAATTTATTTCATTTAAATATGGTTGAAATTTAAAATCTGCAATTTGTCTATAAAACAATGCCCTACTTGATTCTTGTAAATTACTATTCCATTTTTGTAAAAATTGATCATGTATTCTTTGTTTTGCTAATAACAAAAATACCTTTTCATTTCCAACTGACTGTGAATACCAGACATCAGCAAAACCCAGAGAGAACAATAATTTTTTTAATAGAGAACACCAGTTTTTACATTCAGGTTTGCTTAACAAATCTTGATACAATGCATTATAAATTATTTTTATATACTTTTTGAGATCAGAACCTAAAATCTTTATCCAGAATTTAATAATATTATACAATCTATAGTTTTGTAAAGGTGCCCTGCCAACTTCACCATAAACAAAATCATTTTGAGTTGATTTTTTACATTTAATAACTACAAAATTGAACATGTATTTTTTCAATTGCATTTCCTGGATGAAAGCCCCAAGTTTCACTACTGTAATTTAATATTGGTAAAACAAGCTTGTCAAATAATTCAAGTCTATGTTTAACTTTTATATTGGTGAATTTGTAAAGATATTTATTCAGTTTGAAGATGGCTTTTAATGACTGACCAGCAAGTGTTTTTTGTGCTTCAGAAAAACTACCACCTGAGGTAAACACTATCCCTAGATATACAATATAGTGACTCAGATTCTTCTCAGTCTGCACGGCTAAGTAAATTCATTGTTTCTTATATTGGGATTTAAGCCCATCCTATGTCAAATTTAGGAATTTTAGTGGGGTTGAATACTGCATGTCAAATAGCCTGTTAAATACATCAATCCATGCTTTTGGGAAATAATGCATGTAAAGGTACTTAAACCTTCACCTGATATAGATTTGTTTTGACGCCTTGGCAAATAGAGACAATTTACGCATTTAATTTAGGATAGATGGTGTCTACAGTTTGAAGAAACTGTAATATATTACATTACAACATACTTAGAAGCGCCACAGCTGTTCACCTTCAACAAGGTTATCTGTTTGTCCCGTTTCAATTATAATAGGAGGTAAACCACATCTTAATTTATATTTACGAAAAGACCTATGCGAACAACATAAAACCAGATCAGCCTGCGAGTATCTCGCAGGCTGATCAGGTTTTGTGCTGTTCGCTGCTCCTCAGTGGTCTGGAAATGAGGATTTTGTAATTAAATGTGGTTTTCTGCAGATCAGGCTTTATGTGGTATCTATTGAGTGCGTCAAAATGAGCTATATGAGGTAAAGGGTTAAAATATTACATGTATTTCTTAGTTTCTTTCTCGGCCTACAGGATATAACCTAGGTTTGCTTATACGTTCATGGCAATTATTTGTAAACATACATTTCATTTATGTCATGTACTTGCTTAATTATGGTATACTTAATCACGAAATTATTTTAATCAATCAAAATTAGGCAGTTTTTCTTTCACATTGTAGAACCAAGACTTTGATGTGTGTATCGTGTGCTTCATGATCTGGGTACATGTATATTTATTGACCGTTTACGTGTCAAGCGCAAAGAACAAGAAATATATGCCAATGTCATTTTATTGGCGTTGGAATATCGCGGCAGGGTATCGAACACAGGATCTTCCGTAAGTTTATTTTTCGTACAACATACAATTAAACATCGTTCAAGAGGAAAATTGACATCAAGACGTATACCTGTAATATACTACTCAAAGTTTGCTAAGCACCATCCGCTATTTTCCCGTAGCGTTTCATGCTTAGACAAGCGCCTTTAAAGGCATGCTACATTAAATCTTACATTAAAACTAATCTTGCTTTTATGCAGAAGTATTGTTTACGTACCAAACTTACTACCAGTTACAAAAAGTAAGCCTTTCGGATCCTCAATACTGGGAATTAATCATAATTAGAAAGTGCGAAATTTTGAAAAAACACCTTAAAATTTAAAGTCAGCTAAATTCAGAACTTTGATCTTCAAATATTCCTGTTTTCTAAATGGAATACTTTTAAGGATATTTGTAACGATGTTGACCTGTTCATGGTCATCTTTTTCTGTATTGATCACAAGATTTAACTTCCATTTATAAAATGCCATTTCTTGCAAAAAACACACTTTTGTGAATTTGCCAAATAATGACAGGAATTGGCTAAATCGTTGTAACTCATTTTTGAATCTCTTTTCTATCATTTTGACAAAAACTATGCGTAAAAATGATGGTCAGGTAAAGCTTTCTTTTCAGGTACATAGCATTACATTAAGCATGTGTTTTCATGTGACTCTATGGGAAAATAGCGGGTGGTTCTTAGCAAATACATTTGTACCGAAGCTACAACTATATGTATTTGTTAGTTTATTATATGTATCATTAATACACACTCGCAATACTTTTGATATTTGTTGTGTTCTGCTATATCATGTCACGTTTGGTTTGCCCTATTACGCAATGTTATGCTATATTTTGATGTATTATATAATCCTAGACCATGCTATGTTACATAATTGTATGTTATCATATATTAAACAATGCTTTTGTTATGCTATAATACAATATATATGATTTTATGTTATGATATGCTATGCTTTTTCATTTTATATCATAATTATGATGTTATGCTATGCTGTATTATACCATTTTATTACCAGTTTCTAGACTTGGCTATTCTAGTTTACCGTCGCTTCGACAGTATTCAGTCATATAGTGACGTCAGCTATTTACAGGTGGAGGAAGACCCGATTGCACGGAGGCATACGGGTAGAACCACCGACCTACCACAAAGCCACTTGGAAGGTTTCCTCACATGAAATTCCGAATGACCCTGTCGGGATTCGAACCCACGCGATAAGGGGATGAGAGACTGAGTGAGTGTTGAAGTCAGCGACTTTATCCATTCGGCCACGGAGGCCCCACCAGCTTCTAATCATGTGCTCTGACTTGTAAATATTCTACGATATTTACTGTGTGAATAAAAAGACAGAGCAATAAATTTCGTTTACTTTAGAGAGACTGATATTCATCATACTTACACAATTTAAGTCCAAAAACAAATATTAATGCTCCAAAAGTTATCCAGCCTAAAGTTTTACGGCTGGACATGCTTGTTTTTCCTGGCGCCTGTACTCGTCAGTCACTCCTACCTGTGCACAACAATCAAACTGAATTAAAATATTGAGGATTCTAGGAAACTGAAGAGTCCGTGTTGAATAACGGTACACCTGTGTATGAAATCGATCTCGCTTGTCGATAAACAAATGTTTTTTTTGTTGTTGAGGGGGGGGGGGGATGGTTGCACTGACCCTAAAAGGAAATAAAGGAATCAGTAATGCTCATAGGGCTATCCTAATTTATGATGGTAGAATTTCCAGTCGGGTGTTCCTTCTTGTCAAATTGTCACAGAACACCCGCAAATTAAACCTACTAAACGTATGTCTGTATGTCTAAATACACAAATGTCGTCGAATTTAGAATTTAGAGAAAATAATTTAATTCACGTAGAACAGGTAATAAACAGGAATAGTCAAATAGGAAAAGTCAAACAGCTTAACCCATGGGTTAAGGTCTTTGGAAATGTCATATATATACTACGTAAAACCTTGGAATGCAAGGGAAATATAAAAAATAGAACTGTAGTCCGCTCGCAAACAAACAAACAAAAGTAAATAAAAAAATGGTTTCACGTAGGTCTTAAAATAAACGACCCAGCTGCTGAGATCCTATATTCCATTGAAGTTTATATCTTTCTGCTTAGACTGACACATGTCCCATATAAATCGATGAAGAACTGAAATACGGGTAATTTTCTATTTTTAAGCAGAGGGTGTTGACAGTTTTTGTATCAAGTTGGTTTTGGTGCCTTTTGTGAGGTCATGGTCCCGTGATAATACTACGATAGGGATTTACTTGAAACTTAATATAAATATAGATGTTTAGTAGTGGGAATGCCTTATCTTAGAAGCATAACTCTACCTGATTGTTTTAATAACACCTTTTTGTATATATAACTATCATACGATTATAGGCATGGTCTCCTTGATAATATGACCACAAAACATAATTAGGATCAAATATATGGCAATGTTCATATGATGTAATAAAATACAAAAGTTGATTGTACATAAAACATATACAATGTTTATAGCAAACATCAATAATATAACACACACACACACACACACACACACACACACAATGCTTTCATTTCTGTGACAAAGAAATACGTAGGGTGGAGTTAAACATTGCAAGATTTTGCTCTTACACACACACACACACACACACACACAGAGGGGTTCCTGGGGGCACCAAATAAGGCAAAGTTACTAAAGCTATCAAATCATACCTACATTGACTATTGAAACTAAAGTTACTAAAGTTACTATTGAAACAATGCCATTTTAGTATTTGCTGAGTTAGCGTCAGTCGGAGCTATACTCTGATACGGATTATATAGAATATTCCGTGACTACAAATATTACACCGCATGCTACATTGTTTTCGAATAGAAATAATTGTGTGATTTTACGTCTCAACGATTGTTTCGAGACCAGTGGTGTTCGAGGCAGCGGTGACTGCAGCTTATAAATAATCGAGAGGAAAATTCAGATAATATTGCAGTCGTAGCGCGTGTACATCGCATCATCATCGTTTCACCCCGTGTGCTTAAGGTTCAAAATAGTATGACCATGAGCTGCGATTTTATTTACAAACATCAAAGACATTGCTTGTTGATAGCCTTTTAATTCTAATCACTATTAATTGTAATGAATCACTATGAGTGCCAAGATGTTGAAACACTTTCTAATTAAAAGATAAGAAGCTGACACGAGTGCCCGTGAATGCACATGCCATTCTTCCAAATCATTGTCAGTCCAATGCACACCATCCCAAATTAATGCTTTACACTATAGTGATTCCCCGATTACTCGAGAAAAAGTATTACTTATGTATGATTTTCATGTTCATAGTCCTTTAAAGAACACGGGGTCAGAAGTGCCTGGTAGGGTCAAAATTATATATTCAATTGCAAAAAAAAAAATCTTCATTCAGGTTTTGTTTATTTAATTTTCTTTCGAATGACACTTCCGTTAAATATTAATACTTCTAAACTAAAAGAAACTACTCATAATATTGGTCATGTAATATTCATTTGCATGCTAAATATCATGAATTCGGGAAAGAAATATTCTGTGACTGTAATAAGGAAAGTATGAGTACACAGTTTCTTTTGCATTTGAAACGGTGTATGATACATGATACATACATCGGTACTTATTATATCTCATAAAGCA
>CM037787.1:25254485-25290743 GCA_021229015.1 Solen grandis | reverse complement strand
TTTTTGCTGTGCGTCATAGAGTCATGGGTGCAAAATCATTGGGAAACAAAATTTTTCCCCCGTGACAATAAGCCATAAAAATTTTTTGTCCTAGCTATGCAACAATAAAAATAACGTTTAGTAGGAAGAAGAAAAAATAATAATAATAAAAACTAGATGTCATTCGTGAAAACAACGTGTTAATGCAAAAAGCAGGGGAATAGAAGTTTTATGTAAGACCCCACCTCTGGGAGTATTTCATGTTCATGCTGAACAATTGACATTATATTCCAAAATTTGTGCAAAGATAAAACTAATATTAGCTGTGACGTAACATGATGTCATATGACGTCAGGGCATGACTGCAAATTTGATTTTTAGTTTAAAGGGCCTAAGTTTTTAAACTTACTTCAGCCCAATACTTCGGTTTTTGGAATTAAGGTTAGCTGACAAAATATTTCAAATTTTTTTCAAGAGTACCATCTTAAATATTGAAGAAAATCTGATCATAAATGGCGGCTGTAGAGCGCAAATACCATTTTTTTTACTATTTTTGCTCTGACGTCACATACGCATGGGTGCTGAAAATTCTTTTTTTCAAAAGCGATTCTTTACTGTCATAAACTCTGAAATTTTTATTTTTTTGAACAACGGCATCAGTCCAAATCAAGCCCCAAAATTTAAAATTTAAATGGTTGCTTATGCGCCTTTACGTCAGACTCAAAAAATATTAGAAATGCTGCAGAACGCAAACTGTGAATTTAAAATTTATCTCACCTGAAGCTCTTCAATCCTAAAAAAAAATTTTTTTTTCCCATGTTTGAATCTTTTCAGCCACAGAACTTCTTTCGGAATTTGGGGGTTGCTGACAGGATTGCACACCATTTTTAAGATGTACCATCTGTGAAAATTTGAAGAAAATCAGAACCATAAAGGCGGCTTTGAGCGCGAACACCCTTTTTCACTAATTTTTAGCTGTGACGTCTTGTGAGGCATAGGGTGCGAAGATGCTTTTTTCAAAACCGCTTAACTACTTTCATAGCTCTGAAATTTTCATTATTTTAAAAAACGGCATCATTCGAAATCATTAACTAAAAAAAATTAAGAAGTAGCTTAAGACGTCACATGACGCATCTGACGTCACGACTCAAAAAATATTAGAAAATTTTGCAGAACTGCAAAAAGTGAAGTTTCAAATTTTTATCTCATCCTCAAGCCTTTAATCCCAAAAATGAAATTTTCGGTCCTATGTTCGAATATTATTTTCAGCCACAAACTTCGATCTTTCAGAATTCGGTTAGCTGACAGTATAACACACCTTAATTTCAAATGACCATCTTGAAAATTTGAAGAAAACCGATCATAAATGGGCCCTGTAGAGCGTGAACACCATTGTTCACTATTTTTGCTCTGACTCACATGGCCTCATAGGGTGCGAAATGCTTTTTTCAAAAGCGCATACTTTACTGTCATAACTCTGAATTTTCATTTTCGACAACTGGCATCATGTCGAAACATTGCCCCAAAATGAAAAATTACGAAGTATGCTTATACGTCATATGACGTCCCAAAAACTCACGACTCAAAAAAATGTAAAATTCTGCAAAAAGCAAACTGTGTAAGATTCAACGTCTACCATTTTGAAGCTCTTTATCCTAAAATGAAATTTTTGGTCCTAGTTCGAATCTTTTTAAAGCCACAGAACTTCGGTCTTTTGAAAACAAGGTTTCTGAAAGGGAATCACCCTTTTTTTTAAGATTACCATCTTTGAAAATTGAAAGAAAATCCGACCATAAATGACGGCTGTAAAAACGGAACACCATTTTTTCACTTTTTTTTTGCTGTGACGTCAAGTGACGTCATAGGTGCTGAAGATCTTTTGTTCAAAAGCACAACATTTTTTGTCATAACTCTGAAAAATTTTATTATTCTGAAAACGGTATCATGTCAAATCATTGCCCAAAATGAAAATTTGAAGTATGCTTATGACTCACATGACGTCATATGACGTTACGCTCAAAATAGTATAATATTTGCAGAACTTCAAACTGGTAAGATTCAACTTTCATCTCATCCTGAACTCTTTTTTTCCTAAAATGAAATTTTCGGTCCTATGTTCAATCTTATTTCAGCCACAGGAATTTGCTTTTGGGAAATTTTGGTTTTCTGACAGGAAAGCACACCTTTTATTTAAGATGTACCACTGTGAAAATTGAAAAAATCCGACCAAAAAATGACGGCTCCCCGAGCGCGAACACCATTTTTTACATTTTTAGCTCTAAAAGTCACATGACTCATATGGGCTGAAAATTTTTTTTAAAACGCATCCTTATTTTTTTTAAATCTGAAATTTTAATTATTTTTGAACAACGGGGGATCATGCCCAAAAAAATCCCTAATAAAAATTAAGGGAAAATATGTTTTTTTACGTCACATGACGTCATATGACGTTACGACTCAAAAAATATTGAAAATTCTCAAACTGAAACTTTTAAAATTTCAAATTTCTATCTCATCCTGAACCCCCTTTTATCCTAAAATAAAAAAATTTTTGGCCTAGTTCGAATCTTATTTCACCACAAACTTGGGGCTTTGGAATTTGGGTTTTTGCTAAAGGATATGCAAAAACCCTTTAAAATTTAAAATGAAAACCCTCTTTAAAAATTTAAGAAAACCCCCCCAAAATGAGGCTGTAGAGGCGAACACCTTTTTCAAAATTTTACGGGGCTCTGTGACGCATAGGTGCAAAAACATTGAAATAAAATTTCCCAGGACTAAAAGCCATAAAAATTAAAACGCCCCAGGATATTGCAACATATAAAAAAAACTTTTTGTTGGGGAAAAAAAAAAAATAATAAAATAAACATAACAAACCCAAAAGGGGGCTTTCTCTTTAGGGAAAAGCCCCCAACTAGATGTCATTCTTTTTAAAAGAATGATAGGATTTTTTTGAAAAAAAACTCTTTTAAAATATATAAAGAAGATGCATAAAGATAATCCCAAATTGGGAAAATTTTTTACCCCCCTCATTTCTATAAAAATAACACAAATAAAACACATTTTAATTTTTTTAAAAAGTCCGCCCCTTTTTTTGCAAGTATTTTTCATACAACAAATACATTCATATACATAAAAAAAATAAAAGTTTTAAAAAAGTAATTTCCAAAATTTCACACCCATGAAATTTTATCACCCAAAAGCCATTGAACCTTTTTTAAAATTTTTAAAGCCTTTTTAGGAAGAATTATTGAATTTGATAGTGCATACCTTTTCGCACCTGTAACGTAGTTAATCATTTAGCGATTTTGGCGTGTTTGGGCTTCCGTAGTTTCCCAAAAAATTTCCCGGGAAAATTTCGAACTATGGTGATATTTTGAAAGGTAACCCCCCAGCCTACAAACTGATGCAATATGAATATCGTTAGCAAAACAATCGTTTTTAGATGGTCAAAAATGTGGGGCTGCGTGTAAATTTTTTAAAGGGCTTGCAACGCTCGCTAGCACATAGGGGTTGCAAATAGGTTTTTTGTCTTGTGCCGTTGTACATGTATTAACTTCAATGCTATTTTGGAAACAGAAACATTCGCAAAAAACAAAAAACAACAACAAAAAAAAAAAAAACAAAATCAAGATATAGCCCATTAATTCAATTTGTTTTTTTTTTTTTTTTTTTTTTTTTTTTTTTTTTTTTTAAGTCGTTGCGCAAGTTTTTAAAGCCTGGTGCCCCCTGCGCGGACCTTTTTCCCCATTTTTTTATGATCATGATTATGAAATATCTTATTTTCCATGTAACTTCTTATAGAAGCCCAAATTTCAATAAATTTGGGTACCTTTAAAAAAAGCTCTTAAAATTTTGCACTTTTTTAACGCAAAATGTATAAACTTATCTTCAGGTTTTCTGAGAATTGACTTTAAACCTCAAGAAAACAGCAATTATCAGCAAAATTAGCTTCATTTCGTTTAGTTTTTTTCTTTTATAAATTGGTATTGCGAAAACCCAAATTTTTAATAAAAAAAATATCTTTGGAAACGTCAATTATTCAGCTATAATTCTTATTCATACATATATTTACAAAAAACGATATTTTTTGAATATGGCTACATATATCAGTAAGGGGGAAATCAAAATTTCCTCCGGCCTAAAACCATAAAAATTTTTTCGTCCTAGGGCATTGCAACATATTAAATAAGCGTTTAGTTTGGAAAATGTAATTTTTATTTTTATCTCTCCTGAAGCTCTTTTAAACCTAAAATGAAATTTTCGGCCCATGTTCAATCTTTATTTCAGCCACAGAACTTCGGTCTTTCGGAATTTTGGGGTTGCTGACAGGATATGCCCCCCCTTTGATTCAAATTAAAACCCGTGAAAATTTGAAGAAAATCCGACCCTAAATGGCGGCTGAGAGCTAAACACCATTTTCACTATTTTTGCTGTGACGTCCCCGTGACGTCATAGGGGCGAAGAGCTTTTTTAAACGCATACTTTGCTTTAAACTCTGAAAATTTTTATTATTCTGAACAACGGCATCATTCGAAATCATTGCCCAAAAAAAAAAAATTAAGAATATGCTTATGACGTCACATGACTTCATATGACGCACGACTCAAAATTTTTTTAGAAATTGCAGAACTGCAAACTGTGTAAGTTTTTAAAATTTTCCCTCTCATCCTGAACTCTTTTATCCTAAAATGAAATTTTCGGGGCCCATGTTCGAAACTTATTTTAGCCAAGAACTTCGGTCTTTCGGAATTTCGGTTAGCTACAGGATAGCACACCTTATTCAGATGTACCACTGTGAAAAATTTTAAAAAAAATCCGACCAAAAAATGACGGCTGTAGGGCCGAACACCTTTTTCACTATTTTTAGCTTGACGTCACATGACGCCCCAGGGTGCTGAAAATGCTTTTTTTCAAAAAAACGCATATTTCCTTTTTATAACTCTGAAATTTTCATATTCGAACAAATTCTTTTATGCCCCAAATAAAACCCCCCAAAAAAGAAAATTAAGAAAAAGCTTATACGTCACAGGGGCGTCAAAATGACGTCACCCTCAAAATTTTTGTAGAAATTCTGCAAACGCAACTGGTGTAATTTTAAAAATTTTATCTCATCCTGAAGCTTTTTTATCCAAAAAAAAATTTTCCCCGGTTTTCCCATGTTCGAATCTTTTTCACCCCCAGAACTTCGGTTTTTTGGAAAAATTTGGTTTCTGCCCCGGATATAAAAACCCCTTTTTTTTTCAAGATTACCATCGAAAAATTTTTAAAAAAATCCGACCAAAAAGACGGCTGTAGGGGCGCGAAAAACATTTTTCCCCTTTTTTTTAAACGTGACCCCATTGACCCCAAGGGGGGCTAAAATTTTTTTTGAAATCAAAATTTCCTCACTGACAAAAAAGGGGCCCTAAAAATTTCTCGTCCTAGGAAAAATTTCAACTATAAAAAAAAAGCGTTTAGTTAGGAAGAAGAAAAGAATAAAAAAAAATAATAATAATAAAAATAAAAAAAACAAACCCAAGGGGACTTTCTGCTTTGGCAGAAAGTCCTAATAAAAACAGTACAAACCAAATAGGTTTTTCTTTTTAGGGCAAAAGTCCTAATAAAAAAAAACAAACCCAATAGGTTTTTCTTTTTTTAGGCAGAAAGTCCTAAAAATAATAAACATAACAAACCCAATAGGTTTTTCGGGTTTTGGGGAAAAAGTCCTAATAAACAAAAAAAACCCAAAAAAGGGACTTTCTGTTTTGGGGCAGAAAGTCCTAAAAAAAAAAAACAGAAAAAAACCCAATAGGACTTTCTGCTTTAGGCAGAAACCCCCTAAAAAAAAAAAAACAAAAAAACCCAAATTTTTGGACTTTCCCCCCTGAAGGCAAAACCCCCTAATAAAAAACTTTTAAAACCCCAATAGGACTTTCCCCCAGTAGGCAGAAAGTCCTAATAACTAGATTTATTCGTTCATACGAATGAGGGGTTTTTCTGCTAACTTTAAAAAAATTAAAAAAGATTAATACCTTAAAAGAAAGAAAATTTTTTTAAATTTCCCCCCTCCCTTTTTAAATTTTTTTTCGGATGGCTTCTCACCCCTTTAATTTGGGGTTAAAAAAGCCATATGGCAAAAATAAATAAATCTTTATTTTGAAATCCCTTTTCTTATAACTTGACCAATTTTAGTTTCCCCTGGTTTTAAAAATAAATGGCCAAAAACCCCCGAAATTTTTCCATTGTAACATTTTGGGGGTGAATTTTAAAATAGGTTTCCCCAAAAATAAGAAATTTAAAATTTTTAAACCTCTTTTTCTGCATATAAAAATTTTTTTTCGTGTACATTGGGGGGAAATAAAATAGTAAAATGAAAACCATAAAATAGAATCGCGACCTTTTTAGCCCGTGTTTTTAAATTTTCCCATAACTTTTTGGCCCCAACTTACTATCGAGAAAAACTGAAAAACCCCAAAATTTTTCCCCCTTTTTGCGCATTAGGGGAAAAATTACTTGCAGCCCCCTTGAAAGGATGACATATGTTGATTTTTTTGTTTCAAATTTTTTCCTTATACACGCTCTTTGGTATCCAAGCTGGCAAAAAATTTTCCCCTTTTTTACATATTTTTCCCCACATAGGTTATCTTTAAAACTTAAATTTTTGGAAGATACATTTTTTTTTACAACATTTATGAAAAAATGCAACAATAAAGCGGGAAATTGCAATTTTTAAAAACGGGGTTTAAAGGGGACATGTGAAAAAAACGCTCAAAGGATTAGGGGAACGCAATACTGCAACTGATATGTAAAATTTTTAACGAAAAAAAATTGTTTGGGGCCCAAAAAAATTAAATCATTGAAAACACTTTTTAAAAAAATTTGGGGTTTTTTGGGAGACGATGTCTACAAACCCCGTTATATGCCCCCACACTGCAGCCCCAAGCCGTAGACAGGGGGTTTTAACCACACCCCAGCACATTATCCGATACCGCCCCCAACCACCCCTGAAAAAACCCTTTTATATGCTGAGCGTAAGGGGAAAGGGAGCTATAACAGTACCTTTTTTAAAACATTGGTACGAACCCACGACTTCCCGCCCCGGGGGGGACGTTCTAACCTTTTCGGCCCCCCGGGAAGGGAAAACCCCTTTTAAGCAAAAAAAACAATATATATAAAGTAAAAAGTTTTTTTTTTTTTGCAATTTAAAATGAAAAAACATATCTGAAACCCCTTTAATTTTTCCCCAAAAAAGTTCCCCAAATTTAAAGGGGAAAGGGGAAAAATAGGATTTTTAAATTTTCCCCCTTTCAATTGTTTTTTAAAATTTTATTTTTGATTAACCCCCTTTTTTTGATAAAATTTCCCAAAAATCTAGGTCCAAAAAAAATCGTTTTAAAAAATTTTCTACATCTCACTCGCAAAAGTTTTGACTTATTTTTTTATGGGTTTAAAAAATATAAGCCTTAAAAATTTTAATAACGGAAAAAACGCTAAATTTCTACATTTTTAAAAAATTTTTTTTTTTGGTAATTTTCCCTTTTACTTTGGGGAAAATTTTCCCCAAAAATTTAGGTCCAAAAAAAAATCGTTTAAAAAAACCCTACACCCCACTTATTTTAAAGTGTTGCCCCTTAAAATTTATATGATTTTTAAAATATAAACCGGAAAACTCTTACTTAACGGCAAAATCGCAAATTTTTTCATTTTTAAATTTTTCATTTTTGATGAAAATTCCTCTTAAAATTTTAAAATTTTTTAAAATTTTTGGCCAAAAAAAAATTTTTTTAAAATTCCCTTTTCATTTCCCAAACCCCCTTTTCTATGGAAACCCCTTTTTTAAAAAATTTTTTTAGATACAACCAAAAAAACCCCCGAAAAATAAAAAAAAACCCAAAAAATTTATGCACAATTTTTTTTTTTTTTTTCCCTTACCCCCAGGGGAACCCCGGGGAAAAAAAAATTTTCTTTAAGCATCAAAAAGAAGGGGCCAAAAAATTTTCTCAAAAAAATAAAAATCATCATCATATTTTTAAAAACCCCAAAAGGTTTTCCCCAGATATAAACTGTTAAAAAACACGAGGTTACCAAAATTTTTTTTTTTTCCCCATAACCAACCGATTCAACCCCGATCATCAAAAACTAAAAAAAACTAAAGGGTTTTTTTAAAAAGCACTACAAATTATACATGGGTTTCTGATGAAATTTTTTAACCGTTTTTGAGATTTTAAAAGGGCCGAAAAAAAAGCAAAAATTGATAAAGACCTTGCCTTTTTGGTTTTTTCCGGGGAAAGGGGAATTAAAAAGGGCTCCAAGAATCAAAAAACTGCATCTTCAGAAAAAATTTTAAAAAGCAAATAACCCCAAAAAAAAAAATCCTAGGGGCTTAAAAAAAAACCGTTAAGTTTAATACAAAGTTTTATTAGCATTAACGCCATGTGACGTCATGGGGTTTTTTCATTTTTTTAAAAAGGGAAAAAGAAGACCAAGAGGCAAATATTCTTCAAATCCCCGCTTTCAACTCTTGGGGAAGGGGGTTTTTATACGCTTTTAAAAAATTTGGGGGTTCATTAATTCGAATCTGGTTCCCCCATAAAAAAATTTTTTTTTCGTTTTGGGGAAACCCCCGCCCCCGAAAGGCACAAGGGGACCCAAAACATACACATTCGGGAAAATTTTTGATAAAATCGGAACTGAAAAATTTTGGCTGTAGATCGCGTACAAACTTTTTCACCTGACGTCAAATGGGGATTTTTAAAATGACTTTAAAAATGAAAAAAAATTCATTAAAACCCAAAAAGCACATTTTTTGAAAAATATCCCAAAAAAATTTTTTCATTTTCAAAGAAAAGGGCAACACCTCGAAATTAACACAAAAAAAAGGGGGAAAAAAAAAAGAAAATAAGAAGAAAAACAAAAATTTTTTTTCGTTAAACAATTTTGAAGGACTTTCTGCTACATTTTTAAAACTTAAAAGCAAAAAAAGTAAAATTTTTTGAAATCCCCCTTTTTAATTTTTTTTTTGTAGGGCCCAAAAAATTAAAAAAATTTTTAAAAAAAAAAACCCTTTTTTAACAAGGAGGATGGGGCAAAAGAACTGAAAAAAATTTTTGATATCGATTTTTAACGGGGATTTTTTTTATAATTTTTTTTTTAAAAAAAAAATTTTTTATTTAAAATGCTTACAATGCGAATTTCATCCTGAATTTTAATTTTGCCAAAAAACCGCAAAAAATTTTGTGTAGACAGCCCCCAATTTTTTGATGTCAGGGCCCCTTAAAAAGGGGCATAAAAAAACAATGAAAAAAAAATTTTAAAAAGTTTTTTTAATAAAAAAAAAAATTTTTTTCATGCCCTTTTTAAAAACTTTGCAACTTTTTGTTTTAAAAACGCGTAGATATATTAAAATTCTTTTTCCCCTTAAAAACGAAAATGACTTAATCCTCACAGAAAAAAAATAACCCCCAAAAAGACTAATATTCACCCCCAAAATAAATTTTTCTAAATCATCTGGAAGCGATTTTATATTTTTTTAAAATTTTAAAACCCCCAAGGGGGGGAAATTGGGAAAATTCCCCCCAATAACCATTGCTTTAAAAATTTTTGTAAAAAGGGACCCGGGATACACTTATAGAGCTTACATAAAAAATTTGTGAAATTTCGTGAAAATCGGCCAAAAATTTTAAGGGGCTAAAACACCCCCAAAAAAACCTTTTTTTTGTCCTGACGCAAATCTTACTTAAAAATAACGTCAAAATTAAAAATAATTTTAAAAATTTAAAACAAAAAACAAAAGGGAAAGATGTACATCCATTAGATTTCCATGGCCTGGGAATTTAAAAAACATATTTTAAAAAACGCGTATATATCAAAATTATTTTTGACCTTTGACTTTTTTTTGACGCATGTGACGTTCATCTTCAAAAATTTTTAAAGCACTTTTTGGGAAAATTATATACAAAAAAAATTTAAAATTTAAAAATTTTTTTTAACTCATCTGGAAACGTTTTTTTACGTTTTTTAAATTGACGTCAAGGTTTTTAATTTTGGAAAACCCCCAAAAAAAATTTGCATTTTCGAATTTGGAAAAACGGACACCGGGATTACAATTTAAATTTTTTAAAATACAAAATTTGTGAAATTTAAAAGAAAATGGCCCCCGAAATAAGGGGCCCTAGACCGCGTCAACCCCTTTTTAGAACGACGCCCCAATTTGGGGCGTCAAAACAGGGGAAAAAGTCAAATAAAAATTATTGAAATAAAAAACATTTTTTATCTAAAAAAAAATGCCTTTTCATTTTAAAAAGGGGCCGGACTTAAAACAATAAAAATTTTAACCCCCATAAAATTTTAAAATTTTCCCTTTTTCCCCTCATGACCCAAAAATACGTCATATGACGTTCATCTTCAAAAAAGAAAAAAAACCCTTGAGTTTTTTTTTTCTGTTCAAAAAATCATCTTTTTCTCTTTTAAAAAACGATTTAACCTTTTTTAAATTTTTTAGGGGAAAAGGAAAAGAATCGGGGTTCCCCCCATAGAACTATTGAAATTTTTTTTCCCCAATTTTTTTAAAAAAGGGGGGACCCGGGGAAAGGGAAACTAGACCTAACATACACATTCTTTTAAATTTTTTTATGAAAATGGCCCCCCGAAAAAAATGGCTGTAACCGCGTACAAACATTTTTAGACGACGTCAAGTTTGACGTCAAAGCACGCATAGTCAAAAAAAAATTTTGAAATAAACAATTCTATCTGAAGCAAAACCCAAAAAAATTTTAAGGTTTCTGGGGCTTGTACAACAAAAAAAATTAACCTTTTTAAAATTTTAAAAATTTTCCTTTCCCCCCTAAAAAAAGCATTTTACGTCATATGACTTTTATTTCAGAAAAATTAAAGAAAAACCCTTTTAGACTTATATTCTGTCCAAATATCATCGCCCAAAACTCATTTTTTAACGATTTTATACGCTTTTTAAAAATTTTACGTCAATTTTTTCGAATCTTGGATTCGCCATAGAACCTTTCCCCTTTTCAATTTTTTTAAAAAACGGACACCGGAAGGCACAACTAGAGCCTAACATAAAAAATTCTGTGAAATTTTAAAATGAAAAGGGGCCCCAAAATTAGGTTTTTTAGACCGCGTTTAAAAAAATTTTTTAAACCCTTTTCCCTCAAAATCTGACTTTTTTTTGACCCCATAAAAATATGATATTCATTGATCCGGAAGCTCGGGGTTTAAAATAATAAAAAAAAATTTTTTTTGTTCTGAGCAATGGAAAAAATTAAAAATAAAAAAAAATATAAAGGAAGAAAAAAAGAACAAATTTTAAAATTTTTTGATACAAAAAGGGGATTTTTTTCTAATTTTAAAAAAATATAAAGGGGTTAAATTTTTCCGTTAGAAAAAATAAATTTAAAAATTTTTCCCCCCCCTTTTCCCCCTTTTTTTTTTTTCGTATGGACTTCTCTTGCAAAATTTTTTTTAAAATAACCCAAAATTCCAAAAAAAACAAGTAAGGGGTGTTGCAAGAAAAAACTTAGGCCCCCCAAAGGGGGGGGGTGCAAAATTTTTCCCTTTTACCACAGAACCAAATTTTTGGGGTCCAAGAAAAACAAGATTTGGGGTTAGAAAATTTTTAAAGGGAAAATTTAAGTTATGTCCTTAAAAAGAAAAAACTTACATGTAGTTTTTTTTTGTCTCTGCGCCCCCCAAAAATCCAATTCATGCAAGCAAGACAGACCCCAAGAAATAGAAATAATAATATTTACTTGCCGATCCAAAATGTTTTTCTTTAGTCTTTAGTCTTTTGAGGAAAAATTAAAAATTTTCACTCTAAAATCCCAAAACCCTGACTAAAAAAAGCCAAAAAAAAATTTATTATAAAGTTATCCGGTCCCGTGACCCCTTTTTTTTGCCTTTTTTTCACTATTTCCGTTCCAATATCAACCACAATTTTAGTCAAAGAACAAAATTAAAATGAGGGGGAAATAAAAATTTTAACATATTGCCATCTAGTCATTAACCAAGTTTTATTCAAGTTAGTTTTTTTAAGTTATAAAGTTAAAAGGGAATCCCATTTTTGCCATTTTTTAAAACTTTTCCCCCTTTAACATAAAAACAACAATTTTAGTTGAAAAAAAAAAATTAAAAAACCCCGGCATAATCACAAATTGCCACCTTTTTTCCAAAAAATTTTCCCCCAAGAAGCTTGAAAAATTTTTTAAAGTTATCGGGGCCCCCAATTTTTTTTTTGCCATTTTTCACTATTTTCCTTTCCCCCATAAAAACCAAAAATTTTAGTCCGAATAAAAAAAAAAAAAAAAAGGCATAATCTACACATTCCATTTATCATAAACCAATTTCCCAAAAAAGTTACTTGTTTTTTTAAAAATTAAAACCCGCGGGTTTCCAATTTTTCCAAATTTTTTCATTTTTTTCCTTTTCCATAAAAACCCAAATTTTTTTAGCGAATAAAAAAAAAAACAATGCCCCAAAATCCCCTTTTGCTATCAAGTCATAAACCAATTTTCATCAATTAGCTTCCTTTTTATTAATTAAAAGGGGGGAATCCAGTTTAAAAAGCGGACAGAACAGGGGGGACGACAGGGGGAGGGAAACCCCTATATCCTCCCGGGGTGTGAACACCGGGGGGGACTAAAAATCTTTTTTTAAAAAGTTTTTTCCTTTTTAATTTGACCAATTTTACTATTCTAGGTACCAAAAAAAATTTTGGGCCCAAATTTTGTAGCAAATTTGGGTCTAGCTTTAAAAGGAAAACAAAATATAAAAATTTTAAATTAAACCCCCTTTAATTTTTGCATATTTTTTTTTTTTTTCATTTACAGTCGCGGGAATAAAAAAGTAAATGCTACCATGCAATAGAATGCCCCACGCGTGAACCCCCCTTTTTTAAAATTCAAATAAAATTTTTAAAAATACGTTTGAGACGCCCCGAAAAAACACAAAGTTACAAAAATTTTTCGTTTTTTTTAAAAGCCAAAGGGACGGGGGCTGCTCCCCATACACACACACACCAAACCCCCCCACAAAACACACACTGTACAAACACTAAAAAAAAGGGTGGAAAATTTTTTCAGGGTCGCCCCCGCTTAAAATCCTTTTTTTTTTAAATCATTCAAAAAAGCTATGAAGTTAACATAAGGGGAACCCCCAAAAAATCAAATATATTTTCTCTTTTGAAATATACAAAATCGTCGTGAAAATAATCCTCCTTTGTATTTTTTATTTGTTTGAAATATTCCCAAAACCCCCAGAAAAGGACAAAAAACCGGGGCCCCCAAAAAACAGAAAAATTTGGGGGTAAAAGGGTTTTTTAAAAGCGGGGGAAATTGGTCAGCGATATTGCGTTTTTTTCCCCCCCAAACTGTAAAAAACCTTAAATTTTAAAATTTTTTAAAGGGCTGATTTTTCGGGTGCGTTGAAAAAAAAAAAAAACCCCGGGGGGTATGGAGAAATCAAACTGTTTTTGGAAAAAATTTTTTTTTGTAAAATAAATTATTTAAAGACTTGATATAAATTTTTCTTTTTTGTGGGTGTGTGTTTTAAATTGAAATAAATTTTCCAAAAGGGAAAATTTAAGTTCAGAAAAAATTTGTATTTTCCGGGGTATAAAAGAAAAAAAAAAGATTTTGTATGATGAATAAAAATTATTTTCAGAAAAATTTTTTTTTTAAAATTAAAAGAACTTTAAAACCCGTATATTTATTTCAATTTAAAAAAAAACACTCACAGAAAAATTTTAATTTATATCAAGTCTTTTAAAATTTAAAATTTTCAAAAAAAAAAATTTTCCAAAAAAACAGCTGATTCCCAAAAAGCCTGGGGTTTTTTTTCTTTAAAAAGCCCGAATAGCCCCAAACCCTTTAAAAATTTTAAAATTTAAAAAATTTAAAAGAAAAAAATTCGGGAAAATAATCGCAATATCGCTGCCCAAAAATTTCGCAGCGTAAAAACCCCAATCATCCCAAAATGTACTGCGTTTCGGTCCGGGGTTTTGCCCCTTTTTCCATTCGCAATTTTTTAAAAAAATAAAAAATTCAAAGGGGGAAATTTTCACACAATTTTTTAAATTCCCCATAAGAAAAAAAATTTGAGTGATTCCGTATTTTAACTTCATAGATTTTTTTAAAAAGTTTTAAAAAAAGGGGGGGTTTGAAGCAGTCGACCCCTAAAAGATGTCCACCCAAAATTAAAGGTTTTTCAGGGTGTGTGTGGGGTGGGTGTTTGGTGAAAGGGAAAAAAACCCCCTTTTTCCTGGGGGCACACATTCAGGTTTTTTAAAATGCCGTCCTTTTTTTGGACCATTCCCGTTTAAAAGTTTAAAAATTTTAAAACAAGATCCGTATTCGTGGCGGGAAATTTTAAATTTTTTAATTTTAAATTTTTTTAAAAAAAAAATTTTTTAATCACACAACAATCAATATTTTCCCCGAGGCCCCCCATCCGCCTTTTCCCAAACAAATTTCCCCCCCCATTTCCGTTTTTCAACCCCCATTCCCCGATCCGATACAGCAAAAATTTACAGCCCCTAGTCACGATTGAAAACCAAAAAAACCCCAAAAGGGGTGATTTTCCCAATTTTTGGGAAAAGCACCTAACTTTTTAGGGGCGGGGCCACCTAAACCGGACCTTTTTCCCATCCGTGGGAAAATCTTTAAAAGAAAAAAACACTGCGTTCAGACAAGAAAGGACTTGAGATATAATCCGATTTTTTTCCCCTTTTCGCCCCCAAAACGCTGTCTGATCTAAAAAGGGAGCCATAATCGACACTGTGTGAACGCCGCATTACAGACAAATTAGCTTGCAGCGTCTTAAAAGGACATGTTTGATAAATTTTTTTTTAAAACGCCCCACACTTATACACGCTGGGGATCTAAACGGGGAATTAAATTACATTGTACTATAACAAATTTTTTCCCCCAAAGGTTTTCTTTTCCCCCCTAAATTTTTGGAAATAGTTTGGGGAAAATTTTTAAACGATGGGGTTTCAACAATAAAGTCGGGAAATTGCAATGTTTTCAAAAAAAAGGTCTAAATGACATGTGTCAAAACGCTAAAATTTTTGGGGGAACACAATGCGAAAATGAAAAATTATAAGTAACGTAAAAAAAAATGATTTGACAAAACATTAAATCATTGTCAAAACTTGTTTTAATTTTGTTTTTTTGTTTTTTCGGTTAACGTCCCACCGACAGTTTTTTACCCCTTTTTGGGAAAAAGATGTCTATTTAAAAAGCAGTTTATAGTGGGGGGCCCCCACTGCAGTATCACGTCTAGACATGTGGAAAAGAAAAAACCCCCCCAGCACATTATCCTGATCCCCGGCCCCCAACCCCCTCCCTGCAAAAAACCCTTTATGCTAAGTTCAAGAAAAAGGGGGGCAAAACAGAATTTTTTTTTTTCGACTTTTTTATCGAACCCCCACCTCCCCGCTCTCGAGGGGGGACGCCCCCAAAACCTTTTCCTTTTTGGGACCTTTAAACCCCCTGTTTTTCTAGTAAAAAACAATATGATATAAGTAAAAAGTTTTTTTTTTTTTCCCAATTTTAAAAGACTAATACATATCCGTAAAAATTTTTATTTTTCCGAAAAAGCTTCAATTAAGGTGAAAGCGAAAGTAGGATATTTTTTAAAAAAATTCCCAAAAAAAGGGTTTTTTTCGGGAAAATTTTTTTGTAACTTCCCCTTTTCTTGAAAAAAATTTTTAAAAAACCAGGTGCCAAAATTTTAACGGGGTTAAAAAATTTTTACATCTCACTTGCTTAATGTTTTAAATTAATTTTTAAAAATTTTTAAGATATAAGTCTTAAAAAAAATTTGACATGACGGCAAAAAAGCTGAAATTCCCCTATGTTTAAAATTTTTTTTTGATGTTACTTCCTTATACTTTAATCAATTTCAAAACTTGGTACCCCCAAAAAAAAACGTCCGTAAAATTCCCCCATCTCATTCGCTGAATGTTTTGACTTTTTTTATATGGGTTTTAAAATATAAGCCTTTTAAAATCTTACCCCAACGACAAAATCGCGAAAAAACAAATTTTTAAATTTTATTTTTGATGTAACTTCCTATAATTGGATCAAAATTTAAAACTTTTTGGGACCAAAAAAAACGCTTAAAAAAATTTCCCCCCCCCCCCCCCCTTTTTTTTCACACGCTTTTTTTAAAGGAAAATTTTTAATCTTTTTTTAAAACAAGCCTTAAAAACCCTTTTTAAAAAAGAAAAAAAAAAAAACCAAAAATATATTTTCCCAAAATTTTTTTTTTCCCCCCCTTTCTCCATAATCTTGGGGGAATCCCTTTTAAAATTTTAACATCAAAAGAACGGCCAAAATTGCTCTAAAAAATAATATTTTTCATCATATTTTCAAAAACAAAGGTTTTCGAGATAAAAACTGTTAAACACCCCCGAGGGTTTCCCCAATTTTTTTTTTTCCGCCAAAAACCCCCAACCATTAAAAACCCCCTTTATCAAAAAAAAAAATAAAAACGAAAGGTTTTTCTAAGCCCCCACAAATTATATCCCCTAGTTCTCGATAGAAAAATTTCCTTTTTTTAGATATATAAGGCCGAAGAAAAACCCGAAAATTTTATATATCCCCCGATTTTGGGGGTTTTTTCCAAACGAAGTGAAAAGGGGCCCCTATAAAATTCTAATTTTGCATTTTTAGACAAAATTTAAAATAAACCCCTGCAAAAAATAAAGCCTACGGGGGTTAAAAAAAACCTTTTTAATTTTAAAACAAATTTTTTTAAACTTTAAAAGAACGTAAAGGACGTCATATCCTTTTACTTTTCAAAAAGTTAGAAAAAGGAAACTAATTTTTAGCCTAAATCTCAGCTTTTTACATTTTTTCTAAAACAAATTTAAAACGCATTTGAAATTTGACGTCAAAAAGGTTGAATCTTGGATTCCCCAAAAAAAAATTTTTCCCCTTTCCCCAATTTTGGGGGAAAAAAACCCCCCGCGGGAAGCACAACTAAGCCTAACATACAAAACTGAAAAAAATTTTATGAAAATCGTTTTCCAAAAAAAAAAGGGTGAAACCCGCGTACAAATTTTTCCCCCCCCCCCAAAAAACCCCCGACGTAAAAACTGACGTTATATAAAAGTCATATAAAAATTTTTAAAAAAACCTTTTTCCGAAATTTCATGGTTTGAAATAAATCCAAAAAAATTTTCATTGTTTTTGGTCAATGGAAACACCTCGAAATTAACAAAAGAAAGAAAAAAAAAATAAGAAGAAAAAAAAGAAGAAGCAGAAGAAAAATAAACTAGAATTTTGTTTTTTTTAAATAAAAAAAGAAGCGGCTTTCTTTTGTTTAAAATTTCCCCCGGTATTAAAAAATTAATTTTTAAACGAAAAAAATGGAAAAAAGGGGGTAATTTTGTTTAAAATTTTAAACGAAATTTTACATTAACATAAATATATCTTTTTTTTAAAAAATTAACTTTTTTTTTTAAAATTTTTTTTTCTTTTTTATCTTTTTTGAAGAAAAAGAGAAAGCAAAAAATATGGCCTTTTTTGTTTTCCCCAACTTTTTTCTACAGGGGAGAAAAAAAAAAAAGGGAAAAATTTTAAATAATAAAATCCTCAATTTTTTTTTTTTACTTTTTGTCAACCCCTTTTTAAAATTTTTTTTTCCCCTTTTTTTAATTTTTTTTTTTTTCGTAAAAAATTTTTCTTAAAAAATTTTTAAATTAAATTTTTTACCCAAAAATTGGGGAAATTTTTAAAAAAAAAAAAAAAAATATTTTTTAAAACCATGACGTTTAAACCCTTTTAAAAATTGGGGTTGATTTTTTTCTTTTTTTAAAAAATTTATGAAACAAAGGCAAAAAGGAAGCAAAATTTTTAAAATATTTTTATTTCTTTTAAAAATTAAAATTTTTAAAAGTCAAAAAAAAATTTCAAAAAAATTTCCCCTTTCTTTATATTTTTGCTTTTTTTTAAAAAGTTTTTTGAAAAAAAAACCCCTTAAAAAAATTTTTGAAAACATAAAAAATCAATTTTGTAGATCAAAATGTTTTTGGGCTTTTTCCCCAAAAGGTTTCGAAAGCCGTGAAAGAAAAAGCAATAAGTTATTTTTATAAAAGGTTTTTTTGGGCCTTTTGAAAATTTTTCCCCTTTTCCATCGTAAATGCACTCTTTAGAAAAAAATGTTTCCACAATTCACAAAATTAAAACGCAGGGGGCCCTTTCCCCAAAAAAACAAAACCCGGTCTTGCTCAAAAACCAACCCAAGCCCCCCCTTTTGTTTTTTTTCCTTCTTCAAATTAATAAATTTTCATGAATTTTCCCATACAGAAAAACATGAATTTTGGCATGTTTTGATAAAATAAAACCCTTTAAATTTTTTGCGGGTGTCCAAAAGGACGGCAATATTATTTTTTTTTAAAATTAATATGTCCAATCTTTGTTGTTTTTTTTAAATGTATTTTGCTTACAAATTTTAATTTTTTTCAAAAAACAATGACACAACAAAATTCCTTAAGGTATGCTTTAGAAAACCACAAACCCATGACGCTGAAAAAGCGAATACGTATTTAAATGAATGATTTTAAAATTTTCAACCACGGCAAAAAAAAGTGACTAAAGAAAAAAATTTTTTGGGGAAGGCCCCGAATTTCCAACATTAAAATTAAAAACCCGAAAAAAAAAAATTCCCCGGATGGAACAGTTGTTTTCACATTTTTTTAAATAACGTTTTTTCAAACATGAATATCTGCCATTTTGAAAAACGTAATAACTTTAAATTTTCAAAACCCCCTTTTTTTCGAAAAATTTTTTTCATTTTTTTTAAAAATTTTTAATTTTTTGATGTAATTGGCCAATTTTTTTTTGAATTTTTAAAAAAAAATTTATGCTTTTTTATTCATGACGTCCCCAAAACCCCCGGACCAAAAAAAAAAAATTTCTTGGGGGTATGCATCACTTCAAATTTTTAACCCCTCAAAATTTAAAAAATTTTAATTTTAAAGATTCAAAATTCAAGATACCAAGCAAAAAAATGTTTAAAAAAAAGGGGCCTTTTTTTTTTTTTTTAAGACGTCATAACCACGTACTTAAAAAAAACTTTCCCGAAAAAAGAATTTAAACCCCCATCCCCAAATGCTCCCCCAATTTTTTATTTTTTTAAAAAGAAAACGGGGGGTTTGTATCTTTTTAAAAATTTTTTTTAGCCCCCAAGTTCGAATCCCCGGTTTTTTTCCATGAAATCTTTTTTTTTCAAAAAAGGAAATTTGAATGCCACAGTGAAAAAACTAAAAACCAAAATAAAACATCTGTGAAAATAAAAAAAAAAAAAAGGGCCAGAATTGAACCCTTTTTTAAACGCGAACAAACTTTTAAAGCAAAAGTCAAATCTGACGCATTTAACGCCCCCTTAAAAATTTTAAAAAAAATGAATTTAAAAATTTTTTAATTTTAAAATTTCCGCTAAACAATTTTAAAAAATTTTGGGGGCAAAAGAAAAAGAACCAAGTTTTAAAATTTTTTTAAAAAATTTCTTTTTGTCTTTTTTAAAGGGGTCATAACCACTGATTGAGAAAAAAGTCCTTCGGGAAAAAAGAAACAAAAACCTTTTGGCCATATCTGCCCAAAATTTTAATTTTAAAAAGCATTGGGTTTCCCCTTTAAAAAAATTTAAAAAAATAAAATTTTTTTGGCCCAATTTTTGAACCCTGGGTTTTTTTCCATAAAATCTCAATCTTTTAAAAAATTTTTAAATTTTAAAACCCCGGGGCACCCCAAAACCCTAAAAAAAAATAAAATGGAAAAAATCAAGAAAATCAAAACCAAAATTTGGGGAAGGTTTTAGAGCGCGAACAAACTTTTGAAGCTGACTAAAAAACAAAAGTCAATTGACTTTTAATGAAAAAAAAAAATTTTTAAATTTTTAAAAAAATTTTATTTTTTTGGGGCGAAGAAAATTTTAATTTTTTAAAATTTGCTTACCGGGAACAATAAAAATTTAAAAATTTTTAAATTGGTTGGAAGAAAAGAAAAAATAAAATAATAATAAGAAAAATAAAAAAACAAACCCATTAAGTTTTCCCCCAATTTTTGGGGGAAACCCCCAAAAAAAAATACAAACCCAATATGACTTTTTCCCCGTGGGCAGAAATCCTAATAATAATAAGAAAATAAAAAAAAATTTTTCAAACCCAATGGGGCTTTCGCCAAAAAGGGAAAAGTCCAAATAAAAAAACAGTACAAACCCAATATGACTTTTTGCCTTTTGGGGAGAAATCCAATAAAAAAAAAAAAGTACAAACCCAATATGACTTTCTCCCCAAAGGGGGAAAGTCCTAATAATAAGAAGAATAAACAGTACAAACCCAAAGAACTTTCTGTTTGGGGGAGAAAGACCTAATTATAAAAAAAGGGGTAAACTCGCTAATTAAACGTACTTTTTCAAAAAATTTAGAAAAAAGGGGAAACAGACAAAAAAAAAACCAAAAGGGAAAGCAAAAGTTTATTATTAACTAATATTTTCAAAAAAATCAAATGTGGACATCCCACTTCCAAAGATTGGGGGAAAACCCCTTAAAACACTTATTTTTGGGAAAAACCAGATAACCTATTCCACCGCTTTTTAACCTACTACAAAATCATTAACTATAATGTGAAGAAAAAAAAAAAGAAAATTTAAAATTTCTTTAAAAAATCAAAAAAATTAAAAAGGGCGAAAAAACCCGAAAAACCCAAGATATCGAATCATTGTGCCCGTAGTTTATCAATCTTTTAAATTTCCCCCCCAAAAAGAATTTTAAAATGTTTTTTTAAAAAAATTAGATGTCAAAAAAGCATTTTTGGAACCCCATGGAATAAGTAATAAATTTTTTTTGGAAAAATTTCTCGTGAGCTTTCTGAACCCCCCGTGTAAATTGTTTTTAAAACATCATTAGAATGTTTTAAAAGCCGGGGATTTTTGGGAAAGGGCAAACGTTTTTAAAAAATTTTTAAGAAAAAAGGGACTCCAAAAAAAACCCCCAAAAAAAACCCCAAAAAAAAATTTTTTTCCCCCTAAAAACCCCACTTAAAAAAAATCGAAAAGATTTTTTTTGCGGGGCCTTTTTTATAAAAATGTATTTAATCATTTTTATGACACTTTTTTTCTTTTCACCAGCCAAATTTTTTTTTTTTTTCCAGGGGAATTTTTCAGTTAACCATAAAAATTTTAGTAATGCTTTAGATGGAGGGTGTGGGGGAAAATTAGTCGTTTTCCCCTTTATGTCAGCAAAGTATTTGATAAAGTTTTTGGACAGAGGGGGTTATTGAAAAATTAAAAGCCGCAGGAATCACGGGGCCTCTTCTTTCTTTTTTTTTTTTTTTTTAAAACTTTAAAATTAACCCCCTTAATTTTAAAGGGGGAATTTTGGGCGGGGACCCATCCTCTTACCAAAACCCTTCAATTACCAAAAAATTTTCATGAAAAATATATATTTTTTGTTACAATTCCCCAACATAACTAATGTCCCTTTTTGGGAAAAAAAAGTAGGACTTTCTGCAAGCTGTGGTTTTTAAGCAAAAAGCGGGGGTAGAAGTTTTTTGAAAAAACTTTTCCTCTGGGGGTATTTCAGTCATGCTTTAAAAATTGGGGATTTTAAATTCCGAAAAATTGTGCAAATTATAAGAACTAAGTATTATTCCTTGGGGGTCACCTGACGTCATATATATCATAACTCAAAAAAAAAGTAGAAATTCTGCAAAAAATGCCCCAAATGTTTAAGTTTTTTAAATTTCTATCTCCCTCCGAAGTCTCTCCCTCCTAAAAATTTTAAATTTTTGGCCTATGTTCGAAATTTATTTCAGCCACAGAACTTCGGGGGTTTTGGAAAATTTGATTAGCTGACAGGATATGCACACCCAACCCCTTTAAGAAAATTCCATCTGTTAAAATTTGAAAAAAAATTTTCCACCCCAAATAGGGGCTGTAGAAAAGGAACACCCCCTTTTTCCCCCATATTTAAAATCGACGTCACAAAAACGTCATAGTGTGCTAAAGAAAACTTTGTTCAAAAAAAGGGTAAAATTTTTTTGTCATAACTCTGAAATTTTTTTTTAATTTTTAACAACTCAGCAGTCAAAAAAAATTGCCCAAATATGAAAATTAAAAAATATGCTTATGAACACAAACTTTTTAATTTTGTCCAAAAACCCAAATAAAAAGTAAAAATTCTGCAAACTGCAAACTGTGTAATTTTTTAAATTTTTTTCTCATCCTGAAACCTTTTTTCCCAAAAAAAAAAATTTTTGGGGCCCAGTTCGAATTTTTTTTTTAGCCACCGAAAAATTTGGTCTTTGGAAAAATTTCCCCGGAAGTTGACCGTATATGCACACCTGAGTTTCAAAATGTACCATCTGTGAAAATTTGAAGAAAATCCACCATAAAGACGGCTGTAAGCGTAAACACCATTTTCACTATTTTTTTCTGTGAGTCATGTGACGCATAGGGGGGGTGAATGCTTTTCTTCAAAAGCGCATACTTTGCTTTCATAACTCTGAATTTTCATTATTCTGAACAACTGGCATCATGTCGAAATCATTGCCCTAAAATGAAAATTAAGAAGTATGCTTATGACGTCACATGACGTCATATGACGTCACGCCTCAAAATATTTGTAGAAATTCTGCAGAACTGCAAACTGTGTAAGTTTCAACTTTCTATCTCATCCTGAAGCTCTTTTATCCTAAAATGAAATTTTCGGTCCTATGTTCGAATCTTATTTCAGCCACAGAACTTCGGTCTTTCGGAATTTCGGTTAGCTGACAGGATATGCACACCTTCGTTTCAAGATGTACAATCTGTGAAAATTTGAAGAAAATCCGACCATAAATGGCAGCTGTAGAGAGTTAACACCATTTTTCACTATTTTTAGCTCAGACTTCACGTGACGTCATAGGGTGCTGAAGATGCTTTTGTTCAAAAGCGCATACTTTACTTTCATAACTCTGAAATTTTCATTATTCTGAACAACTGGCATCATGTCGAAATCATTGCCCTAAAATGAAAAATAAAGAAGTATGGCTATGACGTCACATGACGTCATATGACGTCAGGACACAAAATATATGTAGGAATTCTGCAGAACTGCAAACTGTGTAAGTTTCAACTTTGTATCTCGTCCTGAAGCTCTTTAATCCTTAAATGAAATTTTCGGTCATATGTTCGAATATTTTTTCAGCAACAGAACTTCGGTCTTTCGGAATTTCGGTTAGCTGACAGGATATGCACACCTTAGTTTCAAGATGTACAATCTGTGAAAATTTGAAGAAAATCCGACCATAAATGGCAGCTGTAGAGCTATAAAACCATTTTCACTATTTTTAGCTCAGACGTCACGTGACGTCATAGGGTGCTGAAGATGCTTTTGTTCAAAAGCGCATACTATACTGTCAAAACTCTGAAATTTTCATTAGTCTGAACAACTGGCATCATGTCGAAATCATTACCCTAAAATGAAAATTTAAAAGTATGCTTAGGACGTCACATGACGACATTTGACGTCACGACTCAAAATATATGTAGAAATTATGGAGAACTGCAAACTGTGTAAGTTTCAACGTTCTATTTCATCCTGAAGTTCTTTAATCCTAAAATGAAATTTTCGGTCCTATGTTCGAATCTTATTTCAGCCACAGAACTTCGGTCTTTCGGAATTTCGGTTAGCTGACAGGATATGCACACCTAACTTTCAAGTTGTACCATCTGTGAAAATTTTAAGAAAATCCGACCATAAATGGAGGCTGTAGAGCGTTAACACCATTTTTCACTATTTTTAGCTCTGACGTCAGGTGACGTCATAGGGTGCTGAAGATGCTTTTGTTCAAAAGCGCATACTTGACAATCATAACTCTGAAATTTTCATTATTCTGAACAACTGGCATCATGTCAAAATCATTGCCCTAAAATGAAAATTAAGAAGTATGCTTATGACGTCACATGACGTCATATGACGTCACGTCTCAAAATCTTTGTAGAAATTCTGCAGAACTGCAAACTGTGTAAGTTTCAACTTTCTATCTCATCCTGAAGCTCTTTTATCCTAAAATGAAATTTTCGGTCCTATGTTCGAATCTTATTTCAGCCACAGAACTTCGGTCTTTCGGAATTTCGGTTAGCTGACAGGATATGCACATCTTTGACTAAAGTTGTACCATCTGTGAAAATTTGAAGAAAATCCGACCATAAATGACGGCTGTAGAGCGCGAACACCATTTTTCACTATTTTTAGCTGTGACGTCATGTGACGTCATAGGGTGCTGAAAATCATTGAAATCAAAATTTCCTCACGTGACTAATAAGCCATAAAAATTTCATCGTCCTAGGACTATTGCAACATATAAAAATAAGCGTTTACTTAGGAAGAAGAAAAGAATAATAATAATAATAATAACTAGATGTCATTCGTGAAAACGAATGATAGGACTTTCTGCAAGCTGTGTTAATGCAAAAAGCAGGAGATAGAAGTTTCATGTAATGACTCACCTCTGGTAGTATTTCATGTTCATGCTGAACAATTGACATTATATTCCGAAATTAGTGCAAATGATAAGAACTAAGTATTAGTCTGTGACGTCACATGACGTCATATGATATCATAACTCTAAACATATGTAAAAATTCTGCAGAACTGCAAACTGTGTAAGTTTCAACTTTCTATCTCATCCTGAAGCTCTCTAATCCTAAAATGAAATTTTCGGTCCTATGTTCGAATCTTATTTCAGCCACAGAACTTCGGTCTTTCGGAATTTCGATTAGCTGACAGGATATGCACACCTAACTTTCAAGATGTACCATCTGTGAAAATTTGAAGAAAATCCGACCATAAATAGCGGCTGTAGAGCGTGAACACCATTTTTCACTATATTTAGCTCTGACGTCACATGACGTAATAGTGTGCTAAAGATGCTTTTGTTCAAAAGGGCATATTTTACTGTCTTAGCTCTGAAATTTTCGTTATTCTGAACAACTGGCATCATGTCAAAATCATTGCCCAAAAATGAAAATTAAGAAGTATGCTTATGACGTCACAAGACGTCATATGACGTCAAGACTCAAGATATATGTAGAAATTCTGCAGAACTGTAAACTGTGTAAGTTTCAACTTTCTATCTCATCCTGAAGCTCTTTAATCCTAAAATGAAATTATCGGTCCTTTGTTCGAATCTTATTTCAGCCACAGAACTTCGGTCTTTGGGAATTTCGGTTAGTTGACAGGATATGCACACCTGAGTTTCAAAATGTACCATCTGTGAAAATTTGAAGAAAATCCGAATATAAAATGACGGCTGTAGAGCGTAAACACCATTTTCCACTATTTTTGGCTGTGACGTCATGTGACGTCATAGGGTGCTGAAGATGCTTTTGTTCAAAAGCACATACTTTGCTTTCATAACTCTGAAATTTTCATTATTCTGAACAACTGGCATCATGTCGAAATCATTGCCCAAAAATGAAAATTAAGAAGTATGCTTATGACGTCACATGACTTCATATGACGTCACGACTCAAAATTTTTGTAGAAATTCTGCAGAACTGCAAACTGTGTAAGTTTCAACTTTCCATCTCATCCTGAAGCTCTTTTATCCTAAAATGAAATTTTCGTCCTATGTTCGAATCTTATTTCAGCCACAGAACTTCGGTCTTTCGGAATTTCGGTTAGCTGACAAGATATGCACACCTTTGATTCAAGATGTACCATCTGTGAAAATTTGAAGAAAATCCGACCATAAATGACGGCTGTAGAGCGCGAACACCTTTTTTCACTATTTTTAGCTGTGACGTCACATGACGTCATAGGGTGCTGAAGATGCCTGAAATTTTCATTATTCTGAACAACTGGCATCATGTCGAAATCATTGCCCTAAAATGAAAATTAAGAAGTATGCTTATGACGTCACATGACGTCATATGACGTCACGCCTCAAAATATTTGTAGAAATTCTGCAGAACTGCAAACTATGTAAGTTTCAACTTTCTATCTCATCCTGAAGCTCTTTTATCCTAAAATGAAATTTTCGGTCCTATGTTCGAATCTTATTTCAGCCACAGAACTTCGGTCTTTCGGAATTTCGGTTAGCTGACAGGATATGCACACCTTTGATTCAAGATGTACCATCTGTAAAAATTTGAAGAAAATCCGACCATAAATGACGGCTGTAGAGCGCGAACACCATTTTTCACTATTTTTAGCTGTGACGTCATGTGACGTCATAGGGTGCTGAAAATCATTGAAATCAAAATTTCCTCACGTGACTAATAAGCCATAAAAATTTCATCGTCCTAGGACTATTGCAACATATAAAAATAAGCGTTTAGTTAGGAAGAAGAAAAGAATAATAATAATAATAACTAGACTTCTTTTGTTTTGAACAAAAGATAGGGCTTTCTGCACTGCAAACCATGACAAACCTGGTGTTTTTCTAATTTTGCAAACCTATATAATCCTGCACAATGAAGTCGTAATATATAACTTCTGTGAAAATTCCATGCCAATCCGTCCATAAATGACGGCTGTGCAGCGCGGATGAACTTTGGTAGCTTTTTTAAGTTTTGATGTCATGTGACGTCATATGAAAATTTTACTCATTAAATCTTAATGTTCATGATTACCTACATAGGACATTAAATTTTCATTATCTATGAACCTTTGCAACATGAGTAAATTGACATTCAGGAATCGGAAATTCTCTACAATTTGATGACGTCATATGACGTTCATCTTTACAAAATGCAAAGGAAACACAGAGACGTATAAGCTCGCTAAATATCAAATTTCTATCTCATCTAGAAACGATTTATAACGTATTTAAAATTTGACGTCCTTGGTTCGAATCTTGGATTCGTCAAAGAACCTTAGTTCTTTCGAATCTTGGCAAACCTATAGAATCCTGCACAATGAGGTCGTAATATATAACTTCTGTGAAGATTCCATGCCAATCTATCAATAAATGACGGCTGTACAGAGCGGACAAACTTTGGTAGTTATTTATAGTTCTGACGTTATGTGACGTCATATGAACATTTTAAACATTGAATCTAAATGTTCCTGATTAATTAAACGTCATATGACGTCATATGACGTTCATCTTTACAAAATGCAAAGGAAACAAAGAGATATATAATCTCGCCAAATATCAACTTTCTATCTCATCTAGAAACGATTTTATACGTATTTGAAATTTGACGTCCTTGGTTCGAATCTTGGATTCTCCATAGAACCTTTGCTTTTTCGAATCTTGGCAAACCTATATAATCCTGCATAATGAGATCGTAATATATAACTTCTGTGAAAATTCCATGCCAATCCGTCATAAATGACGGCTATACAGCGCGTACAAACTTTGGTAGCTATTTTTAGTTCTGACGTCATGTGACGTCATATGAAAATTTTAAACATTGGATCAAAATTAACATGATCACCTTCAAAGGATTTTCAATTTCCATTGTTTATGAACCCTTGCAACAAGAGTAAATTGACATCAAGAAATCGGAAATTCTATACAACTTCATGACGTCATATTACGTCATATGACGTTCATCTTAACATAATGCAAAGGAAACACAGAGTCGTATAATCTCGCCAAAATATCAACTTTCTATCTCACCTAGAAACGTTTTTTATATGGATTTGAAATTTGACGTCCTTGGTTCGAATCTTGGATTCGCCATAGAACCTTAGTTCTTTCGAATCTTGGCAAACCTATATAATCCTGCACAATGAGGTCGTAATATATAACTTCTGTGAAAATTCCATGCCAATCCGTCCATAAATGACGGCTGTACAGCGCGTACAAACTTTGGTAGCTATTTTTAGTTCTGACGTCATGTGACGTCATATGAAAATTTTAAACATTGAATCTAAATGTTCATGACTACCTACATAGGACATTGAATTTTCATTGTCTATGAACCTTTGCAACATGAGTAAATTGACATCAAGAAATCGGAAATTCTATACAACTTGATGACGTCATATGACGTCACATGACGTTTATCTTTACAAAATGCAAAGGAAACACAGAGACATATAATCTCGCCAAATATCAACTTTCTATCTCATCTAGAATCGATTTTATATGGATTTGAAATTTGACGTCCTTGGTTCGAATCTTGGATTCGCCATAGAACCTTAGTTCTTTCGAATCTTGGCAAACCTATATAATCCTGCACAATGAGGTCTTAATATATAACTTCTGTGAAAATTCCATGACAATCCGTCCATAAATGACGGCTGTACAGCGCGTACAAACTTTGGTAGCTATTTTTAGTTCTGACGTCATGTGACGTCATGTGAAGATAAAAATAATATATTCCAAAATGCCATTGCTTCAGGTGTCTGTTGATAGAATTTCTTTGTCCTAGACCTTCAGCAACTTAATGAAATAACAACATGAAAAGGTTGAAAAAAAGAATAATAATAATAAAAGACAGAACAAACCCAATAGGTCTTTCTGCGAAAAGCAGAAAGCCCTAATAACTAGATGTCATTCGTTTAAACGAATGATAGGACTTTCTGCAACATCTGCTTTATATAGTATATATAGAAGATGACATAATAGATAATCTGTCCAAATTGCAACTTTCTATCTCCTCTATTTCTATATAAAATAGCACAAATAGAACACATTCTGTGAATTTTAATAAAAGTCCGCCCATATCTTGCACATGTAGTTTACATACAACATTTATACTATGTCATATGACATGAAAGAAAAATGAAACAGTGTTCAAATGTAAGTTTCTAACTTTCATCACACATAGAATTTCATCACTCCAGCTAAGTTGTAACCTTGTTTAATTTTAGCCTCATTAGGAAGAAGTATTGAATATTTGTATGTGCTATATCCTTTCGACACCTGTAACGTAGTTAATCGTATTTAGCGATTTTGGCGTGTTTGGGCTTCCGTAGTTTTGCCATAAATTCCTGGAATTTCGAACTATGGTGATATTTTGAAAGGTAACATCCCAGCCTACAAACTGATGCAATATGAATATCGTTAGCATAACAATGCAGTTTTTAGATGGTCTAAAATGTGGGGCTGCGTGTGAATTTTTCAAGGCTTGCAAACTGCTCGCTAGCTACATAGTGTTGCAAATACGGATTTTTGTCTTGTGCGTTGTACATGTATTAACTTCAATGCTTATTTTGGAAACAGTCAACATTCGACAAAAAACAACAACAAAAAAACAAAAAACAAAATCAAGATATAGCCCATCAATTGCAATTTGATTTTTTTTTTTTTTTTTTTTTAAGTCGTTGCGCAAGTATTTAAGCTTGGTGACCCCTGCGCGTGACCTTTTCCAATTTTTATGATGCATGATTATGAAATATCTTATTTTCCATGTAACTTGCTTATATGAAGTCCAATTTCAATAAACTTGGTACCGTTAGAAAGCTCTTAAAACATGCTACATTTTATACGCATAATGTTTAAACTTATCTTCAGTCGTTTCTGAGATATTGACTGTTAAACCTCAAGAAAACAGCATATTATCAGCAAAATTTGTATTGCGTAAACCAATTTTAATAAACTAAATATCTTTGGAAACGTCAATTATTCAGCTATAATTCTTATTCATACATATATTTACAAAAATCGATATTTATTGAGATATGGCTACATATATGCAGTAGGGGTGAAATCAAAATTTCCTCACGTGCCTAATAACCCATAAAAATTTCATCGTCCTAGGACTATTGCAACATATTAAAATAAGCGTTTAGTTAGGAAGAAGAAAAGAATAATAATAATAAACAAATGACGTCACGTGACGTCATATGACGTTTATTTTCACATAATTGTTAAGACACCCAGAGACCTACTAACTGACAAAATTTCAACTTTCTATCTCAAATAGGACAGTTTTTATAAGCATTTAAATATTGACGTCATTGGTTCGAATCTTGGATCCGCCATATATGCTTGGACTTTTCGAATTTTGAAAAACGGACACCTGTATACACAATAAGAACGTAATATACACATTCTGTGAAAATTTGATGAAAATCGGCACATAAACAATGGCTCTGGACCGTGTACAAACTTTTGTAGTCAATTTCAAGTGTGACGTCATATGACGTCATAGGCTTCTGAAAATCATTGAAATCAAAATTTCAGCATCTGAAGCATGCGGCATTAAATTTTCATTGCCCTTCGAAAATTTCAATATATAGAAATAATCTTGTTAGAATTAGAAATTCATTATCATATAATGACGTCACGTGACGTCATATGACATTTTATTTTCACAAAATGTTTAAGACTCCCAGAGACCTATAAACTGACCCAATATCACTTTTCTATCTCAAATAGGACCGATTTTATAAGAATTTGAAAATTTACGACCTTGGTTTGAATCTTGAATCGCTATAGAACCTTGGACTTTTCGAATTTTGAAAAACGGACACCAGCATGCACAACTAAAACTTAATATACACATTCTGTGAAAATTTGATGGAAATCGGTTCATTAATAATGGCTCTGGACCGCGTACAAACTTTTGTAGCTTATTTCAAGTGTGACGTCATATGACGTCAGAGAGATATGAAAATCATAGAAATCAAAACAGCATTTCTTGGGAAATATGACGTCAAAATTTCATTGTCCTTGACCATATTAACATATTTATTTATGTGTTTAAAAATTAGAAATTTGATGACGTCATATGACGTCACAAGACGTCCATTTTCACAAAATATTTAAATCTATCGGAGATCTATATACTGACAAAATATCAACCTTCTGTCTCATTTGGGGACGATTTTATGAGCATTTATCAATTTGACGTCCTTGGTTTGAATCTTGCATTCGCCATAGAACCTTGTGCTTTTCGAATTTTGAAAAACGGACAACGAAATGCACAACTAGAACTTAATATACACATTCTGTGAAAATTGATAAAAATCGGTTTATTAATTATCGCTCTAGACCGCGTACAAACTTTTGTAGCAAATTGCCAAGTGTGACGTCATATGACGTCATAGGCATATGAAAATTATAGAATTTTTTAATTACGTACATGAATAATATGCCATCGAAATTTCATTCTCCTAGGACGATTGCAACATATGAAAATCCGTGAGGAAGAAAAGAATAATAATAATAATAACTAGATGTCATTCGTTTAAACGAATGATAGGACTTTCTGCAACATCTGCTTTATATAGTATATATAGAAGATGACATAATAGATAATCTCTCCAAATTGCAACTTTCTATCTCCTCTATTTCTAAATAAAATAGCACAAATAGAACACATTCTGTGAATTTTAATAAAAGTCCCCCCATATCTTGCACATGTAGTTTACACTTCATATGACATGAAAGAAAAATGAAACAGTGTTCAAATGTAAGTTTCTAACTTTCATCACACATAGAATTTCATCACTCCAGCTCAGTTGTAACCTTGTTTAATTTTAGCCTCAGTAGGAAGAAGTATTGAATATTTGTATAGTGCTATATCCTTTCGACACCTGTAACGTAGTTAAACGTATTTAGCGATTTTGGCGTGTTTGGGCTTCCGTAGTTTTGCCATAAATTCCTGGAATTTCGAACTATGGTGATATTTTGAAAGGTAACATCCCAGCCTACAAACTGATGCAATGTGAGTATCGTTAGCATAACAATGCAGTTTTTAGATGGTCTAAAATGTGGGGCTGCGTGTGAATTTTTCAAGGCTTGCAAACTGCTCGCTAGCTACATAGTGTTGCAAATACGGATTTTTGTCTTGTGCCGTTGTACATGTATTAACTTCAATGCTTATTTTGGAAACAGTCAACATTCGACAAAAAACAACAACAACAAAAAAAACAACAACAACAAAATCAAGATATAGCCCATCAATTGCAATTTGATATTTTTTTTTTTTTTTTTTTTTTAAGTCGTTGCGCAAGTATTTAAGCTTGGTGACCCCTGCGCGTGACCTTTTCCATATTTTTATGATGCATGATTATGAAATATCTTATTTTCCATGTAACTTTCTTATATGAAGTCCAATTTCAATAAACTTGGTACCGTTAGAAAGCTCTTAAAACATGCTACATTTTATACGCATAATGTATAAACTTATCTTCAGTCGTTTCTGAGATATTGACTGTTAAACCTCAAGAAAACAGCATATTATCAGCAAAATTAGCTTCATTTCATTTAGTTTTTTTGCTTATAAACTTTGTATTGCGTAAACCAATTTTAATAAACTAAATATCTTTGGAAACGTCAATTATTCAGCAATAATTCTTATTCATACATATATTTACAAAAATCGATATTTAAATTGAGATATGGCTACATATATGCAGTAGGTGAAATCAAAATTTCCTCACGTGCCTAATAACCCATAAAAATTTCATCGTCCTAGGACTATTGCAACATATTAAAATAAGCGTTTAGTTAGGAAGAAGAAAAGAATAATAATAAGAAACAAATGACGTCATGTGACGTCATATGACGTTTATTTTCACATAATTGTTAAGACACCCAGAGACCTACTAACTGACAAAATTTCAACTTTCTATCTCAAATAGGACAGTTTTTATAAGCATTTAAAATTGACGTCCTTGGTTCGAATCTTGGATCATGTGACGTCATATGACGTTTATTTCACATAATTGTTAAGACACCCAGAGACCTACTAACTGACAAAATTTCAACTTTCTATCTCAAATAGGACAGTTTTTATAAGCATTTAAAAATTGACGTCCTTGGTTCGAATCTTGGATCCGCCATAGATGCTTGGACTTTTCGAATTTTGAAAAACGGACACCGTATACACAATAAGAACGTAATATACACATTCTGTTCAAAATTTCATGAAAATTGGCCCATTAATATTGGCTCTGGACCGTGTACAAACTTTTGTATCAATTTCAAATGTGACGTCATATGACGTCATAGGCTTCTGAAAATCATTGAAATCAAACTTTCAGCATCTGATTCATTTGTCATTTAAATTTTCATTGTCCTTCGATAATTTCAACATATAGAAATACTCTTGATAATATTAGAAATACATTTTCATTTATAGACGTCACGTGACGTCATATGGCATTTATTTTCACAAAATGTTTTTAAAACTCCCCGAGACCTATATAACTGACCAAATATCACTTTTCTATCTCAAATAGGACCGATTTTATAAGCATTTAAAAATTTACGACCTTGGTTCGAATCTTGAATTCGCTATAGAACCTTGGGCTTTTCGAATTTTGAAAACCGGACACCGTATAACACAATAAGAACTTAATATACACATTCTGTGAAAATTTGATAAAAATCGGCCCATTAATAATGGCTCTGGACCGTGTACAAACTTTCTTAGTCAATTTCAAATGTGACGTCATATGACGTCATAGACTTCAAAAAATCATTGAAATCGAAATTTCAGCATCTGAAGCATGCAGCATTACATTTTCATTGCCCTTCGAAAATTTCAATATATAGAAATAATCTTGTTAGAATTAGAAATTCATTATAAATAATGACGTCACGTGACGTCATATGACATTATTTTCACAAAATGTTTAAGACTTCCTGAGACCTATATACTGACCCAAGATCTTCTTTCTATCTCAAACAGGACCGATTTTATAAGAATTTGAAAATTTACGACCTTGGTTCGAATCTTGGAATCGCTATAGAACCTTGGACTTTTCGAATTTTGAAAAACGGACACCGGATGCACAACTAGAACTTAATCTACACATTCTGTGAAAATTTGATGAAAATCGGTTCATTAATAATGGCTGGACCGCGTACAAACTTTTGTAGCTTATTTCAATTGTGACGTCATATGACGTCATAGAGATATAAAATCATAGAAATCAAAATAACATTTCTTGGAGAATATGACATCAAAATTTCATTGTCCTTGGACTATATTGACAAATATAATTATGTGTTTAAAAATGAGAAATTTGATGACATCATATGACGTCACAAGACTCCATTTTCACAAAATATTTAAATCTATCGAGATCTATATACTGACAAAATATCAACTTTCTGTCTCATTTAGGGACGATTTTATGAGCATTTATCAATTTCACGTCCTTGGTTTGAATCTTGCATTCGCCATAGAACCGTGTGCTTTTCGAATTTTGAAAAACAGACAACGAGATGCACAACTAGAACTTAATATACACATTCTGTAAAATTTGATAAAAATCGGTATATTAATTATCGCTCTGGACCGCGTAACAAACTTTTGTAGCAAATTGCCAAGTGTGACGTCATATGACGTCATAGGCATATGAAAATTATAGAATTTTTTAATTACGCACATGAATAATATGCCATCGAAATTCATTCTCCTAGGACGATAGCAACATATGAAAATCCGTGAGGAAGAAAAGAATAATAATAATAATAATAATAACTAGATGTCATTCGTCTAAACGAATGATAGGACTTTCTGCAACATGTTTAATGCAAAAAGCAGGAGATAGAAGTTTCATGTAATGACTCACCTCTGGTAGTATTTCATGTTCATGCTGAACAATTGACATTATATTCCGCGAAAAATAAGCATTTAGTAACGAAGAAAGAAAAAATAAGTAGCAGTAGTAGTAGTATGCTTATGAAGTCATATGACGTCACGACTCAAAATATATGTAGAAATTATGCAGAACTGCAAACTGTGTAAGTTTCAACTTTCTATCTCATCCCGAAGTTCTTTAACCCTAAAATGAAATTTTTGGTCCTATGTTCGATTCTTACTTCAGCCACAATGCTTCGGTTTTTCGGAATTAAGATTAGCTGACAAAATATTCACACCTTAGTTGCAAGATGTACCATCTGTAAAAATTTGAAGAAAATCTGATCATAAATGGCAGCTGTAGAGCGCGAACACCATTTTTCACTTTTTGTACCTCTGACGCCACGTGACGTCATAGGGTGCTGAAAATGCTGTTGCTCAAAAGCGCATACTTTACTGCAATAACTCTGAAATTTGCATTTTTCTGAACAACTGGCATCATGTCGAAATCAAGCCCCAAATTAAAATTAAGTGGTATGCTTATGACGTCCTTTGACGTCACAATTCAAAATATTTGTAGAAATGCTGCAGAACTGCAAACTGTGTAAGTTTCAACTTTCTATCTCATTCTGAAGCTCTTTAATCCTTAAATGAAATTTTTGGTCCTATGTTCGAATCTTACTTCAGCCACAGAACTTCGGTTTTTCGGAATTTCGGTCAGCTGGCAGGATATGTACACCTTAGTTTCAAGGTGTACCATCTGTGAAAATTTGAAGAAAATCCGACCATAAAGGCGGCTGTAGAGCGCGAACACCTTTTTTCACTATTTTTAGCTCTGACGTCCCATGACGTCATAGGGTGCTGAAGATGCTTTTGTTCAAAAACACATACTTTACTGTCATAACTCTAAAATTTGCATTTTTCTGAACACCATTTTTCACTATTTTTTGCTGTGACGTCATGTGACGTCATAGGAACTGACAATCATTGAAATCAAATTTTCCTCACGTGCCTAATAACCCATAACAATTTCATCGTCCTAGGACTATTGCAACATATTAAAATAAGCGTTTAGTTAGGAAGAAGAAAAGAAAAATAATAATAATAAAATGACGTCACGTGACGTCATATGACGTTTATTTTCACATAATAGTTTAGACACCCAGAGACCTACTAAGTGACAAAATTTCAACTTTCTATCTCAAATAGGACAGTTTTTATAAGCAATTAAAAATTGAAGTCCTTGTTCGAATCTTGGATCCGCCATAGATGCTTGGACTTTTCGAAATTTGAAAAACGGACACCGGTATACACAAGAAGAACATAATATACACATTCTGCGAAAATTTGATGAAAATCGGCCCATTAATAATGGCTCTGGACCGTGTACAAACTTTTGTAGTCAATTTCAAATGTGACGTCATATGACGTCATAGCTTCTGAAAATCATTGAAATCGAAATTTCAGCATCTGAATCATTTGTCATTTAATTTTCATTGTCCTTCGATAATTTCAATATATAGAAATACTCTTGTTAATATTAGAAATACATTATCATATAATGACGACACGTGACGTCATATGACGTTTATTTTCACAAAAAGTTTAAGACTCTCAGAGACCTATATACTGACCAAATATCTCTTTTCTATCTCAAATAGAACCGATTTTAAAAAGCATTTAAAAATTTTTCGACCTTGGTTCGAATCTTGAATTCCCCTATAGAACCTTGGATTTTTCGAATTTGAAAAACGGACACAGGTATACACAATGAATTTTTAAATACCATTTTGGTAA
>CM037787.1:25204385-25254385 GCA_021229015.1 Solen grandis | reverse complement strand
CCCTGACCAAATTCCTTTTTTTAAGTAGAAATTTATCATCTATGAGCATGATTAATTCATGTTGGCCTTCATCCTTCTCAATAGTCAACCCTTACAACCTTTTCGTTATGATATAATGATAAATATATTGTATATTTATAAATAGTGATTTAGTGATTTCATTTTCACTTTTCATTTAATGCACAAGACTGGATGTCAAAAGTATGCTCTAATATAAAACCTAAGTATCAAAATTCTCTGAAAAAATTAAATGCTGAAAAATTCTGCACTAATTTCATTAACAAGAGGCCCATGATGCCCTAAATCGTTCACCTGAAATAAATAGGTTGACCCAAGGAACATCTGTACCAATTTATTTTAAAATCTGCATGGCCAGTAGTTTTGAAGAAGATGATTTTTAAAGTTTTCATATTTTTTTTCTTTTTGTTGCCATGGCAACCAGAGTTCTATATGGATCAAGTTTATTTTAGCAACTTTTGTGAAGGTTGACCCAAGGATCATTCCTGCCAAGTTTAATCAAATTCTGTCCAGTGGTTTCAGAGGAAATGTTGATTAAAGTTTTCCCTATATACATATAAGGCAAATAAGCCTCACCCCTGGCGGCCATGTTTTTTACGGATCGGAAATTTTTTAGCAACTTTGGTAGAGGTTGACCCAAGGAACATCTGTACCAATTTATTTTAAAATCTGCATGGCCAGTAGTTTTGAAGAAGATGATTTTTAAAGTTTTCATATTTTTTTTCTTTTTGTTGCCATGGTAGCCAGAGTTCTACATGGATCAAGTTTATTTTAGCAACTTTTGTGAAGGTTGACCCAAGGATCATCCCTGCCAAGTTTAATCAAATTCTGTCCAGTGGTTTCAGAGGAGATGTTGTTTAAAGGTTTCTCTATATACATTTAAGGCAAATAAGCCCCGCCCCTGGTGGCCATGTTTTTCTACGGATCGGAATAATTTTAGCAACTTTGGTAGAGGTTGACCCAAGGAACATCTGTACCAATTTATTTTAAAATCTGGCCAGTAGTTTTGAAGAAGATGATTTTTAAAGTTTTCATATTTTTTTTCTTTTTGTTGCCATGGCAACCAGAGTTCTATATGGATCAAGTTTATTTAAGCAACTTTTGTGAAGGTTGACCCAAGGATCATCTATGCCAAGTTCAATCAAATTCTGTCCAATGGTTTCAAATGTTGTTTAAAAGTTTCTCTATATACATATAAGGCAAATAAGCCCCGCCCCTCAGGGCGGCCATGTTTTTTTACGGATCGGAAAATTTTTAGCAACTTTGGTAGAGGTTGACCCAAGGAACATCTGTACCAATATATTTTTAAATCTGGCCAGTAGTTTTGAAGAAGATGATTTTTAAAGTTTTCATTTTTTTTCTTTTTGTTGCCATGGCAACCAGAGTTCTAAATGGATCAAGATTATTTTAGCAACTTTTGTGAAGGTTGACCAAAGGATCATCCCTGCCAAGTTTAATCAAATTCTGTCCAGTGGTTTCAGAGGAGATGTTGTTTAAAGGTTTCTCTATATACATATAAGGCAAATAAGCCCCGCCCCTGGCGGCCATGTTTTTTTACGGATTGGAAAATTTTTAGCAACTTTGGTAGTGGTTGACCCAAGGAACATCTGTACCAAATAATTTTGAAATCTGGCCAGTTGTTTTGAAGGAGATGATTTTTAAAGTTTTCAAATTATTTTTCTTTTTGTAGCCATGGCAACCAGAGTTCTTCATGGATCAACTTTATTTTAGCAACTTTTGTAGAGCCTCACCCAAGGAACATTCCTGCCAAGTTTCATTTCATTCTGTCCTGCGGTTTCAGAGGAGATGTCGTTTAAAGCAAATTGTTGACGCCGGACGAAGGGCGATCACAAAAGCTCACCTTGAGCACTTTGTGCTCAGGTGAGCTAAAAATTGAATGGCAATCAATTTTTTTTATTTTTTTTGGTATTATAGAAAATAGTAACACTAATAGTAATGTGACACTGGCAAATGAATGAATGAATAACTTAAGCCAAAACTTAAAACCAGTAAATGATTATAAATATGGCAAATAAAATTCATTGTGGGAAAGCTGAGATTAAATTTCCATGAGGTAAGCTAACTGCTTTTAAAAAAAAGGGACCATAGTGATCCTAGAATACTCATAAGGGTACCACCAGTCTTATTAGAACAATTCAGGTCACTTGATTTTTACCTGCTTACCTTAAACAGCAAACAGATTCAAATTTTAGATATAATCTATGCAGAAAATATCAGACAAAGGGGGCAAAGTTGGCCCTAGATCGCTCACCTGAGAAAAGTATCATTCATTGCCTGTACAAAACAGATTGCTTTAGAATTAAGATGATGAGGTGAAACAATGTTCAGGAATTTTCTGACCCCATCCACAAAAGATATCATCATGACAAACATTCTGCCAAAGTTTGAGGATGATTGGACAAAAATGTTGCCCTCAGGTTAAACAAGATTTTTCTAAGATTTGACCTACTGACCTACTTTTTGTCCACCACCATTTTCAAGGTTCAGATATATCATGACAAACAATCTGACCAAGTTTGAGGAAGATTGGATCAAAATTGTGGCCTCTAGTTGTAAACAAATTAGCCCCCATTTTCGAAAGGGTTCAGCAAGACAAACATTCTGACCAAGTTTGAGGAAGATTGGATCAAAATTGTGGCCTCTAGTGTGTAAACATCAAAATTGTTGACGGACGACGGACAATCAAGTATCCCAAAAGCTCACCCTGAGCTATGCTCAGGTGAGCTAAAAAGTCGCAGACCATCTGCAAGCTTCCTTTTTCATGTGATCAATAATTTGACAAGAGGGCCATGAGACATATTGCCTTCATTGCCAATTTTAGTATTATGAGTCATACTGAATACATAATCCATGAAGAAGTACAGCAAGATCATCTAAATTCCACACAAAAATTTTCCCAGACTTCAACTTTACTTTAGCAAGTATAAAGCCCTGAGACTACCATTTGTGCCCAATGAAATAAAATTCTGCCTTCTGGTTTTATATGTAGAAAAAATATTTTGAAATATTTAAGGAAACAAGCCGACCCCTGGAGCCTCATTTTCTTTAGGACTAGTCTTTCTCACCAATCATTACATACTTTGATACATTACTGTCAAATAATTGTGAATTACTTTAATTACTCTATTAAAAAGCTTAATTTACTTAATTCTCTAATGGCTATGCTAACATGAAAACTTAAGATTTAATAGTGAAAGTTGATATATGATCCATAGTACAGATATATATCAACAGATATGTTTTGAAAAAAAAAAATGGCCAGAATCAAAGAAAGTGCCTTGTTTTTTGTTGTTGTTGTTGTTTTTTGTTGTTGCTGTTTTTTGTTGTTGTTGTTGTTGTTGAAGTTATCAATTCCTTTCTCAGACCTAAAACTGTAACAAGAGGACCATGATGGCCCTTAATTGCTCACCTGATTACAAATGAACAACATATGTTGCATTTTTCTAATTCTCTCAAAATGTCACAATGCAACTTGATCAAGTAATGGGTTAAGACAGAGGCAACGTATCAAGAATGTTTCAGGGCTGGAAAGTATTTTCAAAAGTATTCCAAAAGTAGTGTCCTTTCAGACGACTGGTTGTCAGTCTGAAACATTTTGCAAACATTCTGACCTAGTTTGAGAAAGATTTGGCTAATATTGTGGCCCCAAGAGGTTTATTAGGATTATACTAAGATTTGACCAAGAGACATATATTTTTTTTTACCATGCCTTACCCATGATCGAATTTGATAGAGATATCATCAACACAAAATTTTTTACTACGTTTGACAAAGGTTTGGCTAAAAATGTGACCCCTGGTGTAAACAAGATTTTACTAAGATTTGACAGTGTCTTACATTTTGTCCCTATCCCACCCATGACTGAATTTGACCCAGACATTATCAAGACAATATGAGCAAGTTTGAGAAAGATTGAGCCAAAAATGTGGCCCATTGAGTGTAAACAAGATTTAACCAAGATTTTACCTAGTGACCTACTTTTTAACCCCACCCCATCCAATGATCAAACTGGACTGAGACACTATCAAGACATACAGTCTGAGCAAGTTTGAAGAAAATTGATTCAAAATTGTGGCTTCTAGACTGAAGCACTAAAATTTATACTTTTTTTGAGAGAGAGATTATTACCATAAACTGTGTTTGAAGAAGATTGCTTAAGAAATGAAGAAGCAGTGTAAACAAGATGAAATCTGGCTTTTTTTATATATATATATATATATATATATGGCGCCATAACTCCGGACCTAATGGATCAATATAAGCCATAATCAAACTTGGCCAGGAGATTATGACCACAAACAGTGTTGTAAAGTTTGAAGAAGATCGATTTGGAAATTTGATGCTAGAGTGTAAACAAATTGAAATCTAGCATTTTTTTATATATTTTTTTTTTAATCAAAGGGCCGTAACTCCTGACTTAATGGGCTTATATTAGCCATAATCAATATAAGCTGAGAGATTATGGCCATAAAGATTATTACAAAGTTTGAAGAAGATTGCTAAAGAAATGAAGATGCTAGAGTGTTGACAACGCAATGATTGACGCACACAAGGCACTCAATGGATCACACACAAAAATAAAAATTTCCTGCCTTTTCCTCAATTTTCAAATTTCACTGACCAATTACAAAACTCCCTGACTTTTCTCTGACCTAGAAATCTTTTTTTTTCCCCCAGAATTTTCTGTTACTGTTGGAACCCAGTGACCTTCGAGAAAGTAACTGCCAAAAACAAGGCTAACGGTACCCTTTTTTGACCTTCATCCTTAAGTGTAACCATGACTTCAGATTTACAGACCTGGGTCAAGTGTCTGCACTCCATTTCATCATGCTGAGCAATTGTATCATGTTTTAAAATAGCTACTATTGTCTGGACAAGGATAGTTGATGCCTGCGTGCCTATCCAACTGCCTACCCACTTTGCCAAACAAGATTTTTCTTTGGGTAAACCTGGTTAAACTATGACTATGGGCTATAATTTGTTGAAAATTCATTCGAGAATTCAAAGTACATTTTGGGCACAACAGGAGAGCTAAACTTTCAACTTACTTATTAAATAAAGCATAGAAAAAGACAGCCACTTTAACTTTAGATTTGTGCCTAAGTTTTACTGTTCTCATGATTTCTTTAATAGATATCCTGCAAATGGTGAAAAATTACCAATATCACAATACTTACATGCTTTGGATACTGCCAGATTGACAAGCCGAGGTAGAAGCTCTGGTATACTGAGTAACAGTTCTGTAACAAAACAGATTGGTGTTTAATAGTCAAAGCGATACCTATTCCCATAACTAAGTGTGTGTTCCTTGTAACACTTGTGTCACCTGCATTCCTGCAGTTGTCAAGGAAAGGGTGAGCATCAAACGATCAAAATTTATGAAATTTATTTTGGTTCTACCCACAAGTTATCACTATAAACAAGATTGCACTAGAATGCTCACCAGAGTACTATCAGCTTAATTAAACAATTCAGTTTAACCTTGATTAAAATTTCAGATAAAAACATTTTCTAAGTTTCTATTCAGACTAAATAAGACAAGAGGGCCATAGAGGCCCTAAATCGTTCACCTGAGTATAGGGTTACCCAGTGCTCCAGCAAGGATTTAAAAAGGGCAGGGTGCTGCTGACTAAGAAAGGGCATTTAAGTCGCGAACCGTGGTGGAGTAGGGGAAGGGTGTGGGAATGGGTACCCCCTCCTTGATTGGGGTTATTTGGATTTGCTTTTTGGGGATTTGTTTTTCTTCTATTCAATATTGTGACTATTTCATTTTTTTATGGTAGCTATATTTTCATTTTAATATCCCAGCTGTTAGAAGTAGTCTGGAGAGCATCCCACCAACTCTCTTAAAAGTCAGTTCATCACATCATGACATGACATTGTATGAATTAATTCTCTCAGTATCATACATTCTCACAATATCTTACCTTTAAGATATATAATAAGAAAAAGAAAAGGTTTATCTTAACAAAACATGTTGATTTTTTAAGCTGCCTTTCAGAAACAAAGGATAACAAAATGAATATTACCTAAAAGAATTGATAATACATACATGTACTAATAGAGGAATAAGGAATACATATTGCATATATAAAGGTGTTATTGCATTTATGTGCAGATTTGTAATAAAAAATGCTTTGATTTTTTTTTTTTTTTTTTTTTTGCAGAGTTTTGAAAAGGATTTTTTTTTTTCAAGAAAATTTTATTACTTATAATATAGAAATTAAAATTGCCTTTTTAGGTTATCTTTAATATTAAAAAACGCCTATGTATGAGTATCACATTGCAGTTGCTTATTTCAGTTGCATATTACTGAGAAAAAAAACTTTGACAACAGGCATCCAAGTCTCATTAACAAAAGTCATGATTTAAGTTGAATTTATTTTATTTTTCTTACTATTACTATAGAGATGTTCAAATTTTAATTTGTTCAAATTGCTCTTCCCCACTTTAAAAGGCAAAGTTTGTTGCTCTAAAAGGGCAGTTGTATGTGAAATATATAAAGAAAATAAAATATAATAAAATTCGTTTATATTTTTTTAGACAGGAGAGGACAAATCTTTTCAAAGTTGAATTGGTTATATGTATGCAGAGACTTGGATCAGAATTACAAATTAAAAATAAATTTCCAAATATTATGTTTGAACAGATTTCTCATTAGCTGGCCTGTTTTCTTTTTTCTCAATTTTAATACAACAATGAGAATTTTTATGCTTATCTGTTTTCAATTTTAAAAAATGCTAACTTTTTCTGTGCAATACCCCACCCACTTAACTTTACACCTACGGTCATAAATATTGCAAGTTCAGGTGCCAATCTTAATTTCAAAACATAATGTAAAATCAGTATTTACAGTTCCTTATTCCAATCATTCATGTTTTAAAACATGATTGAAGTCTTTTGATGGCATAGAACCAAATTTCATTACTGCATACTCTAGAAATGAGTTTCTTTGATATACGGAAGTTAACATAAATACATTTCAGTACATGTAAAATTGCAATAATTCATTTATTAAGCATATTTAATTATAAAAGACAGATAAAAAAAATTTAATGATAAAAAATATGACACTTGTTCGCATCCCTGAACCAAAATTTATCGGATCATTTCATTGGTTGATATTTTTGGAAAAGTTGAATTTTTCGTTCGTCTGCAAAAGACGTATGCCTATACTGACTTTTGAAATGCAGACACTAAGTTTGACTTTGCTAAGTAAATTTTTTGGAGAAAATAAGTTTTATAATGTTTGTTTTATATCTGAAGGCTTGACTAGGGCATCTTTACCCATCGTCTTACTTGAAATTCAAAGATTGCAGATGCCCTCAGCATCCTTTGATTTGCCAACAAACCTTACTGTGAGTGTGTAATAAATAGGTGACACGTGCCTCTTGATTGACACTTCGGCTATTGGGTGACTACTTCTGTGTTACACATGCACACACAGAGCACACTTAGGTCTGTCAGCAAAAAGGATGCTGAGAGTGTAGGTGAAAACAGAATTGGGGGAACTTTTACCGACAAGGGCTAAGAAGGGAACTGTCTGAAAGGGGCAGGGCGGGGATCAAAGGCAACAGGTCGTAGATAAAAGGCGGCAGGGCGCGGCGCCCTGCCATTTTGGCCTAGCTGGAACACTGGTTACCCAAGGAACATTTGTACTAAAACATTTTGAAATCTGGCCAGTAGTTTTTGAAGGAGATGATATTTAAAGTTTTCAAAATTCCTTTCTTTCTATTGCCAATGCAACCAGAGTTCTACATGAATCAGGTTTATTTTAGCAACTTTTGTGAAGGTTCACCCAAGGATCATCCATGCCAAGTTTAATCAAATTCTGCCCAGTGGTTTCAGAGATGATGTTTAAAGATTTCACTATATACATATAAGGCAAATTAGCCCTGCCCCTGATGGCTATGGTTTTTTATGGATCAGAATAATTTTAGCAATCTTGGTAGATGGTTACCCAAAGAACATCTGTACCAAAACATTGTTAAATCTGGCCAGTAGTTTTGAAGGAGACGATTTATAAAGTTATAATTTTTTTTTCTTTCCATTGCCATGGAAACCAGGGTTCCACATGGATCAAGTTTATTTTAGCAACTATTGTTAAGGTTCACCCAAGGACCATCCATGCCAAGTTTAATCAAATTCTGTCCAGGGGTTTCAGAGGAGCCATGATTTGAACAAACATGGTAGAGGTTTACTAGGCCATGATACATACCAAATATCTAAACTCTAGGCCTTGTGGTTTCTGAAAAGAAGCTTTTTCTAATTTTTCCTATTTAAGTCTATGTAAAATACAGTTAACCCTGGGAATTTCAGGATTTTTCAAGGGTTTTTTAAGGCCTTAACATTCAAAATTAAGAACTTTCAAAGACCACAACTTATGCTTAAAATTTAAAGGCAAGAAAGGGATGAACTTCCATGTTCCTCTTAATAAAAATGTTTTACAATCAATATTGTAATTTCAAATTCAAGGGTTTTTCATGACCTTTCAGTTCATTTTAAGTTTTTTTCAAGGGTTTTCAAGGTGTGATTTTCAAGGGTTTTACAAAACAAACATCAAATTAAATGGTTTTTCAAAACCTGTGCAAACCATGATGTCTACCTGACCTATAAGCATTAAGGGTGGAGATTGTTGCAGCAGCGACTGATTACGCCATGTCATGTCTACCTTACCTATAGTATTAAGGGTGGAGCTTTTTGTGGCTACGACTGATTACATCATGTTATATCTACCTGACCTGTAAGCATTAAGGGTTGAACTTGTTGTGGCTACGACTGATTACGTCATGATATCTACCTGACCTGTAAGCATTAAGGGTGGAGATTGTTGTGGCTATGACTGATTACGTCATGTTATATCTACCTGACCTGTAAGCATTAAGGGTGGAGATTGTTGTGGCTACGACTGATTACGTCATGTAATGTCTGCCTGACCTATAAGCATTAAGGGTGGAGCTTGTTGCAGCAGCGACTGATTATATCATGTTAAGTCTACCTTGCTTATGAGCATTAAGGGTGGAGCTTGTTCCAGAACATCACGTGAAACTGTCAATGAAATGGGAGGCTGTTCCATAATGCAAGGTGAAAGGTAAAGCTGTATGGTGTAGGTGACAAAGTGTTTGGGCTTTGAGTTGCTTGCGGTTAATTAAATAAAATTGAAATATAAATGATAACTAATATATACACAAATAGGCTCTGAAAACAATTCTGTTGTTACACTGTAGCCCAACTATGATGCTATCCAGAATAGCGCTGAATTTAATTTAGTGAGAGCTCCATTTAAGAAAACAATACTGGATGTATTATAAAAAAAAAAATCGAAATTTCTATTTTTCTGAAATTTCAATCTTTTATTGTACCATGGCCAATGGTTGATGCCAATCTGAATTTATTTCTCAGATGATGTAATCTAACCACTGGAGATGACATTTTGCTTTCAGCAATTGATGAACAGAATGAAAATATAATCTCAATCAGGAGGATCTCAAAGTGACTGCTTCAGGCAATGAGATGGTGATACCAGGGCTTCCTTAAGGCAGGTTAAACTGTATTTATGAAGCAGACTTACCCTGATTGATGTCACGGACATTCACAAAGCCTCTACTTCTCTTCTGTTTGTTCTGTGCATATACTAGAAATGAATACATAAAGGTTTTATAAATAGATAAACATTTAAGCAATATGAACAACCAGAACAATTCTATGTTGGGAATCCAACAATTTATAAACCTTAAGTAGAGTCACTAATGCGACAGCACCGGTTTTCACGGAACTAACAGTCTTTGATACCTATTAATGCAACAGATTGTTCCATTCAATATACAAGTTTGAACATTCTCTTTCTTCTTTAGACTACTTTGTTGAATGTAAATAAAAATAAACTTACAAATCTTTCATTGCAATGTTTTAGCATACTTTTTACACAGAAGACTATGTTGTTGAATATGACTGACCTTTACATTACCTTTCATTTAGCTAGTCGTAAGTTTGAACACTATTTAATTAGACAGAAAAATAGACGGACTACGGACAAAAGGGGATAACAATAGCTCACCATGAACCTGTTGTGCTCAGGTGAGCTAATAAAAAGATGGAGTCATTCTTGGCATGTTATCCAGTCAACATGCATTCTAATGCTTCCTAATTATGCAATGATCCAAAATACTCGGATATTATCACTTATAATATCAGTTAACATTTTTCAAGCTCAATTTCAAATTTGTACTATATACATATAAGGAAAATGGGCACAAGCCCCTGGCGGCCATGTTTTTGAACAATCTTGGTAAGTGACCCAAGGAACATCTGTGCCAAAACACTTTGAAATCCAGCCAGTACTTTTAGACAAGAAGATTTTTCAATTTGTACTATATGCATATAAGTAAAACAGGCTCCGCCCCCATGAGGGCCATGTTTTTCAACCGATCCAAAAAAATTTGAACAATCTTGGTAGAGAGTGACCAAAAGAACAGCTGTGCAAAAATATTTTTAAATCCAGCCAGTACTTTTGGAGGAGAAGATTTTTGAAGTTTTCACATTTTTCTCCCCGTTCAGTTGCAATGGCAACCAGAATATGGCATGGAATTTAATTCTTTGAACAACTTTGGAAAAGGACCACCAACGTAACATTCCTGTCAAGTTTTATGAAAATTGGCCTTGTAGTTTAGGGTAAGATGTCGTTTAAGTTAAATGTTGAGAACCATGTAATAATACCACAAGAGAATTGGTAGAACCGATGGATGCTCCTTGAATAAATGCTAGTTCCAAAAGTGTTTTTTTTAAAAATATTTCTTTGTATTACAAAGGAAAAAAAATATGTATGACAAAGGGCAGCAAGTAGGCATTAGAGATTATGGAGTTTTTGTTTTTTGAGTATCAAGAATTGCACTTTTGTGTTCATCTCACTGATATCAATCTACCTTTTTAAGTTTCATGCTGATAACTCTTATACTTTTTCTACTATGCTCCGGACAAAATTTAAGCATGAAAAATAACAAAGGGCAGTAACTCCTAAATCATGCAAAACAGAGTTGAGGCTCTTGTACACTGCACTTCTCCTCAATGAGATCTATCTACCTTAGAAGTTTCATGTCGATTCCTCTTAGTTTTTGTGTTATGCTCCGGACAAAATTATGACGGACGGACGGACAAAGCAGCAACTAAATGCTCTTCCTTTGGGGAGCATAAAAAATTTGACCGATGATGGCCAAGAAAATAGCAAGGATAAAACTTGTCGACAGAGCAACAGACTGACTAAGCAACAGACATTACTCCAAAATGGTGTAATTATAGTTCTTACAATTCAGCAGCAATTTCATCTATTATTTTCAAAAAGATACTTACAGGAGGACTTGTTGTCATAGATGTCTAGATCTGATATTGCTACCGCTAATATTCTACAGAAGTTAGCCAGCTGTTCATCTTTAAGGCACTGTATTAATGCCTGGATATTGTCTGAAAGTAGAATAAAATATGCATATATGCTATCTTCATTAACTACTGTAAACGCTCATGTTTTATGCACAGTCATGTATAGTGCGCACCCAGAGTAGGTTCAAAACCTTAAACAAGAGGGCCATAGAAGCCCTAAATTGCTCAATAGTTTTGAAGGAGAGGATTGTTAAAGTTTTCAGAATTCATTTCCTTCCATTTCCATAGCAACCAGAGTTCTACATGGATCAGGTTTATTTTAGCAACTATTGTGAAGGTTCACCCAAGGATCATCCCTGCCAAGGTTAATCAAATTCTGTCCAGCAGTTTCAGAGATGTCAGTTAAAGCAAACTGTTGATGACGCACAACGGACGACACAAGATGATGGATGCAGGGTGATCACACAAGCTCACCTTGAGCACACTGTGCTCAGGTGAGCTAAAAAACCTAGTATCTTTAACACTGAAAACTGGTGCTAAGAAAAGGATGTCATTTAAATAAGGCTGCCTTGGTAAAAATGTTAGTGTTTCTTTCAGTTTTCTGAATCGAAATATATATATATATCACAATGGTATCGTTATGGTTGATTATTATTGCAATAATATTGTGATAGTGATTTCAACTATTGTGATACTATCATGATAGTGTTTTCGGTTGCAATAGTCACCTCTACCTCTACTAACTATAATGATTGTTTTCCTTGGAGGGAGAAAGCAAGTTTTCTTTTTAGGTGAGGGAATGAAATATGCACAAGCACACATTTGTTCACTAGCTTTCACCTTAATTCTACACTTACTGATTTTGTTGAGGTCAAGGAGGATTTTCTTGGACTGTAGCATGTCCTCTATGAGCTGGCAAGCATTGATAAAGGTTTTCTGGTGAGTGAGGAGGGTAAACATGTAACTCAGCACATCATCCTGTTCCATCAGGTAGGTTGTCACCTGCTCTCCCACCGTCTGAATAATACACAGGCATCAATTATAATGATATCACTTGAGAAGGACACTTTAAAACAAAATCAGCAAGCAAAATGATCAACAAGAGCTGTCTGTAAGACAGCATGCTTGACTATTCAAAATGAGAATCTCTGTACTATCAAAATATACACAAGAGCAGTAAACATGTGCTCCAAATTTTAAAGCAATATTTCAGTGAAAAAGTGAATTAGTACAAAAATATCAATCAAGTCAGAAAAGGGGAATAATTATGTCAAAATCCAAGACAGAGTTATGTACTCTTGCCATGTACAAGCAGAGGGGATGGTCATAAACAGGTAATCGAAGTTTCAAAGCAATACCTCACACTGTTCAGTGAAAAAATCAGGTGGTTTGAAAACCTTTACCAAGATTCTAAATAAAAAAGGGGCATTACTATTTTAAAATTCATGACAGGGCCTGACCCTCAACACAGGTATGCAATTTCAAGTGTGAATCATGAGGGACATCCATGGGAAGAAATTGTAGATAAAAGCAATGTTAAACAAAAGTTTTAATATTTTTTCTAAGTCCAAAAAGGCACATAAATATGCAAAAATATTTGGAAGAGCTACTGTTTCTGTTTTTACTTGAATTTGGGGGCAATGTTAAACCAAAGTTTAACATTTTTTCTAAGTTCAAAAAAGGCCATAAATAGGCAAAAATATTTGGAAGAGTTACTTTCCCTAATTCTACTAGTTGGTCTGATGATGATCAAGGCATGTGTAAAGCATTGGGGACATCTATTGAATAAAAGGGGAGATAATGCAGTGTTATTTTTCACTTTTGGGGGAATGGGGTCCGGGCCCATTTGAGGGGGGAAAAAAGCGCGCAAACTAGCTAAAAGGGGAATTTTTTTACTCTATACATCATTAAGGCAGTATATTTTAAATTATTTTTTCATCTCTATTTAAATGATAAAACTGACTCTAAGTTAACACCAACACAAGCACTAGTATGCTTTAACTGTTTTAATAAAATTCAACATTTTCATTGTGATGCCCATCTGTTCAACACAGAATCATTAAAGATAGTTTGCATCATTAAAAACTGTTAAAAAATAAACTACAATATAATACTGAAGTAGGTGGGGGTAATGCATTAATTCATTAAGACAGGCTTGTTTTTAGAACTTCATATATTATCATTTGTTGAATTGTGGCTTTGGGTGGCTTAAATTGATGTAGGAAAACAAAACTTGCAAAAAAAGAAAGAAAAAAGATGTATAGATATATCTTAAATAAGTCCTGTCTTCATTAATTAATGCATTACCCCACCCACTTCACTATTATATTGTAATATATTTTTTAAAGACAGTCTTTAAAATGTGTTTTCTATCATAAATAATATGTTTGATAACATTATTGAAGCTTTTTAAAACATTTTAACAAGTTTTATCAGTGCATGCTTTTTTCCATTATTTCCTACGAACAAACCGGAAGTAAACAATAGATTCAACCATAAATGTAAAAATGCATGCTTTTGACATGCTAATCAAGAAAACACATAAAAACAAGTTACATAATCATAAAAAATGACATTTCTTCAACACCTGGCCCATACCTTTACCAGTTAACTTTATTTTTTGCCATTTTTAGACAATCTGCCCTGTTTACTAGGTATTGTCTGCATATAACAATCTGTCGTATAATACAGACGATACCTAGTAAACAGGGCAGACGAAATATATTCAGCTGATATTTTATTGTGCAACATTTGTTGATTTAATGAGAGAAACTCATCATTTTGCACCCCAAAATGAACCCTAAGTGAGGGAATTTTCAGCATAATAGGGGGAAAAATATATACTTCTGGCAGGGGGGAATGCCGCCGAATTTCGCCGAATATTTTAACCAAAAAAAACACTGTAATGGCAATGTTAAATATAAGTTAAACATTTTTTAAGTCCAAAAAGGGCCATAAATATATACAAAAATATTTTGAAAGTTACTGTTTCTGTTTTTACTAATTGGTCTGATGATGATAAATACATGTGTAAAGTTTGAGGGACATCCATTGAGTAATTGAGGAGAAAATGGCAATATTTAACAACTAATTTATAAAGAGAGAATTTTTCTGTGATAAAATTTATCCATATATATATAAGAGGGCGATATATGGTGAGAAAAAATCAAAGTTAGTCTAGTTTTCATAAATAAAAACATGCAAAATTGAAGGCGATCAAGTTTATTTTAGCAACTTTTGTGGAGGTTCACCCAAGGATCATCCCTGCCAAGTTTAATCAAATTCTCTCTAGCGGTTTCAGATCAGATGTCGTTATATGCATTGAAGGCAAATTAGCCCTGCCCCTGGCAGCCATGTTTTTTTATGGATCAGAATAATTTTAGCAAATTTGGAAGAGGGTTACCAAAGGAACATCTGTACTAAAACATTTTGGAATCTAGCCAGTAGTTTTGAAGGAGAAGAGTTTAAAAGGTTTTTTTTTTTTTTCTTTCCATTGCCATGGCAACCAGAGTTCTACATGGATCTATTTATCGTAACAACTTTTGTGAAGGTTCACCCAAGGATCCTCCTTGCGACACAACCTTCACCCATGTGTTTCACAGTTATGGCAGTTGACACTTCAGTATTGAAGTGTTGGGCAGGTTTTCAGCAAATTACACTGATTGTATGGGTGAATGAAGGATACTGCCAGATACGATAATTGTTGAATTGCTGGTAGAATCAAAAGACAACAAGCAAGGTTAAGGACTCCAATGTATTGCACTTAAACCTCACAAGATATCCATATAAGGTATCTGTGATGCAAGTTTGAAATGCAGTGATCAGATGCGTCCTGCATCTGAGACGCTTAAAAACCGAAAAAGATGCTCAATTTCTAAATATGTGCCTCCTCTTGGACTGCATTCAAATTTGGAAGGTTGGCAACTCAAAGATCACAGTAAAATATTCTCACATGCTGTAATCTGATAATCATATCGGCAAATATAATTGTTTCAAATCCAATGAGAAAAACCATCACTGAAATCTCACTGCGATTACTTCCTGTAGTCGCAAGTCATTCTGATCGAACTTGTTTTCGGGAAAATAATTACAGTATCATTAACCATTGCCGCTACGAAAAAATCAAAATAATTCCGAAATGTACTGTTTTTGGCATCATAGCAGAATCGTGAATATTTCAAACGAATTGATAGACATAAGGAGATATGTTTCTTGATATTTTTGTTCATTTCAATAAAGAAAAGCATATTTGATTGATTCCGTATGTAAATCTGAGATTTGTTGAAAAAATAGAGTTGAGGCAAAGTGATCTCTCTCCAAAATAGCGTCTATTATTCCTTGTTGACATTTATGAGTAGGATAATTCTTTTTTTAAATCATACAGCAAGTCACTGTAATCAGGGTGTCTCATTACTAGGGACATGCAACTCTCTAACTGGCCGAAATAACTTGTCTTGCGAGAACGAGATCAGCTTATCTGCACCATTTTCAAATCTTAATGAGTTCGTCTTTACTTTTTAAAGCTGAATATACCGATAATTACTACACACACAATACAATCATTTCTAATTTGTTTCCCCACTTTATTTTTCTATAATAAGGAGGTTAACAAGGGTTAAAATAATACAGAAAAATGTTGTGTAATCATCCCAAGAACATACCCTAAGAATTACTCTTCTAAAATTAGTTAATAATTCTCAAACCTAAGGACTAACTGTATTGAGATTGATTTTCTTAAAATCATCTTTTTTTTTTTTAAATATTCATTACAAAGTTCTATAAACACATAGTACATGTATAGTAGAGATTTTTGTTTATGGTTTTTATCACTTAAAGAACTAAACACCTATATGGCAACAGGGTCTCTTCATACTTAATACTCTTGTATATATAGAGACCCTGACGACAAATACAAAATTTTGGAATTCACACCTCTTACTCGTGATTTGCCGGGTTTCCTCTAGGTGTTCCCTATAAATCCCTGTATTACCTGTATTATGATGAAACTAGTAAACAATATATGGAAATTCAAAATATGAAAATCTGCAATTTAATATTCGCAAAATAGGTCATGATATAAGTGAGACTAAATAGTTTTTTTTTCACGATTTTTCCATCGTCGAAATGTAAAAAAGAATATCGGCCTATGGGAATGTGTCATACTGACTTAGTATGGGCCAATTTGACAAGGGCCGAATTGAGTTTGAATTGGGCAGTATCACGACAAGTTCAACTGATAAGCTTGTCGGCTTACACTGCAGTTTCATGACCCTGTATATACATTATACAGAGACCCTGCTGTAATCAAGGTTATTTTTGAATAAAACAATTTGAAACAACTGACAAAAAAAAATCAATTTGTTTAATGCTATCGCTTAGAATCCTTTCTGTATATTTTGGCTTGGGACTCGTTTGTTTCATACTTGTGCTTGTGGACTCATTATAGAGAATTCCTAGATTAATCACTAAATAGTATTGAAATTATTATCACACACACACATACACACTTCAAATAACTGGGGATGATGATTTGCACATGCCTGTCAGTCGGTCAATCTGTCAGTCTTTTAGACCAGACCTTGTTTTACATGACATATAACAATCTAGGAATTGTGAAATAATGATGATATCCTGATATATTTATTTCAGTATGATATTTAAGCAAAAGCGGGTGCCCACGGATGTTAATGAATTACAATACCTTTTTATTTTCTACCTTTGTGTTGCCATAGAAACTCTGATATTTTATTTTATTATTCATTGCTGCTGTTTGTAACATTATAACTGACGACTTCTATTTACAAGCTACGCTTTCAACCTCTAAGTGTGACCTTGACAGGGTTTAATATATACATTTTCATTTTGGGAACATGTGTCCCCTCGAATATTTGATTTAGGAGTCATTTGAAAATTTAGGGGGGCAATGCTTGCAGCTAGGTAATAATAATAACAATAAAACTTAATGCCTGCACTGTGTCTGTTATATAAAACCTGTGTAAATGGAAACTTGCGATGATCTGAATGACATTGCTATGCAACAACTCTCCATCATTGGTTGGGACTAAGTTGTACAGAACGTATCAGAACATCAGACTAATTTATAAAGGGAGAATTTTTCTGTGATAAAATTTATCCAAATATATAAGAGGGCAATATATGGTGAGAAAAAATCAAAGTAAGTCTAGTTTTCATAAATAAAAATATGCTTCCATGCACGTAAACAGACAGCCTAATATTCGGGACGACAATGACATGAGGTCATCGTTTTATATAATGCCAGTAGTCCCGGTTCTATTTTAAGAAACGGAAAGTCCCATATCTTGATCTGTTATTCAGAGCGAAGCAGAAAAAATAAAATGAACATGCATCTGGAACGTCACAGTCATGTTGTTTCCAGAATAAAGGAAACACATATAGTAGGTTAAAACTGACAGCTATTTGATATCAATCAAATGTGTCTTATATTTAGAACCTGGTTTTGAAAATGCGTCATTGATGGCGCACTAGCATTCAACATGGGGGTCATTTCAGATTATTTTGCGTCAAAACGCACAATTTTGTGCGTCATCGAAAACCCTGCCTTGATAATGGAGATAGAGACCAGACTATATAGTGTGACACATCTCTTCATAGAGGCATTTCATACTGCCAAATCATTTAAGAATCCTTTGATACTGAGGTAAGTTACAGTCCAGATAAAAAATCCAGAACCATGACCTTCACTTGTGTGATCTTCACCTTGAAGACAGGGGCCCATTTCTTGTGTGCAACACTTTGCTTCAATGAGGCAAACTTTACTGCCAAATTATTTGAATACATATCTTAAAGTCTGGACAAAGAAATAACCTTTGAACAAAAAGCATGGCCTCAATCTTGGTGCTAAGGACCAAACTCTGTTCACCACACTTTATCTAATTGAGGCAAACATTACTGCCAAGTTATTTGAAAATCCAGCAATCTATGTCTACATTACAGCTGGGAATGACCTCTGAGTGTGACCTTAACCTATGAGTTAAGGACCAAACCCTTGCATGCAACACTCTAATTGAGGTTAACATAATTTGAAAATCTTGCATCCATGTCTTAAGTTACAGCCCAGACAAGCAAATCCAGCTTTGACATCTGAGTGTGACCCTCACCTTTGAGATAGGAACCAAACCCTTGCACGAGACACTCCACCTCATTAAGGTTAAGATAAGTTAATAATACAGAAAATCTTGCAATCCTGGTCTATGTTACAGCCCGGATAAGACAATCTGGAAGATCTGACACATTAACACACATGTTTACCGGGAGGACATTGTACTGACTATGTCATGATTCAGCAGAAATGTCCTCGACTTCCACTACTTACCGTTGGGGTCATTTTCGTGAGGATCTCTAGCACCATAGCCTTGATTCTGAGGTCAACATCACTCTCTGTAACAGCAACATTTCTACTATCATTCATTGGTTCACATTAGGAACTTTTTCATTCAGTTTCCTAGTTAATTCTTTGAGATGTTCATTTAGAATTATCAACTGGATGAAAATTTCAATTTATATTCAATATGCAATTATAGTGTCCTTGTAGTTACTTATAATATTTAATCATAATATTTATATCACAAAGAATCACTCCTTACATTAAAATTCACAACAATGTCATACCACCTGTCAAAGGCAATTCATAAAACAAAAAAATATTTTTGCAGGTAAGGATAGATTGATAAACTGACTCATACCGCTTCTGTATTTGGTAAATGGGGGGAACAAAGATGGAAACATCAATATTCTCACTAATATCTGAAACAGAAAATAAAGAAATGAGTGATATAGACTTAAATCTGACATAAAATTAACAAGTAAGACTATTACCAATCAATAAAAGTCCCCTCCTGGAGAGGGACTTGTCACACTAAATAGAACCAAAATTCAAATACAGTGAAACCTCGTTAGTCAGGACACTTTGGTTCCTGAGGAAATTTCTGGATTAATGAATTTTCCATATAATATATACATATATTGTGTTGATACCAGCACTGTTCATTATTTTACTTAAAAAACTCAGTCAGTTTCTTCTGTTTGCATTCTTTGTTGGCTCTTACATTCACAACACTTGTCAACTTCCATAGAAAGTCCAAAGCATCACTGTTCACTTTCATATCCTCCTCTGATAATGCTGTCTGCTCAAAGTATGATGAGTTGTGAGAGGTGTTCCTTAGCCTCCTTCACAGTCACATCCTTCCTCTCAGGATCAGAGACGATGTCGTCACCAGCACTCTCCTCATCTGGTACTTAATCACGATTGATGAGGGTGAGGATGTCATCATCATTCAGTTGTTGCCCAGTCTACTCTGACTCATCCATATTGACATTATCTTCAGCAGACAAACGGGTCCTCACATGGTAACTGTCTCGCAGCTCACTCAGTGGGATGTTGTCTTCACAGTCCTCAGCTTCACTCTTTGGGAGGATGTTCACATGTCTGAAACAGTTCGAGGAGTAGTAGCAGACACAGTGTCCCACACTACTTTCACCATATGCAGGGCCCTTCGTACATCCAGTTTGCACTTCACTATTTTCAGCACATTGTATGTAGTGTCAGATAAGTTGCTTCCTGTAGTGCGTTTTGAATGACTGAATTATTTCCGCATCCATAGGCTGAATGTGTGCTGTTGTGTTTGTAGGGAGAAAATGCAGTCTAACATTTCTAAGTTTCACATCTCCTGATGAATGACTTGCAGCATTGTCTACAAGCAGAATGACACTGCGATTGCCACTTGCATCTGCCTATCAAAGTCCCTCAGCCACTCAGAAAACAGTTCCGAAGTCATCCACATCTCTTATTATGCCTATATCGCACATAAGTCTCAGGATTGTTAGTCTTTCCAAAACACCTAGGCCTAGCTGCTTTACTAATCACAAACGGCATTAGCTTAATAGATCCAGTTGCATTTGCACACAATGCTACGGTTATCCTATCCTTTGATTTCTTAATACCTTTGCAGGGGTTTTCTTAAGTGGACGCCCGCTTGCCCGAGCCGGGTTAAAATCACCATGGGCAAATGATTTTTCCAAGGAGATAGCTCGTCGGGCAAGTTTATTTTCGTAAATGAATTTTTTTATTTTTTTTTTATTTTATTTTCTACATTATATAGGGGGTGAGTTGCTTGCAAATTGTGTTTTATACATGTTAACTAAAATTCATCTTAATACTGCACATATTTAGTTTTAAACATTAACAAACACTAACTAAAGATCGGACAAGCTGTTTTCACTGGGGGCAAGTAGATGTTCAAAGTAACTTGCCCCCTGGGCAAGTGAAAGTCAAATCCTTAAGGAAACCCCTGCTTTGACACTGCTACTGGCCAGTGTAGCTTTAGGTCCTAACCGATAAAACAGACCTGTTTCATCTAGACTGAAGATGTTTTCTGGCTCATAGTCACTAAGCACACTCTGCAGGTCCTCACATCCGGTTTGAACTGCATTCATGTCAGCACTGTCAGCCTCGCCTTTATACAGCTTCCTCTTCAAGCCCCGGCGCTGCTTGAATCGTTGTAGCCATCCTTAGGAGTAGGAGAAGTCTGTGATATTGAGCTGAGATCCCAGGGTTTGGCTTTCTCTTCTAACATTTCATCATTTACAGCAGCATAGTGTGTAGCCATGTCAGTTCATGGTATGTTCTGCTGCACCCTCATCTATAGTCAACCATTTCTCAGTGTTCTTCAGGATATCCCCGATGGTTGACTTTACAATATCAAGGGAATTCTCTGAGAGGATAGTCTGGCTAATTTCTTGAATTGTTGATTTTGGCTTGTCAACCTTTATCTGGCAGATTTTCTTCTTTACAATGCCAGGAGTCTCAACTCATCCTCTCTTACTTGCTGGGGTAGACATGATGTTAACAGGTGATGCATTAGTTTGAAATTTAAATCAACTAGAACTGTCGCCTAAGGGCTTACTAATACCCCCCCGCAAGTGTTTTTGTCAAACATGGCTTTGGAGCATGAAATCAGAATTCTTGTATGCAACACTCCATCTTAATACGTATATAGAGGACATATGTGCCAACTACATGGAAATCTAGTGATCCTTTGTAACACATACCTATGGATATACCTATGTCTATGGATAAATATCATTAAGATTCACTGAAATCTATCAATGGAAGAAAATTGTAAAACAAATACCATCAAAGGGACATATCTTTAAAACAGGGGGGAGGGGGGTAACCCAATGTTATATAGAAAAAGCGCTACTACAATGTCTAAGGTTGAATGACAGCAAGTTTCATTGAAATCCCTCCAGTAGTTTAGGAGGAGTAGTCTGCAGAAAATTGTAAAGCAAAAATCATCAAAGGGGCATAACTATAAAAAAGGGAGGTAATCCAAGGAAGGAGTAGTCTGCAGAAAATTGTAAAAAAAATTATATAACTAACACATGCTTCTACAATGTCTAAGGATGAATGGCAGCAAGTTTCATCAAAATCCTTCCAGTAGTTTAGGCGAAGTAGTCCGCAGAAGTTTGTAATGCAAAAATCATCAAAGGGGCATAACTTGGAAAATAGGGGAGGTAACCAAATGTATATAGATAACGCGCTTATACAATGTCTAAGGATCATGCCAGCAAGTTTCATCAAAATCCTTCCAGTAGTTTAGAAGGAGTAGTCCGCAGAAGTTTGTAATGCAAAAATCATCAAAGGGGCATAACTTGGTAAATAGGGGAGGTAACTCAATGCTATATAGATCAATTTGTAATGCAAAAATCATCAAAGGGGCATAACTTGGTAAATAGGGGAGGTAACTCAATGCTATATAGATAACGCGCTGCTACAATGTCTAAGGATCATTGACAGCAAGTATCATTAAAATCCTTCCAGTAGTTTAGGCGGAGTAGTCCGCAGAAGTTTGTAATGCAAAAATCATCAAAGGGGCATAAATTGGTAAATAGGGGAGGTAACCAAATGCTATATAGATAACGCGCTGCTACAATGTCTAAGGATCATTGACAGCAAGTATCATTAAAATCCTTCTAGTAGTTTAGGCGGAGTAGTCCGCAGAAGTTTGTAATGCAAAAATCATCAAAGGGGCATAAATTGGTAAATAGGGGAGGTAACCAAATGTATAAGATAACGCGCTTATACAATGTCTAAGGATCATTGCCAGCAAGTTTCATCAAAATCCTTCCAGTAGTTTAGAAGGAGTAGTCCGCAGAAGTTTGTAATGCAAAAATCATCAAAGGGGCATAACTTGGTAAATAGGGGAGGTAACTCAATGCTATAAAGATAACGCGCTGCTACAATGTCTAAGGATCATTGACAGCAAGTATCATTAAAATCCTTCCAGTAGTTTAGGCGGAGTAGTCCGCAGAAGTTTGTAATGCAAAAATCATCAAAGGGGCATAACTTGGTGAATAGGGGAGGTAACTCAATGCTATATAGATAACGCGCTGCTACAATGTCTAAGGATCATTGACAGCAAGTATCATTAAAATCCTTCTAGTAGTTTAGGCGGAGTAGTCCGCAGAATTTTGTGTCTACAGACGGACGGACAGACGGACGGACGGACGGACGGACAACCTGATTCCAGTATACCCCCCCCTAACTTCGTTGCGGGGGGGTATAATAATGAAATGCTTCCCCGAAATCAGCATATTATTTTTATCATTATTAGGTGACAGCATAACTGAGAATCCAGTTCCATGATCTGCATTTACTAGCAATATAAATTGGTTTTAATTACCTTACCCGAAACAGTCACCAACAAATAAATCATAAACGCACTGAAAAACTAAGATACAAACAAAAATACAAACAAAACCAATCAAAAGTAGTTGCGGCTTTAACTGCTCTTTTGCAGCATATCTCTGCAGTTGTGAAAAACTCTTACCTTCTTCCCACATATTCCCGACTTGCTAATGTTGCTTGCGGCTAAATCTGCCCTAAATCACCCCCATTCTCCCGACTAGTGTGAATTGCCCGTTGTGATGTATAAACAATCAGCAGGTGATACTTCCATGACAGTATCGCGAAGAGTATCCGAATGATGTCTAAAAATAATATGAGGGATTCCCAGTCTGAACTGGCACCTTTTGAATATTCAAAGGAAGATTGGTTCCCAAAATGGATGTCCAGATGCGGAACGCGAATTTCTGTATTATCGAAGCATTTTTACGTTGTGGAAATCTGTTCCGAGAGAAAAGTGTCCGGATGGCGAGGTTTCTGGAGCAATGGAGCCCAGATTAATGAGGTTTCACTGTATTGACAATAAGTTAGCTGAAATTAATTGTTTGTTGTTAATGATACATGAAGGAATGTTTTATACATCACATTTTAATGTGGACAGAGATCAGGTGGTTGGAATAGTACACATGTCGTCTAACTGGGTATTGAGTAAAGGCAAAGACAGATCCAAGTTCATGGGAAGGCTACTCAACCAACTGTATGAAACCAATGAAGCTTCCTTTTCGAAAGGGAAAAAACAACTGTGCAAAAATAAAGTAGGGCTGCGTATCTTTACCCAGGTCGCAATACCATACCCATCCTGATACACCAGTCACTATTCACATAATGAATCACGATTCATTTACTCACACTGCCCTATATATAGGTTGTAACTGCATCAAAAACAAAAAACTATATATCACTATAAACAAGAGGGCTATCATAGCCCAAGAATACTCACCAGAGTACCATAAGCATAATTAAATAATTCAGTTTAACCTTGATTTCAGATAAAACAAGAAAATGTGTCTATGAGACACTAATGCCCCACCAGAGGTAAACCCAGGTCACAGCCATAAATTAAATAAAATCTGCCGGTAAATAATCTATATCATGATGTGTATGTATGTAAAGTTTAGGAGGATGAAGTCATCTTCAAAGAAAAACAAGAAAATGTGTCTGTGAGACCCCCATGCCCCGCCAGGATATGGTCAGAACTAAATACCTGCTTGTATTTTTTAAAGTTTATATAATGATGTACATTTGTACAAAGTTTCATGATGATGTGATGTTACCTTTACAGAAAAAGTTGCTTAAACACAGAGGTAAACCTGTGCCAGAATAACCAACTTTACCAGGTAACAGCCATAAAATTAAATGAATACTACCAGAAAATAATCCATATCATGATGTACATGTATGTATGTTTCAGGAAGATGTAAAGTCATCTTCATAGAAAAAAAAGTTTAAAAACAAATGCAGACCAATCTATTTTACCATGTTCATCCAATCATGAAATAATGGTCACAGCAATATATTTTCAATAATTAATAAATACTAGATGCCCAAGGACAACATGTAGAGCCCGTGGCCTAAGGTGCCCCTTTCACCTCTAATGTGACTTTGACCATGAAGCTAGGGACCCAACTCTTTCGTATGATACATCATCTTAATGAGGCAAAACTTACTACCAAATCATTTGAGAATCCTCTGATCCAGAGAAAAAGAACAGCCCAAAAATGCAAATCCAGTGTGATGACCTTCACTCTAAGTATGACCTTGACCTTGAAACTATGGACCCAACTCTTGTGCTTAACACTTCTGATCATTTAGGAAAACATTACTGCTAACTTATTTGAAAATCCCTCTATCCATGTCTAGGTTACAGACAAGCAAATGACCTTTGACCTCTAAGTATGACCTTGACATTTGAGCTAGGGTCACAACTCTTGTACATGACAATCTGTCCAATTGAGGTAAACATAACTGCAAGTTTATTTGGAATTCCTGCCATTAATGTCTAAGTTACAGCCCTGACAAGCAAATGTCCTTTAATCTCTATGTGCGACCTCGACCTTGGAGCTGTGGACCTAACTCTTGCACTTGACACTCCTTCTCATTGAGGTTAACATTAGTTAATCTATGTCTAAGTTGCAGCCCAGAGGAGCAAATCCAACTCCATGACATTTTACTTCTAGGTGTGCCCTTGACCTTTGAGCTAGGGGCAAAACTCTTGTGCCTAACTCTAGGTCTAATTGAGGTTAACATAACTACAAAGTTATTTGAAAACCCTGTGATCCATGTCTAAGTTACAGCCCAGAAAAGCAAATCCAACTCCACAACCTCTGACCTCATAGTGTGACTTAGACCTTTGAGTTAGGGACCAAACTCTTCTGCACAACACTATGCTTCATTGAGGTTAACATAACTGCCAAGCTGTTTGAAGATGCTGCAATCCATGTCTAAGTTACAACCTGGATAACCAAATCCAACTCCAGGACCTTTGACCTCTATGTATAACTTAACATTGTGCATGACACACTGTCTCACTTAGCTTGACATTTGTGTCATATTATTTGAGAATCCCTTAATCCATTGGGAAGTAACAGCACAGATATGCAAAAATGACCTTGAACTTTGAACTACAATTCTGGTTCTTGTGCATGACACAACATTTCACTTAGTTTGACATTTGTGTCAAGTTATTTGAGGATCCCCCCCACACACACACACAATTATGAAAGAGTAATGGTCTGGATAAGCTGTTTACGACCATTTTTTTACATTTGACCTTGACCTTTGAGCTACAAATCTGGTTCTTGTGCATGACAATCCATCTGACTGAGCTTCACATTTGTGCCATATTATTTAAAAATCTTTCCATCCATGATGAAGTTTCAGCCCGGAAAAGCAAAAAAGAATGTTTTTGACCTTTGATCTCCATCTGTGACCTTGACTTTTGAGCTACGAATCTGGTTCTTGTGCATGACACTCCATCTCATTGACCTTGACATTTGTGACAGTTATAGCCCGGACAAGACCACATCCGGACGGACAGACGAACGCACGCACACACTAACGCATGCATATACATACACCAAACTGCCATTGTGAAAACTAAGTTGAGCTCACCGCAGGCGGCCTCAACAAAAATCATATCATGATGTACATGTGTACCTTGTTTCATAAAGATGTAAAGTCATCTTCATAGAATAAAAGTTCAAATACAAATGTAAACTTAGGGCAGAACAATCAGTTTTACCATGTTCATCCAACCATGAAATATAGGTCACAATTATAAAACTGCATAAATATTTAATAGATCATATCATGATGTACAGGAGTTTCATCAAGATCTTAAGTAATCTTCATAGAAACAAAAGGGCCAAGATGAGGCCTTTTTATCATTAATTGGCTCTCCACTGAAAAGAAATGAATGATTGTCTTATGCATAACATAAAAAAAAAATGCATAGATTGGAATCACCTAAAAGATAATAAATCTAATTTTTTTAAAGTGAAAGGGGCATAACTCCTAAATTAACTAGCCAATATCAGTTATAATTGAACCTGATTGCTAGCTTATTGTCATAAACAATTTTTTATAATGAAAAAAATGTCCCATAACTCCTGACCTAATTGGCCAATCTCAGCCATAAACAAACTCGATCGAGAGATTATTGTCAAAAACATTGTCTTAAAGTTTAAAAATTAAAAAAAATGAAGATGGTAGAGAGTAAACAAAGTGAAATCTTGCATCTTTTACATTAAAAGGGGCCTAACCCCTGCCCTAATTGGCCCATAGTAGCCATAATCAATCTTAATTGAGACATTATGGTCATAAACATTGTCATAAAGTTTGAAGAAGATTGCTGAAAAAGATGAAGATGCTAGAGTGTAAACAAAGTGAAATCTTGCATTTTTTATATTAAAAGGGGCATAACTCCTGACATAATTGACAGATCTCAATCATATTCGAACTCAATTGAGACATAATGGTCATAAACATTGTCATAAAGTTTGAAGATGATTGCTGAAAAGATGAAAATGCTAGAGTGTAAACAGAGTGAAATCTTGCATTTTTTTTTTATATTAAAAGGGGCATAACTCCTGACATAATTGACCGATCTCAGCCATATTCAAACTCAATCGAGACATCATGGTCATAAATATTTGAAGATGATTGCTCAAAAGATAAAGATGCTAGAGTGTAAACACTAAATTGTTGACGACGTAACGGACACTCACGGGATCACAATAGCTCACCCTGAGCTTTGCTCAGGTGAGCTAAAAAGGCTTTAACACGAAGGTAAACCTGAAGTGAAACTTAGGCAGAACCAATTTTACAATTTAATCCAACAATGAAATATAGACCATGTCAAAGCCATAAATTTGCATTAATATTTTGACGTACACGTGTTCCTAGTTTCACAAAGATGTGAAGTCATCTTCATAAAGAAAATACTAAAACACAATGTCAAACCTGAGGCGGAACAATCAATATACCTTGAGCATCCCACCATAAAATATAGGTCGCAGCCATAAATCTGCATAAATATTTAATAAATCATATCATGATGTACATGTGTACCCAGTTTAATCAAGATGTGAAGTCATCTTCATAGAAAACAAGAGCTGTCAGAGGACAGCAGGCTCGACTATTCAAAATGCTTGTTGGTATATCAAATGTAATCTATTTCAATTCTTGCCCTTCACATACCCTGTACATAATAATAGTCAAAAATGATATACCTTGATAGTCTGATACCCCTTAATATTTTTATGAAGTCTAAAATCAATCCCATGCCTAATTACTGAGACATAAGCACAATAACACTGTGCATGCAAAACTTTAACCATAAATCCAAGTTAGAGAAGGGCCATGATTTGCATAAAAATTCAGTCCAAAAGTTATCTTCCTTGGTTTTCTGATGTCCCTGAAGACAATCCTTAACTTTCTAGTCAATTTCACAAGCAATTTCTGAGATATAAGCTGGAGAGTAGCTTGAATGCAAATTTTTTTACCAAAATTCTAAGTTAAAAGGGGGCCATAATTTTTAATATATTCCATCAAGTGTTATCTTCCTTTATAGTATAATACCCCTAAACATATTAAAGATGTTTCAAATCAATTGCATGCTTTGATACTGAGATATTAGCATGAAAGTACCTTCCATGCAAAACTTTAACCAAAATTTCTAAGTTAAAAAGGGGCAATAATTTGTAACATATTCCATTAAGAGCTATCTACCATGAAAGTATAATATCCCTAATCATATTAAAGATGTTTCAAATCAATCGCATGCCTGGATACTGAGATATAAGCATGAGAGTATCTTGCATGCAAAACTTTAACCAAAATTTCTAAATTAAAAAGGGGCCACAATTTTAATATATTCCATCAAGAGTTATCTACCTTGGTTGTCTGATGCCCCTAAACATATTTATAAACTTTCAAGTCAATACCATGAATGGTTTTTGAGATACAAACTGGATAGTAGCTTGCAAACTTAAACCAAATTTTCTATTGCATGCAAAACTTTAACCAAAATTTCTAAGTAAAAAAGGGGCCATAGCCCTGAATTCGTCACTGATTATCTACCCTTTGTAGTCATGACCCCTGGAACCAATTTTGACCCAGTCAATTTAAACCAAAACTGGGTTAAGAGTTAATTAGCATGTAACATTATCAAAATATCTAAAAACTCAACACTGCCGACGAAGATTACATAGTCATATTTTTCCAAAATAACTATTAAATCAAGTACACCTGAGGCAGACCAATTCATATTTCACCAATATTAAATGCTCAGCAATGATTTCTAATTATCTAAAAAGGAAGAATTTTCAAGTGTCATTTCTAATAAACCTTAAAATCAGGTACCCTGAGGGAGAAGCCAATTATGATCCCCATGGGCTGATATGAACAAATGTGTAGTGACTAATAGTACAAATGGATCATACAATTAAAACTAAACTACATTTGCTTGGTCGAGAAGAAAACTACAAGTTTCTTCCTATATTTCCAAAATCAAGCAAATGGATGGAATCATGGACTCAGTTCATAATTTCACACATCTTTATAGAGATCAATATTTCATGCAATAACCATAAAATGCAAAATATAGACTTTGATTTCTGAAAGAAATAATTCAAGTATCCATATATGCCGAGTAAAATCAATCACTGACCCTGGGAGGCTGCAAATTTTTGCGCCCCTGGTCCATATTTCAAATTCCTGTACGAGACTAAAATAGACCCAGATGCCCTGACACATCAAATATCTAATAGCCAGCACTGTGAGTACAGGGAATTTTCCCAAGTTTTTGATATATACTAATTTATATTTCAGTGACCCCTGATGCCATTGTTTCGAACATAAGGTGAAAATTTAGTAACAACATCATGTAGAGAGTATCAGTGTTCTACATACCAAATATCTAAACTCCAGGCCTTGTGGTTTCTGAGAAGAAGATTTTTTCAAGTATTTCCTATATTAGCTTATGTTAAATCAAGTGACCCCTGGGGCAGGGCCAAATTTGACCCCAGGGCCATGATTTGAACAAATTTGGTTGTGATCTACTAGACAGTGCTGCACACCAAATATCTAAACCCCGGGCCTTGTGGTTTCTTAGAAGAAGATTTTTCAAGTTTTTCCTATATTAGCATATGTTAAATCAAGTGACCCCTGGGGCGGGGCCAATTTTGACCCCAGGGTCATGATTTGAACAAACTTGGTAGAGATCCACCAGACAATGCTACACACCAAATATCTTAACTCTATGCCTTGTGGTTTCTGAGAAGAAGATTTTTCAAGGTTTTTTCCTATATAGCCTATGTAAAACCCCAGGGTCATAATTTTTACAATCTTGGTAGAGAGTCATAAGATCATGCTACATACCAAAAATCAAAAGGCTAGGACTTGTGGTTTCTGAGAAGAAGATTTTTCAAGTTTTTCCTATATTAGCCTATGTAAAATCAGGTGACCCCTGGGGCGGGCCAAATTTGACCCCAGGGGCCCTGATTTGAACAAACTTGGTAGTGATCTAATAGACAATGCTGCACACCAAATATCTAAACCCTAGGCCTTGTGGTTTCTGAGAAGAAGATTTTTCAAGTTTTTCTATATAGCCTATGTTAAATCAGTGACCCCTGGGGCGGGGCAATTTTGACCCCAGGGCATAATTTGAACAATCTTGGTAGAGAGTCATAAGATCATGCTACATACCAAAAATCAAAAGGCTAGGCCTTGTGGTTTCTGAGAAGAAGATTTTTTCAAGTTTTTCCTATATTAGCCTATGTTAAATCAAGTGACCCCTGGGGCGGGGTCAATTTTGACCCCAGGGCCATAATTTGAACAATCTTGGTAGAGAGTCATAAGATCATGCTACATACCAAAAATCAAAAGGCTAGGCCTTGTGGTTTCGGAGAAGAAGATTTTAAAAATTTCATTTTTAAAATCTATTTTTAGCTCCTGTGACCTAGATTTTTGACCAATCAAAATAATTTTAACAACTTTGGAAAAGGGCCCCATAATGAACATTCCTGTGAAGTTTTATCAAAATCCAGTGAGTAGTTTAGAAGGAGATGTTGTTTAAAGAAATTGTTGACGACGGACGCACGCACGCACGCACGCACGCACGGACGACGGACGACGGACAAAAGGCGATCACAAAAGCTCACCATGAGCACGTTGTGCTCAGGTGAGCTAAAAAGGGGCCATAATTCATATTAAATTCAGTCAAGAGTTATCTACCTTGGTTTTCTGATGCCCCTGAACATATTTATAAACTTTCAAGTCAATACCATAAATGGTTATTGAGATATAAGGTTGATAGTAACTTGCATGCAAAACTTTTAACCAAAAGCTGCCAACGCCGACGCAAGGGCGACTACAATAGCTCTCATATTCTTCCAATAATTTAACTAAAAACCTTAAATGCAAAGGTAAACCTGAGGCAGAACAATCAATTTCAGTATGTTCATCCAACGGTATAATAATCGTCACAGCAATAAATTTGCATAAATATTAGATAATATAATGTACATGTCCTTTAAAACAATCAATTTCAGCATGTTCATCCAACCAATGGCTGATGATGATAAACAAATGTGTGAAGTCTGAGAGACATCAATTGAGTAAAACTGGAGATAATAGCAATGTTAAAAAAATAATTTACATTTCTTTGGACGCCGACACTGACGCCAGGAGACTACAATAGTTCATCGTCCTATTCTTCAAATAGTCAAGCTAAAAATTGATGAATAGCATGGACTCATAGTTTCCAAGAATTTCACACAGTCTTTCAACTAGATATATACTATTTTCATTCAATAAACAGCATAGAAATTGCAAAATATTTAAGACATTTAATTTTCTGTCATAGTACATAATGAAGATCCAGTTATGGGATGGCCCGAGTACAATACTCACATCTACTCCACCAAACTGGAAGAGATTGACTGCATATTTGTTCTGTTCGTCATCTGCTCCAGTTTCATCTTGCCCTCGACGAGACTCAAAATTCATCAGACGTCCAAGGATGCCCTGAAGTCAACAATCATAACCGTTACCCCCCACTCAATAGCAACATCTGTGAAGACTACAGGGAATTTCCCCTAGTTTTGAATATATATGAATTTTATATTGTCAGCTCCCCTGATCCACATTCCTGGTTTCGAAAAAATAAGTGAAAAATTTATAGTAAATCTAGGACATCAATGTGATGGCTTTCAGTGTTCTACACAGGTCTTGCCCTTGAGCCATCAGCATTAAATCAAAATGGTGCATTAAAATCCCCACAGATGGGCCATAGGCCGAGCTGAAAATTCAAGCAATTTGATTATTAGTATTTGTAAATAAGCATTTGTAAATACGCAATACCTTAAATACAGAAACTTTCGTTTTTGACAATGCACCTTTTTGCGGGATAAACCTTAGCTTTTCATGGCTTTAAAAAAAAAATCTGTTACTATAAATACATGACATGAATGAAAATGAAGCATCATGAAGTAGATCTTGTTTGGGAAATTTCCCGTTGATCTGCACAAAAGAGTCTTTACATGTTAATTATTTTGTATGTACTTTGTGTTCCTTTTTCTCTCCCCCCCCCCCCCTCTCTTTCATTTTAACTATGATTCAGGTTCATATTTAAATTTTATGGTTACACAATAGCATGCAAATTTTGTTAAGAAAACAAGGCTTTGTCAGTATAGCAAGCAATACTGTCAGGAGTCCACACTGGTGAAAAACCCCCCATGTAGAATTTGTGCCGGATAGAAACAAGAAAATAATGGAAATGGGTTATGATACCAAAACAGCACTGAATTTTCAAGTGTGCATATGGTTGATGCACACGACACACCCTTGTGTTATGACAAACAATTCAGGAAAGTTTCATGAAAATCCAAACATAGATATGGAAGTTAAAGTTTATACAAATTTTACTGCCAATTACAAAATATTGGTACAGTAATTACAGTTGTTGACAAAAGGGTTAAGTCACATGTTCTCAAAGATTTGACTCTCCCATGATGGAAGTTATAGAGCGGACATGAAAACCAAGCCTATGATACCAAATACAATTTCTAACAACTCCTGTGACCTTGACCTTTCAAGTATGCATATGGTTGTTGCACCAACACACCTTCATGTCATGACAAACACTTCTGTAAAGTTTTATGAAAATCCATATATAAATGTGGAAGTTACACAGCTGACATAAAAATGAAGCCTCTGAATACCAATTACAATTTCTAACAACTCCTATGACTTTCACCTTTCAAGTGTGCATACAGTGGTGCTATCGTATCAGTTGTAAAAAAATACGATTGATATATGATTGAAATACAAACGATATACCATATGCAATATTCGATATGATACGATGCGATTATAATCTGATACCATACGATATACGATCCTTGATCTGCGATTTACGTAATGCGATATATGGTAAGCACGGTTTACATGACATTTTTATACCTGCAAGCTTGATTTGACTACAAGTCCTAAAATATGCAAAAACTTAATGTTGTTAACAATATTTATCGTTACATATAACTGGTAATCCGTGTGTTCATCTAAAATAAACACAGCGAGCGACAGGAAATGGGGACATACTAAATTGCGGTCCCCTTGAAAAAGCGACGGACTCAGCGATTTCCATCAAGACCACTGTTAACAGCACAAGTAATAAGAGATTTTTTTTTTTAATGAAGATTATTTATAAATATATTTTTATGATTACATGTAATAATAACAATCACAATAAAAACAAATAATAACAGTACTTTACTGATATCTAGTGCTGTTAATTAACACAATATCTTTTCTTAAAAAATTATGAATATAATATAATTGGTCCATGCCCTTTTATATACGATCGCGACCGCTCAATGAGCGCTTGTGAACCGACAAATAGAAGTATAGCACGTGCTAGAGAACTTCTGGTTAACTGTCAAATAACCGAAAAAAATTGTAATGATGCATGAACAACTGCAACCTTCACTTTTTATATATAGAGAGAAAGAGATACCCGTATTGCTTTGCTTTAAACAATTAATTAATTAAAAAAAGAAAGAAAAGAAGACTGAAGGGCCATCTTGTTCGAGGAGAAGTAATTAGTGAAGAGGTCGCCGATTCTGTCCCAGCTTATATATGATGATAGCAGAAAATCTAATTTGCAAATAACTTCTAAATTGGTCCCATGCTTTCAACCATAACACAAATTATTTGTTACTATAAAGAACTGTTGCTATATTTTACTTGTTATTTTTATTTGTTTTATCAATCATAAGAATACTCTAAGACTTATTCGTATGTCTGTTAGTCTTTAATTTGTAAAGAACCCCACCCCCTCAAAGAGAAAGAAAAGAGAGAGAGAGAGATCTTTTACTATTAATATCATCATCAACAAGATTCGCTATGGAAATATACTGATATATAGAATGTCTTCCTCTTCGGAATATAATATTTCTATGATGACAATTTAATTTTAGAATAATAATGTAATAATGATATACATCAAAAGGAATAAACAATAATTTATGAATCAAATTAATTAATGGAAGAAACTTGTAGTCATGTTGTTGTTGTCTAGTAGATTCCTCCGTTGTCTTTGGGACACTCCTTGGTAGGATGAAGAATTTTGAGTTTTCTGTATTAAGGGTCACTTCATTATGTACACTCGCAATGTTGTGAATATATACTCTAAAACGTGTAGGCAGCAGAGCTGTTGATCAGACGGTATTAATTTAGTCGGTACAGTTTATATTACGTAAGTGCTCTATAGTTTATGTATGTATATACACATACTTATTCTAAGTTACTTGTAAATTATTGTATAATATTTATTATAATAGAGGAACAGTTTTGGTTAAGCTACCCAGTGACACTACGTACTTAACACCCTGGTTCTTTCTGTGATAATGTTCTCACAATAGGCCTGCGACCATCTTTCATGTTTTCTGTCATGTTAATTAATACCGGTTATAACATTCATGATGTGTAAAGGCTGATTGTCCCTCCCTCGCCTTGGAGTGAGATTGGGGTTGGGGGTGAGTGACGATATATCGGTACCGGCGATTCATTAAGGTGACATATCTGGTCAAAATTAACACATGTTGTGCCCTCTGATAAGAAGGTATGGCACGCATCTTGTGAAATACAATTACGTTGGTTAAATATACACATTCATGCATAATTGTACATACATGAGAAAAAAAATCATATTTTAAGTAAATTATACATGTAATAATATGGAATTTATAGATTTTTTCCCCATTAACTTTTATCATGTAGTGATTTGTGTTTTCACGGACAAGGAGGGATCGGTAATTTGACTAAAACCGTATGCCTCTATTCTCAAAGGCAGTATGTTAATCTTCTATTGTAGGGGTCCTGTTTTTTTCTTTTTTCTTTTTTTTTTATTTGGCTGGAAAAAAAAAGCATCGGAAAAGACAGTGGTTGGATACAAGTGAGTCCGGGTGCTATACCCTAGCTCATTTCACGAAAATACGCATTGATTCTTTAACGTGTCAGGGGAATAGCACCGACCGATGTACACGGGAGAGAAGTTCCTGCTTAGAACCAGTACTGAGTTCTCCGAGTTCCCATGGCAACCCCATTTTGCCGAGTGCGAGGCAAGGGCGAATCTAGCACAAATTTTATACGTCTTGACGCTATCACCAGAGAAAAGTACCCTGGTTGTGTTTCGAATCCTAGGCCTCCTGATATTATATTGCTTATGCAAACTGAAAGAGGGGGAGAGAAGAAAAAGAAATATGTTCTGTGCAAATTATGACGTTTGTATATATATATGGAGAGATGGCATGGCAACCAAAGTTTGTCATGAAATTCAATAACAAGAGTGCCAGTGCTGCCACAATAAAGCCGCCACAAAATATAAAGACCAAGAGGGTCCTTTTAATTATTGCTTTTAACATTTCTGTAAGCATAAGCTCATAATGAAGTCTGTGAGACCAATTAATTTAGCTGAACAGAGATAGAACCCTAACAAGGGTCAGGACTGCCACAAAATACGCCCATCACAGTATGGGGACTCTCAGAAATAGCTCAGAGAAACAAGCTATTGTCTCCTAAATCCCATTAGTTAATGAATGTTACTTATTAAAACAATCATGTTGAAAGTTTGAAAAGGATTGGTCTAACGGTATTGAAGTTAGAGCCCAGACAATCACAATTTCAAGTATTTTGTATATGTCAAGGGCCATAACTTCTAAGTCATTCACGCGATAATGCTGGATATTGAACTCATCCGCGATATTATGGCCATGCACATGTGTGAAACCTTTGAAAAGAAATGGGCAAACTGTATTGAAGTTAGAGCCCGGACAATCACAATTTCAAGTATTTTGCGTATGTCAAGGGCCATAACTTTTAAGTCTTTCACGCGATAATGCTGGATATCAAACTCATCCGTGACATTATGGCCATGCACATGTGTGAAAAGTTTGAAAAGGATTGGGCTAACGGTATTGAAGTTAGAGCCCAGACAATCACAATTTCAAGTATTTTGTGTATGTCAAGGGCCATAACTTCTAAGTCATTCACGCGATAATGCTGGATATCGAACTCATCCGAGATATTATGGCCATGCACATGTGTGGAAAGTTTGAAAAGGATTGGGGAAACGGTATTGAAGTTAGAGCCTGGACAACAAATGTTCAACGCCCGCCCGCCATGAGTGTTCACATAATACGCCCCATCTTAAGATGGGCGTATAAAAAGGCTTCAAATATGAAAGTAGGTCAAATAGCAGTATCAATATGAATCCTTTTTTCTTTCTTCGCATAACTTTTGCAAAAATCCCTGTACCAGAAAATCCCTGCTTTATGCACTTTAAACCTGTTTAGAAACTTGAGTTGTGTTTTCAAGAGACTATGTTTAGAAAGCCAAAACAATTGCAAATATTGATGAACATCAAAATCCCTGCTTTGTGCCTATCTACCCAGTATAGTAATGACATTGCCGAATTTTTGAAAAGATTAGGTCAGAAACATACAAGGAATTGCATTCACAATGCTGAAATATCAATCAGCTAAAGAGACTAAGTTTCAAGGGACAGAAATTTTGCAAAATTAATGAACCGGAATATCACCACTTCATGCACATCTACCCATTATAGTAATGCCACAGATCAAACACAAATGGAAAACTTTTAGGTTCCTTCCTTTGAAATTAAAAGTATATTCAAAACAACGGCAGACAATGGACAACAGTCATTCATCTGTCAGTACTCACAATAGCTCACCTTTGGAAGGGTGAGCTAAAAACCTAGGGACACTGGAAAGCCAGCAAAGACATAAAGGTTGTGTGTTACCTTGAGGTCTTGGAAAAACTCTTCCTTGTCACAGTGTGTGTCAAGACTGTACTGGTCCAATTTCTTCACAGTGTCTGGCACGTCCGTTGGACTCACCTTCTGTAACAGGTGCTCTGGTAACTGCAACATACAGAACACAAAGTTTGTAGAGTTCTACTAACACTTTGAATATAACTTTGAGCCAAACATATAATTTTTGCATATTAATGACATGGGGCAGGGATGTCAGTAAGACCTAAAAACATGAATTTTAAATCAAAGAGCTGAAGGCACTGGAGCTGTGTGTGTCTCAAATGTAAGAGAGTTTGATGAGCTGTGGATATGCAGGGTAACCTAATTTTTGCCAGCTACCAAACTTTGATTAAAATAATGAATGATTGTTGTTTTAGATTTGTTTCCTTTCGATTTAGACATGCATATTTGATATAAATCTTATAAACTGTAGGCTATAGAAATAGGGAGAGTAACAGTGGCGATGTGCTAATTGTTAACAGTCCATTGGAACAAATGGGGCATTCATCTTTAATTTCTTGTAATGACCTTGATAACAGCTCGCTCCTATAAAGCAACTTCGGATAGCAGACACTAGTAATAAAAGAAGTATACAGGTACCAGCCATTCTATTATATAGTGCATAAAATAACCCCTTGGGTATCTGAGGTCGTTGATGTTATTATTAGTAAATTAGTAAATTACACGGATTTGTATCGGAATTTAGGCTCTCTATATGGATCATTGTAACACCACTAAATGACAGAAACCTGCACATCCACAATCCAAATTTACCTTCGAGCCACCTTTGCATTTCAAAAGAAATTATATTCCTCCGCATGGCAAAGTGTCAGTTACACAACATCATAGAGAAATTAGTTCTTCTCTGCTTTTATGCCACACACAATTACAGTGTCCCTTCAATATTTAATTTTTTACTCAAAATTGAGTTTTCAACACTTTAGATGAATCTAAGCATTCCTGTGTTATAGAAATTTATTCTATCGTTCAATCTAGGGGCGTAACGATACGGCTACCTCACAATACGATACGAATCACGATACACACTGACGATACGATACTTTTTGATACGATACAATCACCATCAAGAAAGATCATTTAAGAAGACTTCTTAAGCCTTAATACTTTATAACATTTCATAAACTCCATTTTATTGAGCATTAGCTTATTTATAAACTTGAGCATGAATTTGTAACAATAATTCCAAAATATAACTTGAAATAACCACAACAAGAGGGCTCATTTGACTACTACAATACTATGTCCGTATTGTTTTACCAAATACAAGGTCCAAATTCCTAAAAAAATCATTAAATTTACTATTAATATAGATTATCACATCATTTTACTGATTGTTAATATTAATTCAAAAACCAAAATTTTCCTCCACAGAAGAAAATCTCATATAAGCAATAAAAATATTGTCTTAGCTTTTGGATGCATTGAACCAAATTTAGATAAATGCATTATGGCATCAGTTACTTTTTGTTGTCCATTCTATTTGACACTGGGAATGATTCAACTGGGATGCATGAGGCTTGCTTTTCAGATGTGTTGGAACTCGCAAAGATATCAATGGAATGTTGACAATTAAGATGGGTTGCTATGTTTGAAGTGTTGCCTCCTTGTAATTATTGTAAAACAAAACAGATCTTACATGTAACATGCGCCTGAGACTGAATCTCTTTACATTCTCTAAACCTGAAGTATTTTCAAACCACTGACCAAATTTACAAGATTGTTAGTTCGACTTTTAGAAGGATTATTTTCGTCCGCCATCTTTAAACAACAGATAAGACAAGTGTAAATGACAGCCCTGATGCCATCATTTAAACTTGTCCGAAAAGAAACCATTGGATGTGACCCAGATTATAATTCAATGGACCTGAACCATTTAAACAACTTTGGTAGAGCTCCATGCAAGGAACATCATAGGCAAGTTTTATCAAATTTGGCCAGTTGGTTTCAGAGGAGATGTCATTTGAAACAATTGTGGACGATGGACGGACAATGGATGACGGACAGCCATTGACCCTAAAAGCTCACATGAGCACTACATGCTCAGGTGAGCTAAAAAGTGAGTAAGTACTAAAAGATTAATCAAGTCAGAAAAGAGGAATAATTATGTCAAAATCCAAGACAATGTATTCTTGCCATGTACAAGTAGAGGTATTGGTCATTAACAGGTAACCAAAGTTACAAAGCAATACCTCAAACTGTTAAGTGAAAAAATGAGGTGGTGTGAAAACCTTTAACTGATTCTAAATAAACCAGAGGGCTATTATATAAGAGCAGTGTTTCCACTTTTTTTCTGGGAGTATTTTATTTTGCTTTATTTTTTTGTGGGGGTATAGAGGAATCACCAAGGAATTTTATCAAAGGGGCATAACTCCATCAAAAATGGTCAAACTGCAAAACACAGGTAATATTCTCCAGGGTGACTTAGTGAAGGTACTTCTGTTAAAGTATGGACAAAATTTATTAAGAAATGAAGAAGTTGTGCACGAAAGAATATTTCCCTTTATATTACATCCGTTAAGGGGCAAAGGGCCATAACTGCATCAAAAATAGTCGAACCACAAAACCCTGACAATATGCGCCAGGTCACTATGTAATAATGCTTCTGTACAAGTTTGGGCCAAATCCGTTGAAAAATGTAGGAGGAATTGGGCACAGAAGAATATTTCCTTATATATTACATATGTGAAACAAGAGGGTCATGATGGCCCTAAATCGCTCACCTGAATTCAACTGCTAGAAAGAAAATGCTTAAGCATACGTTTCCTGAAAATTGTTTCGTACATTAATAAATAAATGTGATAATAGGGTGTAATATTAGAGAAAAAAATAATATCTTACTAATTTTTCCCCTTTTTTTAAAAAAAAAAAAAAAAAAAATTTAAAGGGGCATAACTCCTGACATAATAAATTGATTAAAGCCATCATCAAATTTGGCCAAGATATTCTGGTCATAAACAATGTCTTAAGGTTTGAAGGCAATTGCTTAAGAAATAAAGATGCTAGAGTGCAAAGAGCAATCTGGATTCTTTCAAATTTAAAAGGGGCATAACTCCTGACTTTATGTGTTGATTCCAGTCATAATTGAACTTGGCCAAGGTATTATGGTTTTAAACAATGACAAAAAGTTTGAAGGCAATTGCATAAGAAATAAAGATGCTAGAGGGCAAACAAAGTGAAATCTGGCTTTTTTCAATTTTAAAAGGGGTGTAACTCCTGACCTAAGGGTCCAATTTCAGCCATAATCCAACTTAGCCAAAATTTGATGATTATAAACATTGTTATAAAATTTAAAGACAATGACCTAAAAAATAAAGATGTAGAGTGCAAACAAAGTGACTTTTTTAAATAATATAAGGGGTGTAACTCCTGATCTAATGGTCCGATATCAGCCAAAATCGAACTTGGCTGGGATTTTTTGGTTATAAACAATGTCATTAAGTTTGAATGCAATTGCTAAAGAAATGAAGATGCTAGAGTGCAAACAATGTGAAATCTGGCTTTTTTAAATTTTAAAAGGGGCATAACTCCTGACCTAATGGTATGATATCAGCCATAATCGAACTTGGCCGAGATTTTATGGTTATAAACATTGTTATCAAGTTTGAAGATAATTGCTCATGAAATGAAGATGCTAGAGTGCAAACAATGTGAAATCTGGCTTTTTTAATTTTAAAAGGGGCATAACTCCTGACCTAATTTTCCGATATCAGCTATAATCGAACTTGGCCGAGATTTTATGGTTATAAACATTGTTTTAAAGTTTGAAGATAATTGCTCATAAAATGAAGATGCTAGAGTGCAAACGAACAAATTGTGGACAACGGACGGACGACGGACATTCACCGATCCTAAAAGCTCATCCTGAGCACACATGCTCAGGTGAGCTAAAAATAACAAAGGGCCATAACTACATCAAAAATAGTCGAACCACAAAACCCTGACAATATGCGCCAGGCTACTATGTAATAATGCTTCTGTAAAAGTTTGGGCCAAATCCGTTGAAAAATGTAGGAGGAGTTGCGCACAGAAATTGTTTACGCCCGCCCGCCTGCCGACATACCCCAATCTAATAACCAGTTTTCCTTCGGAAAACCTGGTTAATAATTGTAACAGTGAACTGTCACTAAGTCTCCCAAACAAAGTTTCTCCTTAGACAATCTTACACGAATGGTTATTGAGAAATGGAGTGGGACCTGACCCCCTGGTGACCAATGTGAACATCAAAGATGTACCATTCAATCCATCTCATCATGAAGAACAAGAATATATATGGTTTAAGGGTGGGATCTGAACAGTTTTTGTGATAAAAGGTCATAAGTAAAATTGAAGGGATGGGGCCAGACCCCTGGGTGACCTCAGGGGATACCAAAGTAGTACTTTTGCTATTCTTCTCATTATGAGGAACAAAAAAAAGATATGATTCAAGGTTGAAAATTTAAAATATTTACCCAAAATACATTTTTTTATGCTAAAAGCCATTTTTGAGGGGGTGGGGCCTGACCCCCAGGAACCCCCCATTTAAAAATCTGGAAGGCACCACTATACAATAAGGACTGTAATCATATGAAGTTTTGTAAAGATATGTCACGCGGTCTCCGAGATATGGCCCATACAAAGTTACCGGCGCGAGAAAGAAGAAGAAACGGAATAAAAACAATAAGTCAGTTTGTTTGGGAGTCCAAATAATCATTGTGCTTTTCTTACTAGTTTCTTGTACTTATTTCATTCCAAAGTTGTTTTCAGTCATAATCCCAAAACATCTCTCACATGCATTAGGGGAACAGAGGGCTATGGTGTCATATATTCTTATCAGCACATAAACTAAACCTCAGTAAGGTGCAGTATGATTCAGGTAAAGGGGAAAAGCAGTGTCAACATGATGAGTAGTTTTGTAGAAGTCTGTGTATTAATTATGGGGTGAGAAGCGTTCAATTATCCTGAAAGGAATGCTTGCAAAAGTATCACCAAATGGACCCCTCTGTGCCTCCTCCACTGATTTCAATTTCACTTTGTGTGATACCCACTCTACAAACTGAAAGAAATTAACATACTACAGTGCTCAGTTAAGTTCAAAGGGTGTGAAACTGACACAAGCCAATGTGCGGTTTCCTTTTGAACTCTGGAACAGCTTCTTTGAGATGCCGCTTATCAAAACTTAAGAGAGCAGGGTTATACATTAAGGCCTGACCGAACGACATTCACTAGTAGATTGATGGTCTGGTCCAGCTAGGTCCTAGGCTAACAAGACTGACTGGTCATGTTCTAAATGGGTCAAAGTTCGCAGAAATTTTATCTATTGACACATCAAAAGCACAAAAATAACTGTAATGGTCAACTTTTGACCCTTTTTGAAACAGTTTCTTGGAAAACCTGTGTGTGCTATATTTAGCAGCATTTTCAGTAACAACCTTGACACATGTTCACTCATTGGTTTGTGTTTTCAGAATGAGGCTTTTCCCCCACGCACTTGCCAAGTTCAATGTCGTAATACTAAGCTAAGAATGCTTATTTCTTCACCTAATTTTTCATTTTATAATGTTGACGAAATCTTCGTATTATAATTAATAAAATTTAATTTTAAAATGCTAGAGATGCATGATAATGCATGAACGCTAAACTTTTTATTATGCTAGGATCCCATGTATAATGACAATAGACTTTTTTTATGATTTGTTTTTACCGCAATGTGCAACCAAAACGAACAATGTTAGTCTTTTCATCCGACAAAAAAGACAATGTCAGTAATGAACGAAAAAGGTAAAAAGGATTCAAAGAAACTGTATGAATAGATGACAGGAAACAGATCGTTTTGCTTTAAATGAAATTGCTTGAAAATCATTAAACAATAGACATTATCCGGAACTCGCACATCTGGGGATTTCCATGTAGGTACAATCATGGTGTTCATGCAATTTTAATGAAAAGCATGTAACACAAGAGTAATTCTAGTATTATCTTTGTAGACCTTAAATTCATTTCTAACGGTAAACATGAAAAAAAAACAAAAAAAACTGTTAGGTATTCCGAAGTAAGTATATTGATCTAAGTATGACAAAGTAAGTATAACATGTATGTGTTTTACACTTCGGTCTAGTTCAGTTGAGGTCAGGTCTAGTAGGTTTTCTATGTTACTGGACCACTGGTACAGCTCTCAAAAAGGTTAATGTCAAACCCTGGAGAGTTTTGTGTTAGCGGTTGTTTGAGTTTGAATTTATGGCAGCTGTACACCTGGACATTGCCTGTTGTGTAAGAGTTTGTTTTTTTTCCAACTGCTATATGTTATTACTTCATATGTAGGATAGAAATACGATTGGTCTAGCCAAAAAAAAAATCAGACACCTGAAAGGCCAAAAGAAAAGTTGAGTTGCTGCGAGTCGGTCGGGTAACTCCAAACAAAGAATTTTTTAAGGTCAGCCTGAGCATTTGATCAAGGAAGACTTACTGGAAATCACTCATGTGCCACATCAGCAGCAATATTTAAGCCAAATGAGAACACTCATGACCTTCTGTTCTCTTCTGTTCTGTAGCATCTCTGTAATAATCAGAGTAATTCACAATGCCAGGAGCCTGCAAGTGAGAAGGTTGTGAAGCAAACTAGTTTTGCTCCATTAACAAATCTAAGCTGTGAGCATCACTTTGGAGATCTGGACAGCAGTCAGCATCGACGACCAAGGGCATCCTATTACCACCACAGCACGGTTCAACTTCTGAAGAGAAATAGGACAGGGATAATGAACTGGATCGAAAACATGACTGTATGTGATAAGGAGGAACTGTTGCTTTCTGCTAGGAAAGGAGGGAAGAAACTGAGGAATGAACAAATGAGGGAAGAGAGGGAAGTTCTGAAACAGGTCAGTGAAAATATGTATGCGGATACTTCTACTAAGAAGCGAAGGACACAAGAACATTTGGAGGAAAATATGTTATAGAATAAATTGCCACACAGTGATAAGTTTGTAGAAAAGGAATATGTTTCTGTGGCCTATCAGGATAACTGGTACCCAGGTTGTGTGGAAAGTCTCAGTGATTATAGTGCCATTGTTAAACTTATGACACACTGCAGGAAACCATCAGATTTCCAGTGGCCTGGTAGAGATGATAAACAAGTTGTGAACATGCAGCAGGGCTGTAAAAATCCACTCATCCGCTCGTATTTACGAGTGAATTTCACGGTCGGACGAGCATAATTTCCCTGAACATAATTTCCCTAATTTACCGGACGAGTAACTTTTCGCGGCCAAGAAAGAAATGTGTTTCTACGGTGTTTTTTCAATACTTCTTTTGTTATTTTGCGGCACAATCCTGGACTGCGGTACACTCAGGGACTGCAAATATGTTTTGTTTTCGGCTGTCAAAATGTCAAAACATTTGTCAATGAAAACGCTTCTCGGCGGCAGAGACAACGAAAATACAAACAAGAGGGCCAAGATGGCCCTAGATCGCTCACCTGAGAAAAGTATCATTCATTGCCTGTACAAAACAGATTGCTTTAGAATTAAGATGATGAGGTGAAACAATGTTCAGGAATTTTCTGACCCCATCCACAAAAGATATCATCATGACAAACATTCTGCCAAAGTTTGAGGATGATTGGACCAAAAACTAAGATTTGACCTACTGACCTACATTTCTATCCAGCCCCACCCATTTTCAAACTGGTTCAAGATATCATCATGACAAACAATCTGACCAAGTTTGAGGAAGATTGATAAAATGTGCCTTTAGTGTGTAAACAAGATTTTTCTAAGATTTGACCTATTGACCTACTTTTGGTCCCCCTGCCCATTTTCAAAAGGGTTCAAGATATCATCAAGACAAACATTCTGACCAAGTTTGAGGAAGATTGGATTAAAATTGTAGCCTCTAGTGTGTAAACAAGATTTTTCTAAGATTTGACCTACTGACCTACTTTTTGATCCAACCTGACCCATTTTCAAAAGGGTTCAAGATATCATCAAGACAAACATTCTGACCAAGTTTGAGGAAGATTGGATCAAAATTGTGGCCTCTAGTGTGTAAACAAGATTTTTCTAAGATTTGACCTACTGACCTACTTTTTGATCCAACCTGACCCATTTTCGAAAGGGTTCAAGATATCATCAAGACAAACATTCTGACCAAGTTTGAGGAAGATTGGATCAAAATTGTGACCTCTAGTGTGTAAACAAGATTTTTCTAAGATTTGACCTACTGACCTACTTTTTGATCCAACCTGACCCATTTTCGAAAGGGTTCAAGATATCATCAAGACAAACATTCTGACCAAGTTTGAGGAAGATTGGATCAAAATTGTGACCTCTAGTGTGTAAACAAGATTTTCTAAGATTTGACCTACTGACCTACTTTTTGATCCAACCTGACCCATTTTCGAAAGGGTTCAAGATATCATCAAGACAGTTATTTGTGCAGTTGATTGCCTGACACTGAGGCATTTTTGCTTACTATAACAAGTCAATGAACATTACTCCACCCACTGCGACATACTTCACAAAAGGATCAATTAAGTCCACAATCGCAACGTATATGAGCACTAAAATTATAAGATAAATAAAATATACACTTAAAATGTCGGGGATGACTTTCGGTTCTACTCGCTAATTATAATTACTTTTTGCCTTCCTGTTTCTTTTTGGGGGTAAAATTTCTCCACAACACACGTAATTCCCTTCTATATTTCAATGTATGTACGCAACCGGAAGTGTGTCTGTGACGTCACGATTGTTGTAAAAAAAATCTCGCGAGACCACGAGACGTAAACAATGTCTGCGCCCTATCTCGGAGCAAATTGGTGTAAATAGACGTCTTTAACTTGCAATTTCTTTCTTATTACGATTGATTTAATGAAATGAGTCATTAAATTGGTTTATTTACATCAATATCTTTCAATTAAAACCTAGTTGTTATCAGCCGAGCGTATTCCTTTAAAAAGGGGCAATAATTTGTAACATATTCCATGAAGAGTTATCTACCATGAAAGTATGATACCCCTAAACATATTAAAGATGTTTCAAATCAAAAACATGCCTGGATACTGAGATATACGCATGAGAGTATCTTGCATGCAAAACTTTAACCAAAATTTCTAAGTTAAAAAGGGGCCATAATTTGTAATATATTCCATCAAGAGTTATCTACCTTGGTTGTCTGATGCCCCTAAACATATTTATAAACTTTCAAGTCAATACCATGAATGGTTATTGAGATACAAACTATATAGTAGCTTGCACACAAAACTTTAACCAAATTTTCTATTGCATGCAAAACTTTAACCAAAATTTCAAAGTTAAAAAGGGGCCTTAATTCATAGTAAATTCAGTCAAGAGTTATCTACCTTGGTTGTCTGATGCCCCTGAACATATTTATAAACTTTCAAGTCAATACCATAAATGGTTATTGAGATACAAGGTTGATAGTAACTTGCACGCAAAACTAACCAAAAGCTGCAATGCCAACGCCGACGCCAGGGCGACTACAATAGCTCTCATATTCTTCAAATAGTCGACCTAACTAGAGCAGATCTCCGTACAGATTAAAATTGCACTGAAATTTCAGACAAAAAGAGCATATTCTACTAAGGATGCTATAACCACCCCACTCAGAAAAAAGTTGAATTCTGAATATGTCGACAACCTAATGAAAAATCATCCTGGAAGATGGCTCACTAGCAGGTTTTTTGTTTTTTCTTCTTTATCAGAAACCAATCTTACGTGAAAAAATTATGAAAAATTATCTAAATTCATGCAGTTTTCCCCAAAGCTGCAGCTTGCTTCTGGATTATTTTTCTTTCCCCTATGAAAAACAAGAGTGCCATCATGGCCCTAGACGCTCACCTGAATACCATCACTTAGTAAGACAATTCAGTTTAACCTTGATTAAAATTCCAGATAAAAGAGTACAATTAATTTCAAAATTTCTATACAGACTAAATATTTAGAACTTGCTAACCATCAGCAGGGCATATTTTTAGGGGATCAAAACCATAAAATGACAGTAGAGCTACAACAGCTAAGTGCTATAAAATCGCTAGAGCAAGACTTTTCAACCTAGTGACCAAACCCAACTTGTCAAACTTAGCCCAGATCTAGACTACTCAAAAATATCACCATTTTATTCTAAATCTTTATGGTAAGAACCTTTGATATACCCAGGGCTCTCCTTTGACCCGAGCTCCCAGGTTTTGACCCGGGACATTTCTCAATGACGCTTATTTGACCCGGGGTAAAATTGTACCAAGCGTCATTTTGACCCGGGGCAATAACAGCTGGTGCGTCAGTGCCACCAGATCAGCCGGTCATAAAAGTACTGCCTCTAACAGATTACGTGATCGATGAGTGCAACTGACCCCCATTGACTCGCTATCACTGTCAGTTACTCTAATTAGCCTAATAAATTCTCGTATTGCTTCGACAATCTTCGTATACACCACTGAATTAATCGCCGATTGCGTAACCAACCTTAATTACAAATCCCGTATTGCGTGGACAATCTTCGTGTACTCTCAATGCTACCGTTAGCTTCTGTACACGAGGTTGCTGGATCCCGTTTTATCGACGTGTGAAAAGATTAAAGGCGAGGAACCATGACAAAATGTGTTTACTTCCTATGACTGTTACTCAGGTTAATTACCGATCGGAATCGGCTGAAATTTTTTATTGTTTGATAATAACAAATAGTTTAATGGCAGTACTTTAACCATGCTGGTTTAAATGAAAGGTGTGAGGATTTGTAACTAATAGGTATGATTAGTCTGTCAACTGAAAATATGGGACCAAAACCGAAAGTAGATAAACTCTTACAGAATCAAACAAGGTTAAAAAAACAACAAAAAAACATAATGATGAAGGTAAGTAAAACTTTTATTTTTCCTTAGCTATCTTTCTGTATTGACTCTAAAGAATTTGTTTTTGACTCTTGAAAATTTGGCCTCAAGAGTCAATTTTTTTTTTGCCATTACCAAATATCATCTTTGGTAACAGGGCTCATCCTAGAGGGCGATTCGGGCGAAGAAGTCGCTCTCAGCTTATAAAACTTCGCTCTCTACAAACATCAAAGCGAAATTCACTTCGCCGCCGATTTTTGGCAGCGGTTTGTTCTCGCTTTGATGTTACCAAATAGATTATCGGTCTATTTCGCATTCGGCAGAGCGACGTAGGCGTTACCAATTCAGAAAACAACCAATCAGCGCATTGGTTTTACCTGTCAGCCTCGATTTCAAATTCACTCATGCATAAGTGCAAAAACATGGAGGGAAGTGTAAACAATCGATAAGCGATAGATAAGAAATGGGGTGTGATGCCGTGTATATCAGAAACTGACACTTGTTGACAGGTAGGTAACGGGTACACAAACCGACAGAGGGACATTTGTTTATGGTATGCTGGTCTTCCTCGCCGTGTAAAAGGTTGATCTTCCCCCGAAAAGTTAGCGAGTAGAACCGAAAGTCATCCCCGACTTTTTTGAGTAAATTGCAAATAAGAAATGACAATTACTCGAATATGCATCTTTATAAACCGTGTTTTGTTTGTATTTGGCAGTCTGGCTCAAAATTAGTAATCTGAGCAAACTCATGTCGCAAAAACCACAAACCATGATAGACATGCATCATGTAAGCATTACGAAATGCTTAAAACTTATGGGGAAAAAAACAATAAAAATCCTTTCGTTCTTTCTTATTTAAAAATCAAGCAATATTTTTTTTCCTTCTTTCATTCTATTTATAAATTCAATTCTTTCTTCCTTGCATATTCAAAAAACAATTTTTTCTTTCTTTATTTTAAAAATCAAGCAACATTTTTTCCTTCTTTTTTTCCTTCTTTCTTTCATTCTATTTATAAATACAATATTCCACATAAAATCTCTCACTTCTCCCAGATGTTTCCCCACTTCTCCCTCCTCTGAGCTGAGGGAGAAGTCACTTCTCCCTTTTCTCGGAGCCTAGGATGAGCCCTGGGTAATCTACTTTAAACAAGAGGGCCAAGATGGCCCTTGGTCGCTCACCTGAGAAAGATGATTCCTTAAGAAATAAAGATGCTTGAGTGTAAAAGTGAAATCTGGCTTTTTTTTATGGTGAAATGGGCATAACTCCTAAATTTACAAGTCAATATCAGTTATAATTGAACCGGATTGTGAGATTATGGGCATAAACATTGTCTTAAAGTTTAACAAGAGGCCCATGATGGCCCTAAATCACTCACCTGAGATAAATAGGTTGACCCAAGGAACATCTGTACCAATTTATTTTAAAATCTGGCCAGTAGTTTTGAAGAAGATGATTTTTAAAGTTGTCATATTTTTTTTTTTTGTTGCCATGGCAACCAGAGTTCTATATGGATCAAGTTTATTTTAGCAACTTTTGTGAAGGTTGACCCAAGGATCATCCCTGCCAAGTTTAATCAAATTCTGTCCAGTGGTTTCAGAGGAGATGTTGTTTAAAGGTTTCCCTATATACATATAAGGCAAATAAGCCCCGCCCCTGGCGGCCATGTTTTTTTACGGATCGGAATAATTTTAGCAACTTTGGTAGAGGTTGACCCAAGGAACATCTGTACTTAATTATTTTGAAATCTGGCCAGTAGTTTTGAAGAAGATGATTTTTAAAGTTGTCATATTTTTTTTCTTTTGTTGCCATGACAACCAGAGTTCTATATGGATCAAGTTTATTTTAGCAACTTTTGTGAAGGTTGACCCAAGGATCATCCCTGCCAAGTTTTATCAAATTCTGTCCAGTGGTTTCAGAGGAGATGTTGTTTAAAGGTTTCCCTATATACATATAAGGCAAATAAGCCCCGCCCCTGGCGGCCATGTTTTTTTACGGATCGGAATAATTTTAGCAACTTTGGTAGAGGTTGACCCAAGGAACATCTGTACCAATTTATTTTAAAATCTGGCCAGTAGTTTTGAAGAAGATGATTTTTAAAGTTTTCATTTTTTTTTTCTTTTTGTTGCCATGGCAACCAGAGTTCTATATGGATCAAGTTTATTTTAGCAACTTTTGTGAAGGTTGACCCA
>CM037787.1:25154285-25204285 GCA_021229015.1 Solen grandis | reverse complement strand
AGGATCATCCCTGCCAAGTTTAATCAAATTCTGTCCAGTGGTTTCAGAGAAGATGTTGTTTAAAGGTTTCTCTATATACATATAAGGCAAATAAGCCCCGCCCCTGGCGGCCATGTTTTTTTACGGATCAGAATAATTTTAGCAACTTTGGTAGAGGTTGACCCAAGGAACATCTGTACCAATTTATTTTGAAATCTGGCCAGTAGTTTTGAGGAAGATGATTTTTAAATTTTCATTTTTTTTTTTTTTTCCATGGCAACCAGAGTTCTACATGGATCAAGTTTATTTTAGCAACTTTTGTGAAGGTTGACCCAAGGATCATCCCTGCCAAGTTTAATCAAATTCTGTCCAGTGGTTTCAGAGGAGATGTTGTTTAAAGGTTTCTCTATATACATATAAGGCAAATAAGCCCCGCCCCTGGCGGCCATGTTTTTTTACGGATCCAAATAATTTGAACAATCTTGGTAACACTTACCAAAGGAACATCTGTGCCAAAACATTTTGAAATTCAGTTGGTTGTTTTGGAGAAGAAGACATTTTAAGTTTTTTCTTTCCGTTGCCATGGCAACCAGAATTCCAAATGGAATTCAATTCTTTGAACAACTTTGAAAGGGGACCACCCAAGGAACATCCCTGTAAAGTTTTATCAAAATTGACCAAGCGGTTAAGGAGGAGATGTCGTTTGAAGCAAAATGTTGACGGACGACGGACGGACGGACGACGGACGGACGACGGACGGACGGACGACGGACGGACGGACGACGGACGAAGACCGGTCACAATAGCTCACCTTGAGCCTCTGGCTCAGGTGAGCTAAAAATGATTGTTAAAAAAATGAAGTTGGTAGAGAATAAACGAAGTGAAATCTTGCATTTTTTGTATTAAAAGGGGCATAACTCCTGACCTAAATGACCCATCTCAGCCACAATTGAACTCAATCGAGACATTATGGTCATTAACAATGTCATAAAGTTTGAAGATGATTGCTAAAAAAAGGAAGATGCTAGAGTGTAAACAACGTGAAATATGGCTTTTTTTATATTAAAAGGGGCATAACTCCTGACCTAATTGACGGATCTCAGCCATAATCGAACTCAATCGAGACCTTATGGTCATAAGCATTGTCATAAAGTTTGAAGATGATTGCTCAAAAGATGAAGATGCTAGAGTGTAAACAAAGTGAAATCTGGCATTTTTTTTATATTAAAAGGGGCTTAACTCCTGACCTAATTGATGAATCTCAGCCATAATCGAACTCAATCGAGACATTATGGTCATAAGCATTGCCATAAAGTTTGAAGAATTGCTCAAAATGAAGATGCTAGAGTGTAAACAATGTGAAATCTGGCTTTTTTTCTTGGCCGTGATTTTATGGTTATAAACATTGATATAAAGTTTGAAGATAATTGCTCATGAAATGAAGATGCTAGAGTGCAAACAATGTGAAATCTGGCTTTTTTGAATTTTAAAAGGGGCATAACTCCTGACCTAATGTTCCGATGTCAGCCATAATCGAACTTGGCCGAGATTTTTTAAAAGGGGCATAACTCCTGACCTAATGTTCCGATATCAGCCATAATCGAACTTGGCCGAGATTTTATGGTTATAAACATTGTTTTAAAGTTTGAAGATAATTGCTCATAAAATGAAGATGCTAGAGTGCAAACGAACAAATTGTGGACGACGGACATTCATCGATCCTAAAAGCTCATCCTGAGCACACGTGCTCAGGTGAGCTAATAAAAAAGGTAGCTCTAGTCTCAATAAGAATATTGCAGCTGTCATATTCTTTCCACATTAAGGGAATACTTTTTTCACAATTTCTTTAAAATATAAATCCTAGATATTCTGTAATTCATAAATTAAACTATCCTGTTTACATTTGAAATTGACAACAGCTTATTCTGATGACTTGGACTATTCCATGATAAAAATGTAGCTTCCCAATTTGACTGCACTTCTAAGTAATGGAACAGATTATAATTCTTATTTTCATTTATTTTTTGGTTGACTATTTTCAGGAAGTCCAGTTACATGCTTTGTGTGTTCATTGTGACAAATAATCTGCCATTGATGGCCTAGAATGAACTCATCACCATTCAGCAGGAGAAAGGGGGGGGTTACCTTCTTTATTTTTGATTACATACAAACTTTGTTAATCTAACATGTATATCTCTACATGTAAAATTTGTGACATGTTACGATCCAAGTGAAATACTGCAAATTGTATTTGACTCTTAAGAATTTGTTTTTGACTCTTGAAAATTTGGCCCCAAGAGTCAATGACTCTTGGGTTCCAAAGACTAAGGAGAGCCCTGATATACCGTTGCTTATTGCATTTAAATATTTATTTTCTTATAAAGATATTTGTTTTACTTACAAAGACTTTACTTTACACAAAACCAATTGTGGTTTGTTCTGTAATTAGCAGCTGACATGTCAAAATCAGCTTGACAAACATTCTCAGAAGTTGCAGTTTGAGTAATTGAGGTCCCATGTCCTCTGGTTATTAACTATAGCATAATTATGCAATCAATATATGGGTTAAAAGAATCATTCGTCACCTGCTGTGACAAACAATATCATTAAGATTACACGGTAAGCAGAAGGCATGCTTGAGCAAACTGTCTGGTTATTTTTCATTGCAGTGAATATACAGCGAAGGAAAACTTGGTAACTAAGCAAAATACAAGTTTATAAATATAATGCAGTGCCAATCATGAAAAATATTGTTGTCAAATACTTTTGCCATTTCTTGAGCCAAATTTTTGTTTTTAGTGTCATTGGCCAGCAGGAACCCTCAATCCAATGGGGAAAAAAAAGGTAACAGGATTTTGAAAGGGGGGGGGGGGGGGGTTCCATGTTTTATCAAGTTATGTTATGGAATAACATTTTCTTATCTTGATAAAAATCATCAGAGAAAATAAGTTAAGAATTGACAAGTTGTGTTAGCTGAACATCAAAAGATGCTGCACACTTAAAACAAGAAAGTCAGTAGAACTGACAGATGCTCCCCGAAGAACGTCATTGTTACAAATAAGGCCTTGGTCAATGGGTGGGAGGATATGTTGAAATCCCCATTCCTAAATCATCTATTCTTCTCATCAGATGAGATGTTTTACCAACTCTAACTTGGAGACTTAGTAACAGTTTACTATTTAATATTATAATACGTGTTACTCATCAGATCTTTCATTGATTTTTTTAAAGTTTTTATACTACTAAAAATTAAGTCATACATTTCAATGTGTGCTCATATCAAAGAGGTTAAGCTACACTCTTGACATATGACTGGATATTTGAAATAGTGTATAATGGCCTAAACAACAATTAGCTGACATGATTATGATTGACATTACTAGCATATTGAATTTTGTGGGGTTTTGTTTAAATGATATCTCCTGTTAAATTAGGCAAATGACATGAATATCAGTCAACAACATGGTAGTAGGGGCCATAACTCTCTTAAAAATTGAGGAACCAGGTCACGTCGACGATATGCGTATCTACTCTTGGTAATAAAGCTTCCCATAAAGTTTCATTGAATTCAAGCCATTAGTTCCTGAGAAATAGCCCGGACAAGAATCATGCAACATGAACTATAGGCAAAAAAGTCAAGGGGCCATAACTCTGCAAAAAATTGAGGAACCAGGTCACGCAGACGATATGCGTATAAACTCTTGGTGATAAAGCTTCCCATTAAGTTTCGTTGAATTCAAGCCATTAGTTCCTGAGAAATAGCCCGGACAAGAATCATGCAATATGTACTATAGGCCAAAAAGTCAAGGGGCCTTAACTCTTTGAAAAATTGAGGAACCAGGTCACGCAGACGATATGCGCATCTCCTCTTGGTAATAAAGCTTCCCATAAACTTTCATTGAATTCAAGCCATTAGTTCCTGAGAAATAGCCCGGACAAGAATCATGTAATATGTACTATAGGCAAAAAAGTCAAGGGGCCTTAACTCTTTGAAAAATTTAGGAATCGGGTCATGCTGAAGATATGCGCATCTCCTCTTGGTAATAAAGCTTCCCATAAAGTTTTGTTGAATTCAAGCCATTAGTTCCTGAGAAATAGCCCGGACAAGAATCATGCAATATGTACTATAGGCCAAAAAGTCAATGGGCCATAACTCTGTGAAAAATTGAGGAACCAGGTCACGCCGACGATATGCGTATCTACTCTTGGTGATTAAGCTTCCCATAAAGTTTCATTGAATTCAAGTCATTAGTTCCTGAGAAATAGCCCGGACAAGAATCATGCAATATGTACTATAGGCCAAAAAGTCAAGGGGCCTTAACTCTGTGAAAAATTTAGGAATCGGGTCATGCTGATGATATGCGCATCTCCTCTTGGTAATAAAGCTTCCCATAAAGTTTCGTTGAATTCAAGCCATTAGTTCCTGAGAAATAGCCCGGACAAGAATCATGCAATATGTACTATAGGCCGAAAAGTCAATGGGCCATAACTCTTTGAAAAATTTAGGAATCGGGTCATGCTGACGATATGCGCATCTCCTCTTGGTAATAAAGCTTCCCATAAAGTTTCGTTGAATTCAAGCCATTAGTTCCTGAGAAATAGTCCGGACAAGGAAAGTGTGACGGACGAACGGACGGACGAACGGACGAAGCGGCGACTATATGCGTCACCTTCGGTGAGCATAAAAAATCAGCACCGTCAACTTCTAGATTTCTTCCTGTACTGTTCCACTGAAGAGCTGTCAGGTGATTGGTGTATGTAGTTTGTTTTTTGTTTTTCAAATACGGAATTACATATAAACAGAATCTAAGTGGCTTATCATTTGTCCTACTTTTGGCATGTAGGCCAAGAATATTTACCTTTTTTGAAACAGTCGTACCTGAACCTACCTGTAGATTAAATTGCTTTGCCACTCGTCACGTGATCAATATTTACAAAATGTCTTTTTAAAACTATGAACAAGCAGTTTAATGTTTCCTGTGGCCTTATTTAATGAAATTGGTAAGCAAAGTCTTTGAGTACCCGGTATGCAAGTACAGCATGGGACCCCCACCTGCAGTCCCACATTCATACCTTGCAACAGATTCAGCAGAAAGCAGCTAGGTTTGTCCCCAATGACTACATATCTAGAACTCTGGATGCATGACAGACCTGCTAAGAGTAAGAAAGCCTGAATGGGACGCCCTTTCCAGCAAGAAAAGGCAAGATGCTCTATCGTATTCAGCATACACTCTTCACCATGAATAATGAGGAGTATTTGTGGAGCAACTCCAGTACAAGAGCTCGTTTCACCCAGCAGCGCATCACAAGTTCACTATATACCAATACCTTCTAGCCTAGGACCATTGCTTACTGGATTTCATGAATGTGTTCCGCAGGCGACTGACAGCCTCCTACCGGTAAAGCCATTAGTCACTGTAAATAGTTTAAATAGCTTTCAAATTGAGTCAAATTTTATGCTTTGCTTGATCCGACTCACCATGTGCATAGTTCGCAGAGCCTTGTTACATTCCGGTAGGATCCCGACTCTTATACAGAAGAAGAAAGACAATGATTTTAAATAAGATGGATTATGGAAAGATATATATGTCTATTTACTTTGTCAGGATTTTTATGTGTGCATCCTAAAACAATCAATTTGAACGGGCGAAACGAGGTAGGGGTATTGGTGGAAGTTTCCCGAAGCTTTCACAGAAGGCCAGGGTAGAGATCCAGCGGAGGCCATTACGAAAAACATAACCAGAGCAAGTAGAATCATACACAAATTTTAAAACTATACCTATGTTATCACATCTTGTGAGATCTTTTATTACAAATATCACTGGGATTCATACTAAAGTTCAGGCATCTCATCAAAGATAATAAGCAAAAATAATTGGCAACATGAAAATACGGCACTTCTGTTTATTTGGTCAAATCTTATTTCTGCTTATTATAATCATAATTATTAAATCAAATTTAATAATCGTCTAATGTATATTCATCGTTTAAATAAGCTCGTGGTAGTTTGAACCTATTATTTAAATGACCAACGCGCTAAATTGACAATTCTTTTATTATTTTCATAACCCCTCCCACTTTTTTCACAAGGAAAGAAAAACAGTGACACTTGAAATGGAATTGAAAATTCAGAAAATTATGCGGTGAAACTTAAACAAACCTGGCTTAATCGCCTGTATGGTCTTCCCGTATATTGCCATTGCTCATGAGTCAAGAATGCTGAGTTCCGATTGGGAGCCATGCTGGCTTTTTGTCGGAACATTATCGCTTTCTTAGTGAAGCTCGGCGGTAATTTTTTTCTGCGCAAATTTTCTGCGCATTTCCTGATATTCGCTTACATCCTTGATAAAAGTTAAAAATCATTGGGTTTTGGGGTTGTTGTTGTTTTATGATGAAAAGAAACATGCCTGGTCGCGTTAAACTTCCTTCAACATGACTTATATCTATATATTCGTCCTATTTTGAATATGTTTTCTGTTATTTGAAAAAATGTGATTTCAGTGCAAGGGCCAATCGACGGAAGTTGTTATTTCAGTTGTTTCAGTTGTTACCCTGGAGAGGTCACCGCTACTTTTAGGTAGCAGACGATCAGTCGGATGATTTTCGTTTCATTTGAGGATATAGAAATGTTTCCATCTTCGGATTGTGTTTATTAATGTTCGTGGTGAGTGTCGCCAATCAGTGGGAAATTTACGAGTTGGATAATGAGTGTCTTCATGACAAACAATCCAGATTAGAAAATCTTTTGTTGCAGATTTGAAAGGTTTAAGTTATAGCTAAGTACGACCTTACTATGTAGTAAAAAAAACGGACATGTTAAACAGTTGTGTAAGAAATCGTAATCGATGCCACTAGTAACGCTAGCAGGTTTTGGCGAGAAGTCCAATACATCAATGTGGGTGTATTGTAACAAAGTAGGGTTGGCAGTGATTATATTTTTAGATCCTTATAAATTAAAGGTGGAGGAAAATGTCTGATCAAAATCACAATGAAGATGATAGAAACATAACCACCTCTCTCATAGATCAAAGTGATTTTTTTAAGTATAATGAACACAGGAAAGTTGAAAAAGTAACAGTAAATGATTGGTCAGAAGCCGTGGTTGGTTGGAGGTCCGGTCAGACAAATCAGAGGACCCCAAATACATCGGTCACTTTGAAGAAGAAACGGCCTGTTGAGAGATCTTTTACTGATCTTCATTACGGCAATATATCAAATCAAGGTGACAATTACTGGTCCAATAGCTCAGGTCTTAATGGCTTTAAACAAGCTGTTAGGTGTGTAGGTGACGATTTCCAGACGTATCCTATTCCGCCGTGGAAATCCAATATTGAGCAAGGGACGTACAGGTATATTCCTGACAACGGTAGTTACAGAACTTTAAAATTTATGTATGACGATCGGAAAGAATGGTTTACAATACGTAAAAAGCATCCGGAAAAAGTCTCCGCCACTTGGCATCAAAACTGTAAAAGAATGCAGCGTGAAATGCGCAGACAGTTACGAAAGGACATGCAGCAAGTAGAAAAAGACAAAGCTTCACCCTCCATTCGGACACGTAACAGTTCAAAAACTAGTGGTGAACTGACGAGTGGTGAGGAGAGCAGTCGTTCTGTAAACGATAAAGTAGACCCAGGTGTTAGTGAGCCAAAGGAGATAGAGAATATAAAGTTTGAACCCCAGACTAGACAGATATACAGGAGAGAGTCACGTGTGAAGAGTACGCAATCAGATGGTGCTGTCAACCAGGTCAAGAAGATGAAGACAATCCACGAGTCAGAACCCCCAACTCCCATACCCCCACAATACTCGATACCTTCTACTGGACAGTTATTCAAATCTGCCAGTGATCTTTTCATTGAAAACTTTTCTTCCAGAATTAAAAACATGGAAGATGAAATTAAACAAGATTCAAAGTGGTTACGTAAAAACGAAAGTGACAGCGGTAAGCAACCAAATAGACAAAGACACAGAGACCCTCGCAGTTTTAGAGAAAGCCACAGTGTTAACACGACCCCGCGCTATCCTGTCAAAACGGAAACGCTTGCAAGTGATATTTTTAGTGTGAAGTCCGTGTCCCAGAAGGAACTAAGACCGTTAGAAAAAACGAAAGGATTTTATAAAATCCAGCAACACAGATTGCAATAACACAACCAGCAGTGCTGCAGCAGGTGACGCGTTAAGTGAAGTCCAAAACGGGTCAAGTACCTCCAGAAAACCTCCATTAGGCGACGGTGTGTTTCAGCAAACTGAATTAGATAAAACTCTAGAAAACTATAAATCTTCTTTTGAAAGTACGAAACAAGTGCTATTCAATACCCTAACTGGAACTAAAATCAATGCCACATACAGTAAAAGACATTCGAAAGGATTTTCATCTCCAGCTACAATAACGATCTGTGATAACAATCAGTCGTCCAGCCAAAACGGATCGCACATGGCGGACCCATTTCGACAAGTGCCAATCATAATGGACAAGAAATCAGATAGAAAGGGGTCCATTCAAAGTATTCCAGCGGTGCTTCCGGAGATATCCGGCAAAAGATTGGAAGTTACCAATATCCCACACAGGTTGTTGTAGCAAAATATTCCTTTTTACTTTTGGTTTTGCAGATCGCTTTTCTTCTAATATATCTAGATAAACACAACATGCTTTAGTAACTAAACTGAATTAAAATAGGTTAACAAATTAGCTGATATAGATATTGGAATCAACGATATATATATAAAAATGACTTCACACAGATATAACTTGCATTTAGTGGGCATGTCACGTGTAATGTATTGACACCATTGTGCTGGACATAATGCACGCAAGAATACATCTTTTATAACTGCAGTTTGAGCGCTTAATTGCATTTATTACTGACATCGTTCATTGATTACTTCGTACCTCAAGGTGTTTCTGGTCTACTACTGCCACGCTGTCGTGCTTGTTTGCTATAAAACCACCGACAGTATATGTATATTTCCTCCAATGCTGAAGATTACATATACAGACAAATTTACATCTAAGCGAACATAGAAAGAACATAATATGCAGATGTTTAATGTGATCGATTCGTTGACTTTATGTACTAATAGTATAAAAGATATCTGAAGACACTTCATTTTTTGTTCCGATTTTTCAAAAAGTAGAAAAAAGATCGAAGAAGTCCAGAATCGATGGATTAAGAAGACAAGACTATGCAAGGCATTTCTATGTGCTACTTCTGTAGTTTTAATACATTTGAAAATGGAAAATGAATATCTGACAAGATATTAATTTTAATTTCTTCGTCGATTTCCAAGTATTACCATTTCATCACAGGGCTTCCCCCCCCCCCCCCCTTCTTTACCAGGAGCCGTTCATAGGCGCTTTTCCCTCTGAAAAATTCTTTAAATCATGCACTTTTCCCCAAATTTGCATCTTATTCCAGGATTTTTCTTTCCCCAAAGAAAAAATGGAAATATGTTCACCAAAAAGTGATATGAAGACCCCATCCCGTACATCTAAAAGGCCTGCCTCAGTAGGTTTAAGGCCCAATTGTAACCCACTTTTATAAATGATATCTTCCTGGAACAGAGATTTTATATCGGGCTATAAATATCTTTCACTAGTCTGTGGTATGTTTAGTATAGAGATAGGGCTTACATTATGTAATTCCGTAGTTTAATTTAAATTGAAGTTTAATAAGCATCGAATGTCCGAGTGAAGGTTTGACCAAACATCTAGCTTCTATATAACGTGTATTGATAGTTGGAACTTTAAGAGATTTACCGAGTAATTAATCTTTTGTTTTTCAGAATTCATTATCACCTGTTTCATGAATTATAGAGACCGATAATTAAATACCACATGCGCGTATGTATTTGACGTATTTTTAATGTTGCGTCGACGGACATTAATATTACTTAGAGGTTTAAGTAAGTTATTAAATAGGGATGAAGTATCAGTAAACTGAAATTCGTGGATTTGACGATTTTGATTTGTCAGAAATGAAAATTAAAGCTCTGATCACGTTTTTAAAACATACCACAGCATAGTTACAGATAACCTACACATTTTATTATAAACTTTTATGGAATAACAGTCATGAATGCAGTATAAGCATATGATACTATTAGTAACATCCATCTGTCCACCATTGCTTTCGAATTCTAAACGAGCAAATAGTCAATTGTATTTATGGATTGAGTTTGTTCAGTTTATTCAAACATACTTTGTCTGTAAACGGTCGAGACATAATACTGTTCAGCCCTTTGGCTTAACCTGTAGGCCTAGTCTGTCCTCAACACTGACTGCTGACCTTTCGACTAATCCCTCCTGCTTTGTATATATGTGTGTGTAGACAACACGCCAAACAATGCAACACAACTACTGTATATATAGTTACATTTAGTGTCATTTCCTACTCGAAGATTATCGAATTTCTTGATTGCCAAAACGGGGGATTTTATCTTTATATACACCAGGTATAATAGACCATAGGGCATTATTGGGCTGACTGTTTGAAAAAAAAAGATCAGACAAGAAGCTCCAAAACTTACCTAATAAAGTGTGCTAATATATGTAGGGCAAATACTGTTTATCTCAGTAAGTGTATGTAACATTCGCCTGAAGTGGATGGAAGAATAGCTGTACATATAGGGTGGAGGTCATTCTTTCATAGTACATGCCGTATAATCTGAAATACTTTAGGAGCCCGAGGGTTATTGCAATATTTATTTTATTATACTCCACTACCCCCCGGGGTGGGGGCGCGATATAGAGGAATTACTTTGTCTGTCCGTCCTCACAGCCAGAATGGAGTAAGGGGCCATTTGTCGGTAAAGGGATCAGCAGACTTTATTCCGTAACAATAGAATAAAGGAACATGGCCCCCATAACTCGAATCTGGCCGCATGTCCGTCCCGAAATTGTTTGTCCAAGCTCTAACTTAAAAATGCTTCGCTGGATTTCCAAATGGTTTGGCACATATGTTAACATTATTAAGACGGAGTGTCGTGCGAAAGAACCAGACTGCAAGCTCAAAGGTCAAGATCATACTAAGAGGTCAACAATAGTAAATCCGTGCAAGTATGCTTGTCCGAACCGTAACTTGACATAGGATTGCTGGATTTCCAAATACTTTGTGTAAAATGTTGACCATATTAAGACGGAGTGTCGCGCGAAAGAACCAGATTGCTAGCTCAGAAGTCAAGGTCATAATTAGAGGTCAGCTAGAGAACATCAATGTCAATATGCTTGTCCGGGCTGGAACTTGACATAGGATAGCTGGAAAATGCTTCACTGGATTTCCAAATGGTTTGGCACAAATGTTGACCATATTAAGACGGATTGTCGCGCGAAAGAACCAGAATTCTAGCTCAAAGGTCAAGGTCATATTTAGCGGTCAACAATAGAAAATCAAATTCAGTATGCTTGTCCGGGCTGTAACTTGAGATTGGATTGCTGGATTTCCAAATACTTTGGTACAAATGTAGACCACATCCATGTTCAGATGGGAATATCATCGCAGTAGCAGCTCATGTAATCAGGTGAGCACATAATATTTACCATTGTAAATTATTAGCAGAAAGTGTAATGATCATCCAAATCTCATGCTGAATGCTGATTATACTAATAGTCTGATTATAAGTAAATGTATACTTTATCATTTCCACCATTTATCACTAAATTATAAGACAGGATAGAAGTCTTATTTATTGATGTTTACCCATTATGTATTGACAGGCTACATTCTGCATGCCAGGACCATATTTTTCCCACAGACTTTGATGCTGGTAAATAACATTAATATAGCAGGGTAGTGGGGTATTAAACACCTTCAGTGATAGTTCAACTTACGAATGAGCTGTGACGAAAATATTTTGTTCAATGACATGTCTAAGTCGACTTTTAAGTAACTTAAGTAACTTGATGTTATAAAGTGCCATTAGTACCATCATGTAGCCAGAACCGGAAGTTCTTCCATCATTGAAATGCACTGTTCTCTTTAGTTACAAGATTGAGACGAATGGAGTAATTGGAATACTTAAAAGAGGAAATTATTGAATTTATTTAGTGACTATCAAGAAAAACACGCGCGGTCTTAATGACATTTTGATATCATATGTCCGGGTCAAAAAGCGGTTTCTAACAAGTCATCCCTGCAGTGTATCATTTGATGCGACCATCCACATTTAAACAAGACCGACTTACTCATGGGCATAATTTTCAAGCTAACAGTCTCTTATGTTCTGAAAACCTGTAAGTAAAATAATCCAAAGAATAAAATGCTTTCAAGTATATATGCAGACTACAGTATAATCCCAAAATAACAACTCATGGATATCTTATTGTGCCATTACATTTTGGGTAATTTGTATAACAGGTTTTCAACATTTAACAATGGTGAAACGGATGTTTTGTATCACTACACTGTTCACATTGCATGGATATATATGATACTAAGTAAATAAGTTGTTCAGTATCGTAATTGCATTCACATAATCTTACTGTCACGGGGTGAGAAAAATGTGCAGCCTGACCGGGACTCGAACCAGGAACCTTTCGCTTACAGAGTTGAATGCTCTTCCGACTGAGCTACCCGGCCGCATACACTTTTTTGTGAGTAATCGGTACTGTGAAATAATCCCCCTCCATTTTAGGTTATTAACATATGCGACCACGACCACAGGCCTCGGAGGTGCATGGGGCGAATCATTTCGTACTTTACTGGTAACAATAAAAAAAGGAAAGGAGGACACTGTTTTGAAACCAAATTTTGAAAAACGCGTCTATAACAAAATTCATCATTGAAATGAACCAGGTTGTATTTTAAGTGGATAAAAAAAAGAAAATCCTAACCGTAATTGATGTAGATTTTCTTAAGGATAATATCGTGAAGTTATTATTTCAATCGAGCTTGACAACAGCCTGGGAAGGCTATTTCCGGTTTCTTTCCGGTAAGTTTTTATTGGTCAATCAAAATGAAAACGAAACTGACATTTCTCGGAAAACACTTCATTGAGTTGCGGAGGTCCAGAAAAGCATAAACAGTGCGATTGACAATGGGTACAATGTAATCATTATTGGACAAGCAGGTACAGGGAAGTCGTACCTACTTACACAATATTCAATTTAAATATATTAACTCATGAGCGCTTACCTTTTATTCACTGCAAAAGAAACAGGAAGTAGCCGGTACCAGCTGTTGTCAAGCTCGATTGGGACATTAAAATTACACGTTAGTCATTTATAAGAGTAAATACAACACGGGAAACGGCTCGATTCTTTATTTCTATTCATTTCAAATGTAAATGAACCAGTTTACTGGTCGTTATTTGCCGAAATTGCAATATTCAAAATTTAGCCGAATATAGTGTCATCCTTTCCTTTTTTAGCTCACCTGAGCACAAATTGCTCAAGGTGAACTTTTGTGATCGCCCTTCGTCCGTCGTCGTGCGTCGTCCGTCGTCAACAATTTGCTTTAAACGACATCTCCTCTGAAACCGCTGGACAGAATTTAATGAAACTTGGCAGGAATGTTCCTTGGGTGAGGCTCTACAAAAGTTGCTAAAATACAGTTGATCCATGAAGAACTCTGGTTGCCATGTCTACAAAAAGAAAAATAATTTGAAAACTTTAAAAATCATCTCCTTCAAAACTACTGGCCAGATTTCAAAATAATTTGGTACAGATGTTCCTTGGGTCAACCTCTACCAAAGTTGCTAAAATTATTCCGATCCGTAAAAAAACATGGCCGCCAGGGGCGGGGCTTATTTGCTTTATATGTTTATAGAGAAACATTTAAACAACATCTCCTCTGAAACCACTGGACAGAATTTGATTAAACTTGGCAGGGATAATCCTTGGATCAACCTCCACGAAAGTTGCTAAAATAAACTTGATCCATGTAGAACTCTGGTTGCCATGGCAACAAAAAATGAAAACTTTAAAAATCATCTTCTTCAAAACTACTGGCCAGAATTTAAAATAAATTGGTACAGATATTCCTTGGGTCAACCTCTACCAAAGTTGCTAAAAAATTTCCGATCCGTAAAAAACATTGCCGCCAGGGGCGGGGTTTATTTGCCTTATATGTATATAGGGAAAACTTTAATCAACATCTCCTCTGAAACCACAGGACAGAATTTGATTAAACTTGGCAGGAATGATCCTTGGGTCAACCTTCACAAAAGTTCCTAAAATAAACTTGATCCATATAGAACTCTGGTTGCCATGTCAACAAAAAGAAAAAAAAATGAAAACTTTAAAAATCATCTTCTTCAAAACTACTGGCCAGATATTAAAATAAATTGGAACAGATGTTCCTTGGGTCAACCTATTTATCTCAGGTGAGCGATTTAGGGCCATCATGGGCCTCTTGTTTAATGTTACTATTAGGTACGAAATGATTCGCCCCATGCAACTTCGAGCCCCTGTGACCACGACTCGCGAAAATGAGGCTTAGGAAGAAGAAAAAAATACAACATTTTTTAGTTTTCTCAAGTAAATTTCTTAAGAAATCCTCCACGTTTCAAGTTAGATGGTACTGAAGTCCACAACATTTTATGAATGTTATTTTTGGACAGAACATGTAAATAATTCACAAAGTATAAGAAGAAAGAAAAATCCCTATAGCACAACACATAAATGCAATCGCTTTAAAATATGTATTATATATTAAGAAAACAAAATTGATTTGCAGTTGTCATAGAAACAGGTTAGTATCCATGTAGATCGCATGGCAACCATATAATATCCAGTTGTTTTTTTTACATGTTAACATGTTAGTTATATCAAGTTTAGTTAAAGGCTCATTGCATCTCATAATGATACACCTTTCATGAAAAAAGAAAATACTAGAAAAAGTCCCGTGAAATCGCAGGAATGTTTTTTTATTGTTGAGATTCGTCTGAACAGATATGGACAGATATGAGTTATATCATGTCCCCGTAACCAACCACAGGATGGGAACCATGGGTTTCACATAAATTAACTGGCCTTGATGGCGTGACTGTGAAAAGACAGTTGTTGGTTCCATCCCCACTGGGGTCGGGCACGGTCTCCATGATGAACGACAATTTCTTTCTGATGGTCATTCGTCTTCCACCCTGTTATGAGAATCAGTATCAGCTCAATAATACAAAATTGACTAATCAATGAAAACTTTCAATTGCTGTGAACAATAATTGTTTTATTGGGAACTGTATAGCAGAATGAAACAAATTCTACAGGAATGACCAAAGAATTAAAAAAAAAATCACAAATTTAAGACTTAATGATATGATACAAACAAAATACACAGGTTAAACTTGGGCTGTAGAAGCCGTTGCCCGTTATTGGTGTGGCATCGGGTACGAATGACGTCAAAACTGCACACAGCCATGAAGTTGTTTTAGCCTAGGGCCTATACCATGCTTTTTCTTCTGTACTTTATACTGTATGAACATCGTTACGCACGTCAGACTACAGAGCGTTCGTGTAAACGTCACACACCATAAACTCAAGAGATAAATTGGGATACCCCTCAAATATAAAAAGTGAAAATGGGGACACAAAAGCGATTATGTTGCTTTGTAACACTCTTGTAACGTGGCTGCGATGCTAGTCGAGGTTCCCCCAGTGGAGGCCCAGTCAACCTCCCAGAAATGTTACCATTTTTAAGATTTATCCAATTTCGATGTATTCACCATAAATTCTCGCAAACTGTGCAATTCTATTTATTTTTAAACACATTTAAAACAACTACTGAATGGTGACTGAACAACCCTGATACTTTGTATACGTAGTTATGTTTCGTAACGGCGCCAAATCTGACAAAAAAATCATCTCGTTCTTTTAGTAATATAGATAAATTGGCATTTACATATTGTAGACTAACGCAAATGATACATAATGTGCATATCTACTATAAATTGACAGTTAAACACATTGGAAATGTTGACTATTTCTCACTAAGTAGTATTTTTCAAAATACTCTCATTGTTTACAATTTGCATTGGCGAATATTCCCAAAGATTGTCCGTAATCGGAAATGATTTTAATTTTAAAGGTGTATTGAAAACGCACTGGCACTAGAACCGCATACCCGCATCCCATCTTTTTCTCCTAAATTACATTAAGTATATTGAAACATGGTAAGGAACGAAATCCGACATCGCTTGGTTATGGAGGTTGTAACTTTGCACAAATATATGCTCCCGTTGACTTCTATGCGCGGTTCGATCGGTCTGATATTCAACAAGCATACTTTTTAATAAATAATCACCCAAAAGGCACCCTTTACGCAGAAATAAACCGAAATGTCAACAGTTTGTACTTCAAACAAGTCTAAAAAAAACCTTCAACTTCCGGTTCATATCACTGATTTTGTAGCGAGCGGTCAGGTTGGACGCTGTAAACCCACAACTTACAGTCAATTACAGGCTCTCTCTCTCTCACTCTCTCTCCCCCCCGGTTTAAATTATCATAAAAAAAATTCATAAAAGTCTATGGCGGTGCATAGAATATTTCTAATATATGTTAAATCATAAAAAATACCATGACACTATTTCAGTTGGACCCTTTTTCGTTCATGGCCTTTTCATTGTTTACTTCTTTATTTTCAAAATTCGCGCCGATGTCAGTTTCACGTCAATTTCAATGACGTCCGGTCAGATTGGTGATGTGAACCGGACGTTGATTTTATTTTCAACGCGTATATACAAGTTGCATCTTTTAACAAATTCGTAACAACAAATTTGCTTTCCTTTCGAAGAACATACTCTTGTTATTGGAAGCATGAGGGGCCTTATAAGTACCGGTATATAAATATATTTTTTCTCTAGGAATGTAGGGTGACTTTTTTTATATGTTATGCAATAAAGCATAATTTCATAGAAAGACGGTAAAGCACTCCATAGGTTCCCTCATAGATTTATGGTCTTATACATCTCACCTGCAATCTGGTAGTTCATCGTTTTATTAATGAGTTTGTAATAAACTGTGTATAAATAAATTCAGCATGCAATGTGATTAGTATTCTTCAATTCATTAGATTTTGTATCGTCATATGTACATATACGTTGTACATGTCAACCAAATAAAATTGATATCTTATAAATGAAAATTGAAGGTGGCAAACAAATATTACCATTTTAATCAAAATTCATTTGACCATTCCTCAATCATGATTCCTTTGGAATGTTTGCATATGGAGTAAGAAGTTGTTATTCAGCCAAACACTGCAACTTCCTGGACCGACTTAGTTTTTAAATAGAATCTTGCGAATAAATTTGCATTTATTTCCAAAATGTTATTTTATTTAAAGATATGAATATCTTCGAAATGTTTACTGAAATCAAAATAGAATTTGTTTGCTCACCTTTACATGGTTTGTAAATAGGAATGTTTACTTGAAATAAAATTCTGTCTTAATTATTTGAACTTTTATAGACTTGTGTTTGACATAAAGTTTTTACAAATAGAAGTGCCGTATAACAAAAAACAAAACAACAACAAAAAACTATGCAAACATGAGCTGAATAGTAAACCACCTACTAGTAACTTTATTACGAAGTGGAGGTGTATGGGAATAAAATGGTTGAGCTAACCACAGACTGTTGTGATCTGGTCTGAAGTACAATAATGAGCCTAATGTCAGCGATTGAACTTCCTGCGCCTGGTCTGAAGTACAATAATGAGCCTAATGTCAGGGATTGAACTTCCTTCACCTATTAACATAAACTTATAAATACTAAAGTGATCAGTAATGAAGGAAATCAATCTAAATTGGCATACTATCATTTATGCCTTTGGCACTTACAAATATCGAAAGCATGACTAAGACCGATTGCAAACAATGGCAAACATAAATATAGAAAATTGCTTTAAATAGTCACAAATTATATCAAGTAGGATGTATTGATAAGAAAAAAACGCATCGTACAGTCATTAAAGATACAATCTTAGTTATTTCTGAACATGTTTTGCTCTTATATAAAGTTCAGGATACAATCAGCTACTGGTAATTGCAATCATAACAACGATGATACATTAAATAATTAAAGCCAGAATTGTTTGAGCCAAAAATGTTTGTCTGTGAATCCTCTTTATTTCATCCAGGTTAAAGGTGTTTCCTCAATTACTGTAACTATACAAAGAAGGAAAATTAAAAGTAGCCATAAAAATTTAAAATTTGCATGATTATAGAGAATCACACTAGAAACAAATTAATGGGAAAATATGGGGGACACATTCTGCTTTTTGAGTTATCTGCCCCTAAAAGTGTGTGTGTGTGTTTTGTCATGTTCAAGTACAGATAACTAAATAGAAATCAAGCCTATCGATACCTTATTTTATTTCACATTATTGTTTGTTATTTCATTCCATTATGCAAAGTTTAACACAATTCTATCCACCGGAGTATAAAATCTGTCGCATAGAAATTTCTAAATATTTTTCTCAGTGACAAACATCGAAATGAAATCAAATTAGGTGTTGCTAGCCATAATATTGAATTATCGGCCCTTAAAATGAATTAAAAGAGGGAAAAAAAAACTTTCAGACGCAGCTAACTCAAAAAATAGAATGGAGACCCCAATTTTTCCCATGAATTTGTTTGATTCTTTATGCAAAGTTTAAAAAATATATCAGCTTTTTTTTTTCTTTGTATAGCAAAATATTTTGCTGTAGGAAACACCTTTAAGTTCGATCTGCTTGCTGTAATCGGTGAAACTGGCACGATTTTAAAGAACAGCATTGTTATTCTCTTTATTAGGTAAAGGGGATTAGAGTTAGGCGATTTACTATTCTGTAACATGTTTTAATGTAGGACGGTGTGAAACGCGTATATGTTACACCTGCTAGAGGATAAAAGTGATTAATCTAAATATATTAATACATTAGTTAATCTAAATAAGAACATATTTATTCCATATGCGACCAACACAAACCTTTTGTATGTACATTTATGTGGTATTGCATACTTTATACATGAAGGTTACAGGAAGAAATCAAGATGCAGACTAATGGTTATTATATATCATGTAACTTTACACGCTTTTGTAACAATTGTCTTGCGTTTTGTTTTTTTTGTTGTTGTTTTTTTATTTTTGTTTTTTTTTAGCGAGGCACTGATATTGTTATTTTACACGCATTTGTAACAGTTGTCTTGCATGTTTTTAGCGAGACACTGATATTGTTATTCTCTGATATTGTTCAGCGTCATCTTGTTGCACTTTCCTTTCCAAATAAGTGCACAAATATTGCGGTTTTATTATTTGTATATTATTTTGTAAGGTTTTATATTAATTTATTCGTTTTATGTTTACTATAAATATTTCAACATACGATATTATCTATAAACAACATTAGTTTAAGCATTCAATATACAAATATCAACTGATTTTTACATTTATTTGCAACTGCGGGCACTGCATATGTTGTGTTTAAGAAAATCTGCAATACTGTTCATGTAATTTTCAATTTACCAGGCATGTTGCTTACAATCATTTAAAGAAATAACAGATATACTGTAAGTAAGTAAAACAGTTTGTCATGAAATAGATGTTTTACTTTTGTATGTATCAATGTGTAAGGAAAACACAAATGCATGACTAAAGGAGGTTTATGATTACAACTGTATATTGATCGATGTAATTTGGAGTGACTGTTGTATATAGTATAAGAGTGGATGCGTTTTGTAACTGTTAACATATTTTGAATGCTGTATATTTAGTATAAGAGTGGGTGCGTTTTGTAACTGTTAACATATTTTGAATGCTGTATATTTAGTATAAGAGTGGGTGCGTTTTGTAACTGTTAACATATTTTGATTGTTGGACATACTATCTGCTGCTGCACCCGAGGGGCCAGGTTGACATTTAGCAGTATGCAAAACATACATGTCTACAACATATATTTTATATTAGAATAATTAAATGTTGTAACCTTAACTACTTCTGAGTTCCGTTTTCTCTACACCCAGTACTTAACTGATATCATGATCGTCTTTTATACAGAATGTATAAATTCCATGTTTCTGTTGTACAGATATCGTTTAATATTTTGTATAATCATTACTATTTTATCACGCATGATCATTTTTGTAAATACATGTAATATAATTATGTTACACCAGTTCCTGTCTTTATACATCTGGACATAAGGCAATAGGTGTTAGAAACATAGTGACAGACAACGCGCTCTTAAAAAGCCAGACACGGAAGTGTCCGGAATTACTGCAAGTTTATCCATTTTTCGAGTTCGAGAATGTATATATTTGATTCACGGCGAGTCTTCACAAGATACCTTAGACACAATCGTAAAATATTAACCATTTCAGATAGATTTCGTAAAATCGCGATATGCTTTACCTAGAACATTAGTTCCGAAGTAAAGAAAAGTCAACAAACGTATGGAATACCAAAATTTGATGGCTCTTAATTTTCCAATGGATATCAAAAAATCAATGTCATTTTGCATGCCTTCTTAGGTTCAGTCTTCCATTCCCTACGATGGAAATAGAAGTACATGCATTATTATACTTGTCAATTGGTGCTTGAGAAAGTTATTCAATAACAGGCTTTAAGTATCATTTAATATGCATGTACATATCAGTAATATGTCGCATTTTAATCGTTTGTTTGCTGTGTTCAACTTCCATTCGACAGTATTCAGACCGTAGACAAGTTTTTTACTAGTATAATGAAAATATATTCAATCAGTAGGTCAATCTGTCACGTAATTAACTTCCTTATGAAACGACACTCGACAGCCAAGTGTGGTATGTTCTAGACAAAAATTCTATGAACATGGTTGTCGGATTCGCTGTACATTCTTATATAACTGCATATTTATATGAGTATGGTATGCATATAATCCTTGTAGAATTTTTTATGCATGAATAAGCTCATATGTACCAAAACTTTTGCTAAAATAGCTACTCGTATCAGGTTTGAAACACCCTTGCTTCTTTGTAAGTCATTTTTATTATGACATCGAGTGATTCGATTATTTACCCTTGTCAACTCCAATTATACTATCTTAACGGTTCGGACACCTCGATGATACAAAAAGTCGAGTCTCCTTGATTTTATCACCATATGTATCAATTGTCACTCATATGGTTATCCTGTTATTGCACGGGAAATTAGTCAGCACAATGAGCTCCTCTGGTCACCTCGATAAGCCGATGTATTAATCAGTTGTAAACATTATATTTAGTCATTCAGTTAATTGTCACCCCGCGGAGTGTTCAATGCAAGCAGGTCTGTGTGTAAAATGATATAAAGAATAAGCTAAACAACCTAGCCTTGTATTTATATGCTTTGTAATTATCGATACCTTCATGGTTTCCAAATAAATGGCCTTATTTTGTGTAACAATCTGCTAAAGACAGCGCCTTTATCGTACTATTGTTATAAGACAGCCGACGACCTGTGAACAATATTATCTTAAACAGGGTTGGAAGTCCAGTGGATCAGTCGACACAATATTGGGCAACGATGTCATTTTATTGGGTTGGATGATACGCGTGAAAGATTATTTATGTAAATATTACAACAAGCTTACTTCCGAATGCTTTATGAAAAATGACGTGTGCAGGCATGTATGTATACTTTTTCATGACGCCTTATTACATTTTTGGGAGGTGGTTTAAATAATGTGTGTAGTGCTTACTGGCTATTAATATGCCAGTATGTTAAGACCCAGATGCTAACTACCAAATAATACATTACAAATGAGAAATGCAAGCATACATGTGGCCTTGTCGCATTTCTTTTGAGAAATGTATAGCACCAAATGCTTTGAGCTTACTAGACGTGCGAGAATATGTTTATAAAATTCGTAAGTAAATGGCAATTGATTGCAGTTCTTAAAATGACTCGTACGTAAACACAATACATGTACTTTATTTGCAAGTTTAATAGCACTTGTCGGAAACAAGTTGCCACTTAGCACTAGGCAGTAAGCATTACACACTAAACATAATCGAAGTTGGGAACCAAAATGAACATTTACATTATGCTAGTGCCCATTCTTCATGAAGAGAGATCACTTTAACATTCTCTGTGCAGAATGTACGACGAAGCGTACCATTCACGTGCGTAACAGGACAAATCGTGCCAGTTAATAGGACGAAGCGTACCACCAACAGGTCAAATCCCGAAAGAAAAGTTAGTGTATAAGACTAATTATTAATTAAAATGCATATACAGTCCATTTACGATAATTTGGAATGCGATTTTTCGTTTTGACAGCATTATTCGAGTAATGTCACGGTCCCGTCAAGTTTTCCTAAATATCTCATATAAAATAAATGCAATAATTCGATTTACAATTACTCGGATAAACGAGGCAATTCGAACTATATTACAGACCCAACACGCAAGTTGTTGGACTAAGACCACAATTACCTGTCCTTGGTTACCTTTTATCCGGATGTGCCTACACAGAAAATAGTGACATATCAGTGTGAATGATCGAACCTCACTTTACTTTTCTCGTATGCTCTGCAAGAGTAATATCACGCCATCAATAACGATTTGTAGATGTACAGATGCATTTGAAAGTTACCATTTATTATTCGCGTTACTTAGTGAAGGGCCCAGGTCAGCTGGGAGGATAGCTGAATCGGGATAGGTTATTTTCAATTTCCGAGTAATTCAGTGAAGGGTCCAGGTTGTAAATAATTGCTTATCGTTGAAAATGTTGCGCTTTTATATGTGATTTATGATTTTATGAAGAATAAAATAAAACATAAGACACAACTGTGTTCTATATTTTATATACAGATATATCACAAGCAAACTAATTGTAACAACGTGTATTTCTTACAAATACTCAAATTGTCCACCGGTAGGTTAAAAACTCAGATGACACGATTATTCGAACATTTCAGTCAGTCCGCAGACCGTTCGAATTATCGTAAATGGACTGTAATATGAAAACAACTTTATGTGAATTCACAACCCCAATAAACATATAAGACTTAGAATTAAGATATAATAAGAAAACAAAAGAGCCATTATGGCCCTAAAACGTCTACCAGAGTATCATCACATTTAAGGGCGAATGTGACAGCTTCCTACATTTTCCATATAGACAAAGAAGGAAAATTTAAACGGTTCAATAGATTTTTTTTTAAACTTTGCATGATTATAGACAATCATAAAAAATACATTTTTATGGGAAAAAATGGGGATCATTGTCCTACTTTTTTTAGTTATCTGCCCCTGAATGTGATATTTCAGCACTCTTAGGCCACATTCAAGGGCAGATAACTCAAATTAATGCAAACAACACCTCATAAGGTTTCAAAATCAATGTTCAGTACTTTATTCCCTGTCTGCACAAAATTTGTAGAAATTCTATTCGACAGATTTTATATTACAATCACACATGCAAATATAAATTAATTTTCCTCAAACTATGTCCCCCTTTTTTTAAGACAAGAGTGTCACGATGGCCCTATATCGCTCACCTGAATACAACTGCTCTAAAGGCAACCTTAAGTATTATGGACAATAACTCCAATACAAAACACAATAATCTTTTGTTTATTAACATTATGTATACATCTGATCAAGATTGCTTTATAAATGTGGATGCTAGAATGAAAATTAAGCTAAATATGATCTTTTTTTATAATTCAAGGTCAATCCCATGCCTAGTTACTGAGACATAAGCATAATAACACTATACATGCAAAATTTAACCAAGTATCCAAGTTAGAAAAGGGCCATTATTTGTATAAAATTCAGTCCAAAAGTTATCCTCCTTGGTTTTCTGATGCCCCTAACTACACTCCTTAACTTTCTGGTCAATACCATGAACAATTTCTGAGATATAAGCTGAAAAGTAGCTGGAATGCAAAACAAAAACCAAAATTCTAATTTAAAAGGGGGGCCATAATTTTAATATATTCCATCAAGTGTTATCTTCCTTTATATTATGATACCCCTAAACATATAAAAGATGTTTCAAATCAATCCCATGCCAGGACTCTGAGATATAAGCATGAAAATACCTTGCATGCAAAACTTTATCCAAAATGTCTAAGTTAAACAAAAGGCCCATGATGGCCCTAAAGATAAAAAGGTTGACCCAAGGAACATCTGTACCAAATTATTTTAAAATCTGGCCAGTAGTTTTGAAGGAGATGATTTTTAAAATTTTCTTTTTTTTCCTTCTTTTTGTTGCCATGGCAACCAGTTCTCCATGGATCAAGTTTATTTTAACAACTTTTGTGAAGGTTGACCCAAGGATCATCCCTGCCAAGTTTAATCAAATTCTGTCCAGTGGTTTCAGAGGAGAAGTTTTTTTTAAAGGTTTCTCTATATACTTATATATACATATAAGGCAAATAAGCCCCGCCCCTGGCAGCCATATTTTTTTACGGATCGGAATAATTTTAGCAACTTTGGTAGAGGTTGACCCAAGGAACATCTGTACCAAATTATTTTGAAATCTGGCCAGTAGTTTTGAAGGAGATGATTTTTAAAATTTTCAAATTATTTTTCTTTTTGTAGCCATGGCAACCAGAGTTCTTCATGGATCAACTTTATTTTAGCAACTTTTGTAGAGCCTCCCCCAAGGAACATTCCTGCCAAGTTTCATTAAATTCTGTCCAGCGGTTTCAGAGGAGATGTCGTTTAAAGCAAATTGTTGACGACGGACGACTCACGACTCACGACACACGACGACGGACGCCGGACGAAGGGCGATCACAAAAGCTCACCTTGAGCACTTTGTGCTCAGGTGAGCTAAAAGGGGCCATAACTTCTAATATATTCCATCAAAAGTTATCTACCTTGATAGTATGATACCCCTAAACATATTAAAGATGTTTCAAATCAATCGCATGCCTGGATACTGAGATATAAGCATGAAGTATCTTGTATGCAAAACTTAAACAAAATTTCTAAGTTAAAAAGGGCCATAATTTGTAATATATTCCATCAAGAGTTATCTACCTTGGTTGTCTGATGCCCCTAAACATATTCATAAACCTTCAAGTAAATACCATGAATAGTTATTGAGATACAAGCTGGATAGTAGCTTGCAGGCAAAACTTTAACCAAATTTTCTATTTTTTTACAAAACTTTAACCAAAATTCCTAAGTTAAAAAGGGGCCAAAGTTTATATTTTATTCAGTCAAGAGTTATCGACCTTGGTTGTCTGGTGCCCCTGAACATATTAATAAACTTTCAAGTCAATACCATAAATGGTTATTGAGATATAAGGTTGAAAGTAACTTGCATGCAAAACTTTAACCAAAAGCTGCAACGCCGACGCAAGGGCGACTTCAATAGTCTCATATTCTTCGAATAGTCTAGCTAAAATGGTACTATTCCATTGATTGCCATGGCAACCAAAGTTCTACATGGATCGAGGTTATTTAATAGCAATATTTGCAGAGAGTTACCCAAGGAAAACCTATGTCAAAATAATAAAATGTGGCCTGCAGTTTTAGAAAACGGGTCTCTATAGTTAAATTATATATTATAATTATCATAGCCTGCAGTTTTAGAAAACGGGTCTCTATAGTTAAATTAAATATCATAATTATCATATACATATAAGGTTAATTAGCCCCGCTCCTGGCAGCCATGTTTTTTTTACGAACTGGAATAATTTAAGCAATCTTGGTAGAGGGTTACCCATAGCAAATCTGTTCCAAAACATTTTAAAGTCTGGCCAGTAGTGTAGGAGCAGTAGTCTTTAGCCAAGGATCATCCATGCCTAGTTTAATCAAATCCTGTCCAGCAGTTTCAGGGAGATGTCATTTAAAGCAAATGTTGACGATACACAACGGACGGCCACGGACGACGGACGCAGGGTGATCCTAATAGCTCACCATGATCACGTTGTGCTCAGGTAAGCTAAAATGCAATATATATACAGTTTTAAACATACCAGAATTTCTATAAGATCAATTGATTTCAAATTTTGCATAATGATTTGAAATCACAGACATTAATAAGAAACAATATAAGGTATGAGTAAGATTTATTTTGAATTATCTGCCCTTGAATATGGCCTAAAAGTTTTAATATATCACAATCAGGGGCAGATGACTCAAAAAGTAGGACGGTGATCCCCCAATATTTTTTCCATAAAAATGTTTCTTTTATGATTCTCTGTAATCATGCAACGTTTGCACAGTATTGAACAGTTAAAGATTTCCTTCTTTGTCTATATAGAAAATGCAGAGGATCAAAACCAAGAAATGACTGTATGGGACCAAAGGCTATTATTATTACTTCAAAACATAATTTGGCAGTTCCATCATTCCACAGTGATATCCATACACTTCCCCATAATAGAGAGGAGAATATATATATAACCTATCTAAATGTTTGTATCTTTTGACTTTGTTTAAAGTTAACAAAAAACAAACAAACATCAACAAAAAATCTAAAACAACACTGCTGGGTTCGCTATTATTTACAATGTATTATGAGAATGTTATACCATATATAAATTAAATCAAACACTTTGAAAAAGTTTCCATGATATCTATTACAAATTTTCAAAAATGAAATCAATAAGGGGAGTTAATCAATATGCAATATTTATTACCAGTAGAGTTTTAAGATAGAATATTGATTATCTCCCTTGGAAAACAAAGACAACTTAAACTAGTGGTTTGGGGCCACATTTTCAAGGGATCAACTTAATTTTAGCAAATATTATTTTTTAAATTTTCAATATAAAGATACATATGGAAATTGGCCAACCCCATGGGGCCTCATTTTTTAAGGGATCAACTTTATTTTTGGTAGATGACCATGAGGCGAACATTTGTACCAAAAATTTGGTTTAATTACCGATAAAGCGCAATAGCTCAGTGGTAAAGTGTTTTTTTTTTTTTTTGGACGTCCGGGGTTCGAATCCCATGCCCGACACTCGCCAATGTAAGGTTGCTATGGGAACTCGGGGTACTCAATACTGGTTCTATCCAGGAACTTATCTCCCTTATATCGGTGTTATACAAGAATCAAGGGTCTATTAAAAAAAGAGCAAGGGTATCTCACGCGGACTCCCTTGTATCCAACCACTGTCTCCTCCGATACTGTCTCTTCAGCAAACAAGAGGGCCATAATGGCCCTATATCGCTCACCTGAGTACAACTGCTCTAAAGGCACTCTTAAGTATTATGGAACACTACTCTCATACAAGGCATAATAATCCTTGGTTTATTAACATTATATAAATATCTGATCAAGATTGCTTTATAAATGTGGATGCATGAATGTAAACAAAGTTAATTAGGACATTTTTATACTTCAATGGCCATAATTGAATATAGTGGTCCAATACCAAGTCGGCCTTGGCAAGAGATAGTAGTCATTAATATTACCATCAGGTTTGTGTAAACTAGTTTACTTTCTAAATAATCACTAGGAAGCTGAATTGCTTTGTTTGAGCAGTTTTGGTAGAGGGTAATAATGTGATCATTTTTGTTAAATGAAATTAAATTCTTACCAACATATTTAGAGAAGATTTATAAAAACAAGAGGGCCATGATTACCCTTGGATCGCTCACCTGAGAACCAGGTGTTAGTGGGAGGAAAGAAAAACAGCACATATCTTATGATACAATGAAAAATGGGCTCTACACCCTGTCAGCCATTAATCCAATGCATACTATTTAACAAGAATAAATTTCAAATTTGAACTACATGAAAATAAGTAAAACGGGTTTTTTTGCCCCCTGGCGGCCATGCTTTTTTTTTTTAAACAATCCATATAATTTGAACATTCTTAGTAGAGAGTGACCCATGGAACATCTGTGCCAAGTAACTTTGAAATCCAGCCAGTACTTTAAGGCTAGAATTTTCGAGATATCATTTTTAGTGAGTAGTGAGTTTCGAGTTAGAAAAGGTGAGTTTCTAGTTGCAAAAGGTGAGTTTCGAGTTGGAAAAGTGCGTTTCGGATCAGAAAAGGTAAGTTTCGAGTCGAAAAACGTGAGTTTGAGTCGAAAAGTGAGTTTCGAGTCAGGAAAAAGTGAGTTTCGAGTACAGTTGAAGATATAAATATATTCGCAATACATTGTTAACTCCCTTGTTATGAATATTTTGTCAGGAAGCAGAGGTCTTTCATAGAGTATGTATTAAGTATCAAAATATCGTTTAAACCGATTGACAATACAACTTCATTCATGAATTAATTCTTATAGTTGTTGACACAATTTTTACTGACTCTGACGAGTGTGAATAAAATCAGTGCCAAAATAAGCCGATATAGATAACGAAAGTAAGCCGTTTTCCCGTAAATAAGGTTGCGGCTACAAAAGTAACACCTGGTCTCATGCTATATATATGTGCATAAATTATTTTTTACTGTCACTAAATAATACATTCAGTATAACTCTTATTACTCAATTTTTCTGTGCATGCGTGGTTATTTTTTTTAGCAGAAAATGATTACGTGATTTTTTTTTTACTTTCCGTAAATATAATTGTCTATATTTACACTTAATCATTCTTATTGTTGAGTGACTATAAAAATATACAATTAAAAATAACATCATCTGAGAAATAACGGTCATATTGATCAACCTTATTATTATTTTTTTTTAATTTCAGCTATCATGTAGCCCAATTATTCTCCCCATAATTGGTGTTAGCGGGTCGGGGATCCATCCCACAAAACACCTCACAAGCAAACATACAAAATTATGAATACAACACTTTCAACAGAAATGGTATTTGATGATTGGTTAACCCAATTTATAAGATTATCTATATTTGTATCAAATACTGTGGGTTCTGGACAAATTCACTAAGGATATTTGCTTTTTTTTTTTTTAACCAATATACATAGTTTCTACATCTGTGAATATTTCTACTTTTGGCAGCCATCTTGAATGACAAATTCAAGGGATTTTTTTTTTAAATAAATTACAGGAGCAGAAATTTCATTTTCCTATAATTTCAATATTTCTGCTTCAAAAATCAAAATTAAACCATTAAAAAGCTCTTGAAATTCATATTTTTAGATAACATAATTCCTATAATACGTATATTAGCACAAAAAAAGAAAAGAAATGCAAAGTAAAGAAAAAAGGTATAGGTTCATCTTTCAACAAAATAAACAGTTTAACTTCTTAGGTATAAAGCTTTTATCTTCAAGTTCATTAAAATATCATTTTCATATTAAAAATGATTAATCAATGCTGTTCAAATTTGACATTAACTTCAGTATAATAGACTGGAAAATAAAAACGCAGTGGTAATTATCAAGAGGGCCATGATGGCCCTGGGTCGCTCTGCCCTACGCAAGCCATAAATCGAGTGAGTACTTTAGGACAAGAAGAATTTTCAAATTTGTACTGTATACATATAAGGAAAATGGGCTTAGCCCCCTGGCGGCCTTTTTTTTCAAAGGATCAAAATAATTTGAACAATCTTGACTTGACTATTCGAGTTTACCGTCACTTCAATAGTATTTCAGTCATATAGCGACGTCCAGCTAATTACAGGTGGAGGAAGACCCCGAATGCACGGAGGCATACGGGCAGAACCAACGACCTACCGCAAGCCAGCTGGAAGGCTTTCTCACATGAAAATCCGAATGACCCTGTCGGGATTCGAACCCACGTGATGAGATGCTGAGTGAATGTTAAAGTCAACGACTTTATCCTCTCGGCCACGGAAGCCCCTGAACAATCTTGGTAGAGAGTGACCTAAGGAACATCTGTGCCAAATAACTTTATTCTTTATAAACTCTCAAATTAGGCAACTCGTTGTAGCTACATTATTCTTTATCTAATGTTTTATACCAATTAATCATATATTTTAAATCAGCATGCATACACATTTAACCACAGGGAATTATCTGTGCATTTAGCAGAATGCAGTGGAATTCAGCAAAAAAAAACCAAAAAACAACAAACTATCTTTATTTCATTCAATGTATATACAGTACAGATCATGGAGGAATGTACATTTACAACTGAAATAATAAAGTTAGATAACTACTTCGGAACCTCGAGAGCATTTCACAATGCTTCTGTGTCTAAGAATTTGTGACAAATTATTATAAATTTGAAGGTGGTATATGTAGCTGGGTACTGGTACTTGTGGAGAATTGGGAGGTTTTGGATCGTGTGGCTTGATAGCTCAGTGGTAAGGTGCTTGGACACTGGGTTCGAATCACAGGCGGGCCACAATTTTTTCACCACCTGATTCACCATAAATATTTTGCTGAAAATATAGTGATCTGAAATATAGCAAACTAAGTCATGTGCTGATCCAGAGGGGGTACCGGGTGTCCAGACCCCCCCCCCCCCCCCACGAGATTTGGATATTATGCATAAAATATACATAATAAAGGGTGGACCCCCCCTTCCCCCCACTATGTCCTGTGATTTTCAGAGTTTGCCCCCCCCCCCCCCCCCACCCCTGGTATCAAATTGCTGGAACTGGATCTTCGCATATAAGTTTTTTATAGTTAAAATCTGGATCGTTTGATACAATTTCATGCAGATGATTGATAACTTTCAGTCTATAACCCATGCTTTTTTGTGATCTTTATTTCAATGCAAATGATAATTTTGACTTTTGTTTTTAGAGTGCGTGTCAGTGAGTGTGACTGTCACAATGTCAGTGATGTTGGAATACAGCAAAAGTTAACAATTGAAACAAAATACAACAATGGAACACTGGCACAATAAAATGTCCATTTCAAGAATGATACTTACTTTTACACTACTTCCCTGTCGATAAACAAAACCAACAATACATTCGTGTTTCGCCGGTGTGTAAACTTCGACAAGAAGGTAAAGGGAAAATAACAAAACCAAGAAATATCTTTAAAAAAGATATTCGGCGTAGGATGAAAGAAAAACGAGATTTCCAGTCTTCTAGAACATTCCCAGGAAAAGCGCGCGAAAGACCGACGCACAACAAATTTAGTACGCTCTAGAAATAGTTCAGTATTTTTTCTATGAAATATACTTATTTATAGACGGTAATACAAAAAATTATATTTGTAAATAGACTTGTTTGATATTTGTTCATATCATTATTGCATATGACAATAAAAGCGTTATTAGTTGTTTTGGTTTTGGCGAATTAATTTTCAATGAGAGCATCTCGGCAGGCTGGAAGAATTCAATATACATAGTAATTAAGGGGTTTCATGTCATAACACGGTGGATTCTTTTTTGTTGTTTTAAATCATTTTCACAAAGTAGCATTCCTCAATTGATGGAAAAGGATTGTATTTAACTTACTGAAATCACTTTCATGTTTACATCAAAAAGAAAAGTAATAACACCAAGATGAATGATATATACAAGCTGCACCCCTTATTTACAGTAATTTTATAGTCCATAACGATGCGTTAACCAATAACAGGAGTCCTATTATTCAGCTTAGAATTATTTACCGCTGTTAGCGTACATTTGATTGGTTTAAGATGCGAGTTGAAATCGAAATTATACAGCTACGCCGAAAAAAGAAGAGTAGTCAAGGAAAAGTCGTAAGTGACAGGTTTATTTTTGTGCAGACAAGTGTTTATTTCTTATATTAAACCAATAAATTATGAAAAATTTGGAGCAAAAACGGTACCATTTTAAAACGGTTTATTTCGGAATGAGGAATGCCGCATTTGAACCATTTGCAGGAATTTCTGAGTGTATGTTCCGTGCTTTTTTACAGTTACCCGGGATATAGACTTGACTATTTGTGTTTACCGGGATAAAGATTTTTCTTAAACGATCCGTCATGTCAGAGTAATATAAAGATTTAACTCACTGCTGATATAAGCAACTATTTCCCGATTTTTTAAAAAAAATATATTTTACCGTAAAAAGCAATTAAAACACACAAATGTTGTTAAACATATACACTGTCACAAAAAAGATACACATTTTTATCCGGTCACTGTACAGTATATACACTTAGTTGTCATCTGTTCTGACTCGAAACTCACTTTTTTTAATTCGAAACTCACTTATTCTTAACTCGAAACTCACTTTTTCTTGACTCGAAACTCACTTTTTCTTAACTCGAAACTCACTTTTTCAGACTCGAAACTCACTTTTTCCTGACTCGAAACTCACTTATTCTACCTCGACACTCACTTTTTCAGACTGGAAACTCACTTTTTCCGACTCGAAACTTTTTCCTGACTCGAAACTCACTTATTCTAACTCGACACTCACTTTTTCCGACTCGAAACTCACTTTTTCAAACTCGAAACTCACTTTTTCCAACTCGAAACTCACTACTAGAAAAAAAGAAATCCTCAGAATTTTCAAATTTGTACTACATACATTTAAGGAAAAAAAGGCACCGCCCCCTGGCAGCCATGTTTTTCAACGGATCAAAATAATTTGAACAATCTTTGTAGAGAGACCTAATGAATATCTGTGCCACATAACTTTGAAATCCAGCCAGTACTTTTGGACAAGAAGAATTTTCAAATTTGAACCATATACATATAAGGAAAACGGGCTCTGCCCCTTGGCTGCCACATTTTTTTGTTGTTGTTTTTTTCCCCCCAAGAAATCAAAATAATTTGAACAATCTTCAATCTGTGCCAAATAACTTTGAAATCCAGCCAGTAATTTTAAGAAGATTTTTGAAGTTTTTACATTTTTCCCCTTTTTGTTGCAATGGCAACCATATTTTGGCATGGAATTTAATTCTTTGAACAACTTTGGAAGAGGACCACCGAAGGAACATTCCTGTAAAGTTAAAAAATTGGCCCAGTTGTTTATTAATGTTGACGACGGACGACATTCGACGGTCACCAGACGACGGGCGCTGGACATTCATCGGTTACAATAGCTCACCTGAGCACAACGTGCTCAAACAAACAACAAAAATCAAAGCGCACTATGCGACAGGATTAACATGAAATAGCTAGAATTCTAAACCCAGCGTTTCTGAAGTTATTGAAGCAGTCATATAACGACAAAATTCTACGCACTGTTGCTACAGAGGTAGTTGAAATTGCTGTTTGTTACATAATAATCCGGAGTTAGGGTCGTGAACCTTTCATTCATAAAGTTGCATACCTAAGTAGGCCATTCTCTTTCTTCAGTATTAGCGAACCTGATGTATACATTCTATCTGTTATTGTGTATGAGTAGAAAATGACGGGGTATTTGAGTATTTAAGATACTAGAATGTTTGCCTTTCGATTTCAAAGATAAGAAATGCTCTGGGTGGAACCTAACTCGCCATAATGGTGGACTAATTTTTGGTCAATTACATACACACAGAGCGCTACTTTTTCTTTTTACAGGAGTAGATCTTCGTGTATGTAAAATGGGTTGTTTTTCTGATTAAGAAATGTCACGGATATTTTGTTAACGCTTAAAGCAGATGTTTCTAGTGCAAATAACACACAATGATGCATTATAAGCTGTTAGTTATGATTTAAACTTCTGTGTAACATATTCTACTCGTATTCATTAGTGCAGTATCGCATTGCATGGATCCGCACAAAGCGCGGAGAGGTACATGAGTTAAACTTGCCGTGGAAAATATGCAAATCAGTGAGGCCTGAATTCGTTTTCCAGCATCAGATGGCTGCGCCGTCTAAAATCCTGGTAATACTCATTCTGTATCAAAAGAACCACTGGAAGGAAAATTGAATTATTTGACAAAAATGTCAACCATACTGAGAGGATGGCAAAGTGTAGTTTTCGGATGTCTAGGTTCAAAGTAAAGGTCACACTTGAATGTCATATGTCATGCTATTATAATTTTTGAATATTTTCTGTCCGATCTGTATCTTAAAAACCAATGGAAGGAAATTGAAATTATATGCCAGTAATGACAATCATACTGAGAGGATGTGCAGAGCGTAGTTTTCGGATGTCTTGGCTCAAGATCAAGGTTACACTTGAAGGTCACATGTCCTACTATCATAATGTTAGAATATCTTGTGTCCGCTCTGTATCTTAAGAACCACTGTAAGAAAATTGTAATTATTTGAATGAAATGTCAAGCATACTGTGAGGATGTCCAGAGCGTAGTTTTCGGATGTCTTGGTTCAAGGTCAAGGTCACACTTGAAGGTTGTTAGCAAATTTCTTGTCCACTCTGTATCTTTGGAACTGCTGGAAAGAAATTGAAATTATTTGACAGAAATGTCAACCATACTGAGAAAATGTGCCGATCATAGGTTTCTATGTCTTAGTTCAAGGTCAAGGTCACACTTGAAGGCCACATGTCATACAGTTAAAATGTTAGAATATTTTGTGTCCATTCTGTTTCTTTAGAACCATTGGAAGGAAATCATAATTATTTGACAGAAATGTCAACCATACAAAGAGGATGTGCAGAGTGTAGTTTTCAGATGTCTTGGTTCCAGATCAAGGTCACACTTGAAGGTTGTTAGCAATTTCTTGTCCACTCTGTATATTTGGAACCACTGGAAGGAAATAGAAATTATTTCACAGAAAGAACCATACAAAGAGGAGTGCAGATAGTTTTCAGATGTCTTGGTTCCAGATCAAGGTCACACTTGAAGGTTGTTAGCAATTTCTTGTCCACTCTGTATATTTGGAACCACTGGAAGGAAATACCATACTGAGAGGAAGTGCAGAACATAGGTTTGTCTTGGTTCAGTTCAAGGTCACACTTGAAGGTTGTTAGCAATTTCTTGTCCACTCTGTATATTTGGAACCACTGGAAGGAAATAGAAATTATTTCACAGAAATGTCAACCATACTGAGAGGAAGTGTAGAACATAGGTTTGTCTTGGTTCAGTTCAAAGTCATACTTGAAGGTCACATGTCATACTGTTATCATATTTTGTGTCCACTCTGTATCTCTTTTATCACTTCAGAAGTTTTAAACTATTTTCCAGAAATGGCAACCATACTGAGATGAAGTGCAGATCAAGTGCAAGTTTCAGCTGTATTGGGTCAAGGTAACTGTATGGAGCAACATGTCACAGTACTGATATAATGCGAAAATATTTTGTGTCTATTTATTAGTCCCCTTCCAATGTTAACACACAGGAGGGGACTGTAAGTTTGTCCTCCTTCTTTCTGTTTGTCGGCATCTCCTTATTAAAATGATGCTGTTGATAAGTGCTTATCCATTCGTCAAAGGTATTTTTATTTCAATACATTTCTTTTATATTGCCATGGCAACCAGAGTTCTACATGAATCAATTTTATTTTAGCAACTTTTGTCGTGGTTCAACCAAGGATCATCCCTGCCAAGTTCAATCAAATTCTGTCCAGAGGTTTCAGAAGAGATGTCATTTAAAACAAATTGTTGATGACACATGATGGAGGGCGGCGGACGCAGGATGATCACAAAAGCTTACCTTGAGCACATGGTGCTCAAGTGAGCTAAAAACTGTACCTGTGGTTCAAAACTGAAGGTCATATCTCCTCACATAAGTCCATGTTAAAACAAATAGCATTGGGCGTGGCCAATTTTGACTCAAGGGCCATAATTTGAATAAACTTTGAGTAGACAAGAGGGTCATGAAGGCCCTGGAATCGCTCACCTGAGAACTAGGTATCATAGTGGGAGGAAAAGAAACAGCAAATATCTTATGATATTTTGGAAGATGGGCTCTGTCAGCCATACATTTAGACGAATCCAAATAATTTTAACAGTCTAGGTAGAAAGAGACCATCTGAGCTGAAAAAAATCTTTGAAATCCAATATGTACTTTTGGACTCAAAGATTTTTCAAATTTGTACAATATACATTTAAGGAAATCATGATGGAGAGTGATCCAAGGAACATCTCTGTTAAAATATTTGAAATCTGGCCAGTACTTTTAGAAAATAACTTTTTTTTTCAAATAAGTTTTAAAAACATATAAGTAAAACAGGCTCCGCCCCCTAATGGCCATGTTTTTTTATGGATCTTTTAATTTTTACAATCTTTGCAGCAAGTCTCCCAAGAATTATCTGTGCTTAAAATCTTTGAAATACAATGAGCACTTTTGGACAAGGAGAATTTTCAAATTTGCACTATACACATATAAGGAAACGGGCTCCGCCCCCTTGCAGCCATATTTTTTACCAATAACAAGAGCTGTCAGAGGACAGCACACTCGACTATTCAAAATGCTTGTTGGTAAATCAATTGAAATCTATTTCAATTCTTGCCCTTTCACATACTCTGTACATAATAATAGTAAAAAATGATATACCTTGATAGTCTGATACCCCTTAATATTTTTACGATGTCTAAAATCAATCCCATGCCTAGTTACTGAGACATAAGCACAATAACACTGTGCATGCAAAACTTTAACCAAAAATCCAAGTTAGAAAAGGGCCATAATTTGTATAAAATTCAGTCCAAAAGTTATCCTCCTTAGTTTTCTGATGCCCCTTTTCTGACACTCCTTAACTTTCTAGTCAATTCCACAAGCAATTTCTGAGATATAAGCTGGATAGTAGCTTGAATGCAAAAATTTAACCGAAATTCTAAGTTAAAATGGGGCCATAATTTTTAATATATTCCATCAAGTGTTATCTTTTTATAGTATATACCCCTAAACATATTAAGATGTTTCAAATCAATCCCATGCCTGGATCTGAGATATTAGCATGAAAGTACCTTCATGCAAAACTTTAACCAAAATTTCTAAGTTAAAAAGGGAATAATTTGTAACATATTCCATCAAGAGTTATCTACCATGAAAGTATGATACCCCTTCACATATTTAAGATGTTTCAAATCAATCCCATGCCTGGATACTGAGATATTAGCATGAAAGTACCTTTCATGCAAAACTTTAACCAAAATTTCTAAGTGAAAAAGGGGCCATAATTTGTAACATATTCCATCAAGAGTTATCTACTTTGGTTGTCTGATGCCCCTAAACATATTCATAAACTTTCAAGTCAATACCATGAATGCTTATCGAGATACAAACTAGATAGTAGCTTGCACGCAAAACTTTAACCAAATTTTCTATTGCATGCAAAACTTTAACCAAAATTTCTAAGTTAAAAAGGGGCCATAATTCATATTAAATTCAGTCAAGGTTATCTACCTTGGTTGTCTGATGCCCCTGAACATATTTATAAAGTTTAAAGTCAATACCATAAACGGTTATTGAGATATAGGTTGAAAATAACTTGCATGCAAAACTTTAACCAAAAGCTGCAACGCCAACGCCGATGCCGACGCCAGGGTGACTACAATAGCTCTCATATTCTTCGAATAGTCGAGCTAAAAATGATGTTTACAATCTTGGTAGAGAGTGACCCAAGGAACATTTGTAAAAAAAATGAATTCCATCCAGTACTTTTAAATAAGATTTTTCAAATTGTACTATGCGTATTAGGAAAATGGGCTCTGCTCCCTGGTGGCCATGTTTTTGACTGATCCAAATAATTTTTAAAATCTTGGTAAAAAGAGAGACCCAAGGAACATCTGTGCCAAAAAACTTTGAAATCTAATATGTACATTTAGATTAGATCTTTCAATCTTGTACTATATGCATATAAGGAATATGTTTTTTGACTGATCCAAATATAACATTTTACAATCTTGGAAGTGAGTGACCCTAGGAACATATGTGCAAAAAATGTTTAAATTTGAGACATTGAAAAATCTTATCTAAAAGTACATATTGGATTTCAGCAAGTACTTTTGGATAAGAAGATTTTTCAAATTTCTACTAAATACATATCTGGAAATTGGGCTCCGCCCCCTGGCTGTCATGTTTTTTGACTGATTCAAATAATTGTACAACCCTGGTAAAGAGTGACCAAAGGAACATCTGTTCAAAAATATTTTAAAGTACAGCCAGTACTTTTGGAGGAGAAGATTTTTGAAGTTTTCACATTTTCTTCCCTTTTAGCTGCAATCAGACTTTGGCATGGAATTTAATTCTTTGAACAATATTGGAAGAGGACCACCCAAGGAACATTCCAGTAAAGTTTTATGAAAATTGGCCCAGAAGTTTAAGAGGAGATGTTAAGTCAAATTTTTATAATGGACGACAGACATTCATCGGTCACAAAAGCTTACCTTGAGCACGTTGTGCTCAGGTGAGCTAAAAACTTAATTCTAGTAGATATGGGTTTTACTCATTAATATGAATGAAAATATGGTCTCTGAGGAAACCAAGAGCAGATACAGGATTTAAATGAAAATAAAAGGGATTTCGATACAAAGGTATGTAAAAAATTTATTAATATAACTCATATTTTTGATATAACCAGGAACTTTATGTGAATACATGTATTATCAATTATTATTTTTAGAATACATTCGGATAGTGCTGACAGAGTTTATAGATGACATCATAGCAAAGGAAGAGAAGAAAATCAAGCTTTTCTGACCTGGGTCATTTTTGCAACTTTTAATTCCCATAGCAGACGCTCTAACAACCCGGCCAGGGAGGACCTTACTGATATCCAACTTCACGATATCCATATGTAATACATATACAACGGCTAACGTTAGAGAAACGCTACCAAGGCATGTCAGTATAGAGGATGTTAGTTCTTTTTGATTTCATACACAAACTATATTATATATTTTTGGACAACGGTCTTTCACTAACATATTCCGACATGAAATCTTTGTGGTTAACCTTACTCCAGGCCTTGTAGTTTCTGACAAGATTTTTTCCCCCCAATTTTTTCCTATGTAAGTCTATGTAAACTAAATGTTGTGCTCAGTTCAGCTAAAAAGTAAACAAGAGCAATAAATAGGTATCCCAAGTTTCAAAGCATTATCTCAAAGAGTTCAGTGAAAAAGTAAAGAGTTCAGTGAAAAAGTAAAGTGGTATGCAAACCTTAACCAAAATTCTGAGTCAAACAAGAGGGCCATAAAGGCCCTGGATCACTCCCCTGAGTATAGGGTAACCCGAGGAGTATCTGTACTAAACCATTTTGAAATCTGGCCTTTAGAATCATCCCTGCCAAGTTTAATCAAATTCTGTCAGGTGGTTTCAGAGATGTTGTTTAAAGTTTTCACTATATACATTTTAGGTAAATTAGCCCCGCCTCTTGCGGCCATGGTTTTTACAGATCAGATTAATTTTATCAGTCTTGGCAGAGGGTTACCCATGGATTATCTGTACTTGAACATTTTGAAATTTGGCCAGTACTTTTGAAGGAGATGATCTTTACAGTTTTCATAATTTTTCCTTTCCACTGCCATAGCAACCAGAGTTCTACATGGATCAAGTTTATTTAAGCAACTTTAGTGAAAGTTCACCCAAGGATCATCCCTGCCAATTTTAATTCTGTCCAGCGGTTTCAGAGAAGATGTCATTTAAAGCAAATTGTTGACGACGGATGACAGACAACGATGGCCACAAGGTGATTACAAAAGCTCACCTTGAGCACACTGTACTCAGGTGAGTTTAAAAGGGGAATAAATAGGTCAAAATCCATTACAGAGTTATGTACTCTTGCTTACAGGTGGAGGTAATGGCTGTAAACAAGTTAACCAAGTTTCAAAGTTGGGAAATACAGTGTCTGTACTGCATTCTAAGCTACCAACATCCTCAGCTGGGTTCCATACATCATTGAGTGTTTCACCCCTTTAAACCCTCAGGACAGTGATGATCAGGTCACTGTATGTTGGTAGCTAGCTCCAGCTTGCGTGGTTCCTGCGGAGCCAAATCCAACTAAATGCCTTCTCAGCAGCACTGCTCACTGCTTGGGTGGCTGTCTTCCTGTTGCGACCAGTGATTCCAAGAGCAGTGAATATTTTCCATGCAGAAGAAGCACGAAATCCTCTGCAACCAACTTCAACAGGGAACAACCAGGTACTCCAACCCTTCCTATGACATTCTTCCATCAACTCGGCATACTTGACAGCTTTCCTCTCATGGGCCTCATCACATCGCTCTTCCCATGGGATTGTGAGCTCTATCGTCATGATCTTATTTGCGTGCGATGACCACACCACTATGTCTGGGCATTTAACTGCAGTTTCTTCTCTAGGTCAACTTTCCTATCCCATGACTGTGCTGTGGCCAGATCTCCAACTCTGCTTGATGTAGACTTGGCTTCCTGTCCTTCCTTTACAAATGGAATGAAGGTGGCTTTCAGTTTGGCGGGGTGCTTCTTCCTTTGCTCAGGGTCAATATGGTGTGTCAACACCATCTATATCTTACTTGGGATGGCATGACAGAAAATGGTCCAAGGTAGCTATCTTACCACACAGTGGACAGACTTGGTCCTCCGTCAACTTCTATTGCTTCAGGTTTGCTGGGGTGGGCAGCACATCATACACACTTCTTAGCAGAAAACTGATTCTGACTGGTTCCAGATGCCACAGCTGTGACCATGTTGGCATCCCAACTGGACCATCAGCATGGCTATTGTCTCTTCTACTTCCTTCCTTATCTTCCCTTGGACCATCGCTCTTCTCTTCTGCTTGTCAGCAGGTGCCCAACTACTTCGTGCTTGGAGTCCTAGTCCCTCCCTGCCTCAGTTTGTGGTGCCAACTATGTCCTAATGTACCAGTCTGCTCTGAGCAGCAACCATCGCTTGGCTCACTGACCACTTCCTGCCTGTCCTTAGCGCAATCCCTGCAGCACTGATACACTGATTGGGAGAGTCTTTCAGCGTCATGAGGAGTCTTGCCTTGGCGACCTTGAACTCCTCCACCAATGATAACACAGGCAGCTTGAGCTTCCCAGAAGTGGTATACAGGCCAAGCCCTGTAAAACTTTGTGGAAGTCCAAGCCAGCGCCCGACCCGACAAAGTTCTGTGACGTAATCATTATACTTCTGCTATTCACAATCTATTTGTATTTTAAATAAATGAGGAGTTATGTTCTGGACAAAATTGATATAGAAAAGTTAAAGGAAGATAATACAAAAGTCTATATGACAGCAGGGGAAAAACTGAGTAGGCCAAACTTTTTCCACCTTCATGCACAATCTACATGACGTGGGGGTGGGGGTGGGGACTGACTGGGTCAGAATTTCCCAACCTACACACAAATCATGCATATTAGATGGGGGGGGGGGGGAACTGACTAGGTCAGTAACCCAATCAATCTACATGACAGGGAAAAAATGACCAGACAAGAATTTCCCCACCTACACACAGAACATAATTATTATTAGATACGGGGGAAAAAATGACTAGGCCAGAATTTTTCCACCTTCATGCACAATCTACATGACAGGAGGGAAAAAATTAAAAGACCTGAATTTCCCCACCTACACACAGAAGATATAATATAGGGGTAAAAAAACTGACAAGGCCAGAATTTCCCCGTCTTGACAAACAAAATATAAGACGAGGGAAAAAAAATGACTAGGCTAGAATTTCCCCACCTTCAAAACCTTTAAGAAAGAGGGGGGAGGGGAACTGACTGGTCTTCCCCAGGGAAGAAACTCAGACTGGAGAAAAACTGACTGTTTTCACCAAATCCAATACCCTCTTGCGAGCAAGCAACAGGTGCACCTGTTTGCATGTACCATCCTTATACCATAGATACATATGCTTGCATGACAAGCTCAAGTTTAGGCAAGTGACATTTTTACATATCTTACATGAAGAAAATGCACTACAATCTTCTTTGTATCATTTTTTTTTAAATTTTATTACAGAAGTTGTCACGGCACATAATGAATGATAACTTTGAAACGATGTGCAAGCTAGAAAACTTATCATTGAAAATACTATGAATGAAATTGTGATGTAAGTCTGTGGTGCGCTGTACAATTCTCATACCTCTGGCATGTAATATTTCCTTAATCTTATAGGTATTTAAATGAAAAAATGATAATTGACCCTCAAAGTAAAATGATATTATAGCTATAAGATCTATTTGATATAGGAAACCAACAAAACATTTCCAAATTTCAAGCCACTTGACTTTCTCCTTCACTGTTTCAGGTTATGTTTAACGCAACATTAGGACTCTCAGTCCTTTGATTCTGTAAGAAATTATATGGAAAAAAAGATTTTTTTTTAAAAAGAATCTAAATATAAAGGTCAGTCAAAACAACGCAATATACATAAATCTTTATTTTTTTCATTGGTCAATATATATGTATATACATGGGAAGAAATTCCCCCAACCAAATAGAAGTTATTTGGCTTTGAAATTCCTTGTTTCAAGAAAATGGTAAGGTGAAAAATGATGAATATCAGGTTGATATTGAAATAATAAGCTGAAATAATTCTGTATTAAACTGCAGGATTGTTGTTCAGGTGTGAATAACCATATCATTCTGTCAACCCCTTTGATTTAAATAATATAATAGGGTGCCTGGAAAGCGTAGTGGTAACGCGCTTTGCTTCTCACCATGGCGTCCTGGGTTCGATTCCTGGTCATGTACATGAGAGGGTACGGTGGTCATGTGGGTTTTCTCTGGGTTCTCCGGTTTCCTCCCACAATAATTACCACATACGCCGCCATCAGATCCATCAATTAATTAAGGTAAGTTGCGAGAACTTGTTTCGTAATCGATGCAAAATAAAGTTTAAACTTTTTAATAATATGCACCTGAGTTACAGCCTATCACTGACTGTAATTTATACCCCAGCTACATTGCCTTATTTCTATCATACCTTGTATTCTAAGCACAATAAGTACAAAATACTCATGTCATAAGACAATAATTTCATTAAAATTATTGGAAGGAAAACAGAAATTTTAGATTGCAACAAAAGATATAAAGACATTCAGTATAATACTATTTTTGACATTAAATCAAAATTTATCAGCAAAATCTTTTTCTGTGTAACGTCTTTGATAAACATTTTGAGGTAAATAGACAGTCCTATATCATTTCATTTTTCCCTTCTTCTCTATAGTATGGCAATTAAAATTGAATAACAAGAGGGCCATGATGGCCCTGAGTCGCTCACCTGAGAACCAGGTATTAGCGGGAAGAAAAGAAACAGCAAATATCTAATGATATTGTGGAAAATGGGCTCTACCCTCTGCCAGCCATAAATTGTGTGAGTACTTCAGGACAAGGAGAATTTTCAAATTTGAACTATATACATATAAGGAAAATGGGCTAAGCCCCATCACGGCCATGTTTTTCAACAGATCAAAACAATTTGAATAATCTTGGTAGAAAGTGCCCTACGGAACATCTGTGCCAAATAACTTTGAAATCCAGCCAGTACTTTTGGCCAAGAAGATTTTTGAAGTTTTTTTACTATATACTTAAGGAAAATGGGCTTTAGCCCCATGGCAGGCATGTATATCAACACATCAAAATAATTTGAACAATCATGGTAGAGAGTGACCTAAGGAACATCTGTGCTAAATAACTTTCAAATCCAGCCAGGACTTTTGGCCAAGAAGATTTTTCAAATTTGTCCTATATTCATATAAGGAAAATGGACTCCGCTCCCTGGAGATCATGTTTTTAAAAGGATCAAAAGTATTTGAACAATTTTGGACAAAATAACTTTGAAATCCAACCAGTACTTTTGGAGGAGAAGATTTTCAAATTTTTCATATGTTTTTTCTTTCCGTTGCCATGGCAATCAGACTTCAGAGTTTATTGTTTGTTTTTTTAGACTGATATAATTGACTAACAAAATGATGAACAAGGGTCAGGACTGCCACAAAATACGCCCATCATGGTATGGGTACTCTCAGAAATAGCTCAGAGAAACAAGCTACTGTCCATAAATAAGCAAAATAATTTCCAAAATCCCATTAGTTAATGATGTTAATCATAAATAAAAAATGTTGATACATTTCTATTAATTAACTGCAAGATCTGACAACACCTCATAGGGTCTAAGGACTAGGGACAAGCAAATTTTCAAGTATGTTGTGTACATCAAGGGCCATAACTTCAAGTCATTCACAAAATGCTGATATCGAACTCACCGATTTATGGCATGCACATGTGTGGAAAGTTTGAAAAGGATTGGCAACTATTGAAGTTAGAGCCCAGACAATCACAATATCAAGTATTTTGTGTACATCAAGGGCCATAACTTCTAAGTCATTCACGCAATAATGCTGAATATCGAACTCATCCGCGATTTTATGGCCATGCACATGTGTGGAAAGTTTGAAAAGGATTGGTCTAACGGTATTGAAGTTAGAGCCCAGACAATCACAATTTCAAGTATTTTGTGTACGTCAAGGGCCATAACTTCTAAGTCATTCACGCGATAATGCTGGATATCGAACTCATCCGTGATATTATGGCCATGCACATGTGTGAAAAGTTTGAAAAGGATTGGACTAACGGTATTGAAGTTAGAGCCTGGACAATCACAATTTCAAGTATTTTGTGTACGTCAAGGGCCATAACTTCTAAGTCATTCACGCGATAATGCTGGATATCGAACTCATCCGCGATATTATGGCCATGCACATGTGTGAAAAGTTTGAAAAGGATTGGACTAATGGTATTGAAGTTAGAGCCCGGACAATCACAATTTCAAGTATTTTGTGTACGTCAAGGACCATAACTTCTAAGACATTCACGTGATAATGCTGGATATCAAACTCATCCAAGATATTATGGCCATGCACATGTGTGGAAAGTTTGAAAAGGATTGGGCAAATGGTATTGAAGTTAGAGCCCGGACAACAAATGTTCCACGCCCGCCCGCACGCCCGCCGTGAGTGTTCACATAATACGCTCCATCTTAAGATGGGCGTATAAAAAGTGGAATTAGACAAGAGGGCAAAAATGGCCAACTGCCTTCCTTGCCTGTACAAGTTGCTAAATTATAACATAGTTGTACTGAATACATAATCCATGAAATCATTTCAATTCAACAAACCAAACAGTACCTGTGGTCAAAATTTGAAATCAAACTTGACTGAGAGATTGTGGCTTTTAACATTATCAATGAAACGATGAAAAGATTCTAAAGTGTTAACAGTGAAATCAGGCATTTTTATTAATTAAAAGGGCCATAACTGCTGACCTAATTATCCTATATCAGCCATAGCTGAACTTGACCTGGAGGGTATGGCTATTAACATTATTATTTAGTTTGATAATGATTGCTTAAGATGTGAAGATGCCAGAGTGCAAACAAAGTGAAATCTGGCAATTTTTACTTTTAAACAAGAGGCCCAAGGGCCATAGACGCTCACCAGAGTACATCTGCATTTTAAAATGAAACAATTGTTTTCTGTAACAAGGAATGTTTAACTGTGACTATTTTATGTGGTTCCTTTTGAGAGTGTCAATATGAGTCTATATGAAGGAAAAGGTTAAATCAGTAACAGTTGTTAATATGGAAAAAGCAGCCAAAACAATTTCAAGTACAGATAAATTGGGAGTCAAAAACCACACAAAATACACCATTGACTTGGAACAGTTAACTGGTTGTAAGTTGATGGATTACATTTCTTTTTTTAGGAAAAACGTGCTTGCTTCCATTAAGATAAAAATATTTTAGACAACAGAGTAAAAAATCACACAAAAATACACCTTTGACTCCGAACAGTTTATAGTGACTTAAAACTGATTGTTGGAGGTTGATGGATCCATTTGTCTCATATAGGACACTATGAGTAGCCCAGAAGTAATTTTCTACCTAAATGTCCCACATACTCTCGACACCGTAGTAATTCCATCCCTATACACTCTATGGAGCAGTGCGGTTGTGATTCACAAGCGCTAACATTTTCAGAAAATACAGTGTCATCATGCAACTTAAAACACACTGGACAATCTACGGTCATGTAATCTCATTCATTTCAACCAGTTAATAAATTCTCGGGTTATCTTTTATTTGAGCAATTTTTGTAAACTCGCATCCAAAGATCATTTTTACCAAATTTCATCAAATTTCTGTCCATTGGTTTAAGAGGAGTTTTTTTTTTATCTTTCCCTATATAAAAAAAAATGTAAAATAAGCCCGGCCCCTGGAGCCAATGTTTTTTTTGTGGATCCGAATAATTTTAGCAATCTTTGTAGTGCTACTCCCAAGGATCATCTGTACCAATTTGTTTTGAAATCTGGCCAGTAGTTTTGAAGGAGATGATTTTTAAACTTTCCAAGATTTATTTCTTTTTGTTGCCATGGCAACCAGAGTACTGCATAGAGCAACTTTATTTGAGCATTTTTTGTAATGTCCCACCCAAGGACCATTTATACCAAGTTTCATCAAATTCTGTCCATTGGTTTTAGAGGAGATGTTTTTTTTAATTTTTCCCTATATAAAAAAATGTAAAATAAGCGCGGCCCCTGACGCCAATGTTTTTTTGCGGATCCGAATAATTTTAGCAATCTTTGTAGTGCTACCCCTAAGGATCATCTGTACCAATTTATTTTTAAATCTGGCCAGTTGTTTTGAAGGAGATGATTTTTAAACTTTCCAAGATTTATTTCTTTTTGTTGCCATGGCAACCAGCGTATTGCATAGAGCAACTTTATTTGAGCATTTTTTGTAATGTCCCACCCAAGGACCATTTATACCAAGTTTCATCAAATTCTGTCCATTGGTTTTAGAGGAGATGTTTTTTTAAATTTTTCCCTATATAAAAAAATGTAAAATAAGCTTGGCCCCTGACTCCAATGTTTTTTTGCGGATCCGAATAATTTTAGCAATCTTTGTAGTGCTACCCCCAAGGATCATCTGTACCAATTAATTTTGAAATCTGGCCAGTAGTTTTGAAGGAGATGATTTTTAAACTTTCCAAGAATTTTTTCTTTTTGTTGCCATGGCAACCAGAGTTCTGCATAGAGCAACTTTATTTAAGCAATTTTTGTAGAGTCCCACCCATGGACCATTTATACCAAGTTTCATCAAATTCTGTCCATTGGTTTTAGAGGAGATGTTTTTTTTAATTTTTCCCTATATAAAAAAATGTAAAATAAGCCCGGCCCCTGACACCAATGTTTTTTTGCGGATCCGAATAATTTTAGCAATCTTTGTAGTGCTACCCCTAAGGATCATCTGTACCAATTTATTTTGAAATCTGGCCAGTAGTTTTAAAGGAGATGATTTTTAAACTTTCCAAGAATTTTTTTCTTTTTGTTGCCATGGCAACCAGAGTTCTGCAAGGATCAACTGTATTTGAGCAATTTTTGTAGAGTCCCACCCAAGGACCATTTATAATATAAGTTTCATCAGATTTTGTCCAGCGGTTTCAGAAGAGATGTCTTTTAAAGCAAATTGTGGACGACGACAGACGACGGACGAAGGGTGATCCCAATAGCTCACCCTGAGCACTTCGTGCTCTGGTGAGCTAAAAAAGGCCATAACTCCTGTCCAAATTGGTCAATATCAGCCATAATCTAACCTGGCTGAAAGATTATGGCTAAAAAAATTGGCATTTTTAATACTAAAAGGGGCATAACTCCTGACATAATTAGCCAATATCAGCCATAATCAAACGTGGCTGTAAGAATATGGCTATAAACACTTTCATTAAGTTTGAGGATGATTGCTTAAGAAATGAAGATGCTAGAATGCAAACAGAAGATGCCAGAGTGCAAACAAAGTTAAATCTGGCATTTTTTATATTAAAAGGGGCATTACTCCTGACCTAATCAGCCAATATCAGCCATAATTAAACTTGGCTGTAAGAATTTGAATATAAACACTGTCATAAAGTTTGAAGATGATTGCTTAAGAAATGAAGATGCTAGAGTGCAAACAAAATTAAAATCTGGCATTTTTTAATATTAAAAGAGGCAAAACCCCTGACCTAATTGGCTGATATCAGCCATAATCGAACTTGGCTGTAAGAATATGGATATAAACACTGTCATAAAGTTTGAAGATGATTGCTTAAGAAATGAAAATGCTAGAGTGCAAACAAACTACTTTTGGACAAAAGACCAACAGACGGACGACGAACATTTATTGATCCTAATGGCTCATCCTAAGCACTTGTGCACAGGTGAGCTAAAAAGAAGAAAAGTTTATACCAAGCAAATGGCATTATTATCTTTAACAGAAACAGAAGATTTACACTAAATAATGGTTAAAAAGGTCTGTAATTTCATCAAACTTCAATTGTAACCTAAATCAAACTTTTTTTTTTGATATGAATTAAAAACATCAAGTCCTTTAATAATTATGGGGTGAAAACAGAAATTTGACCCTAAAATATTTAAAACAAGAGGGCCAAGATGGCCCTTAATCTCTCACCTGAGAAAGATGATTGCTTTAGAAATAAAGATGCTAGAGTGTAAACAAAGTGAAATCTGGCTTTTTATAGAGTGAAAGAGGTACAACTCCTAAATTAACAAGCCAATATCAGTTATGATTGAACCCTGATTGCGAGAAAAATGATTGTTTAAAAAAATGAAGATGGAAGAGAGTAAACAAAGAATCAGGCGCCTGATTTTTTATGTTAAAAGGGGCATAACTCCTGACCTAATCTACCGATCTCAGCTTTATTCAAACTAAATTGAGACTTTATGGTCATAAACATTGCCATAAAGTTTGAAGATGATTGCTCAAAAGATGAAGATGCTAGAGTGTAAACAAAGTGAAATCTTGCATTTTTTATATTAAAAGAGGCATAACTCCTGACCTAATTGAAACTCAGCCATAATCAAACTCAATCGAGACATGGTCATAAACATTGTCATAAAGTTTGAAGATGATTGCTAAAGAAATGAAGGTGATAGAGTGTAAATACTAAATTGTTGACAACGCACGACGGACACTCACAGGATTTGCCATATTTTAACTCAATCGAAAAATTAAGGTCATAAACATTGTCATAAAGTTTGAAGATGATTGCTAAAGAAATGAAGGTGATAGAGTGTAAATACTAAATTGTTGACAACGCACGACGGACACTCGCAGGATTTGCCATATTTTAACTCAATCGAAAAAGTAAGGTCATAAACATTGTCATAAAGTTTGAAGATGATTGCTCAAAAAATGAAGATGCTACAGTGTAAACAAAGTGAAATCTGGCATTTTTTTATATTAAAAGGGGCTTAACTCCTGACCTAATTGACAGATCTCAGCCATATTCGAACACAATCAAGACATTATGGTCATAAACATTGTCTTAAAGTTTGAAGATGATTGCTCAAAAGATGAAGATGCTAGAGTGTAAACAAAGTGAAATCTGGCATTTTTTTTATATTAAAAGGGGCATAATTCCTGACCTAATTGACCAATCTCAGCCATATTCGAAGTCAATCCAGACATTATGGTCATAAACATTGTCTTAAAGTTTGAAGATGATTGCTAAAGAAATGAAGGTGATAGAGTGTAAACACTAAATTGTTGACAATGCACGGCGGACAACGGACACTCGCGGGATCACAATAGTTCACCCTGAGCTTTGCTCAGGTGAGCTAAAAAAGGGGTCATAACTCTGCCATTATTTAGTGGATAGTAACTAAAATTAGGCTTGACCTATATCTTAATATTACATACTAACACACCAGATGTGAATTAAATTCATTGAGTTTTTCAAAAGTTCTTGATCAGAAATGAGAAATTGACATCAAAATATGTCATTCAAGTGTAATAACACTAGTAATATTATGTGGATAGTAGCCAAAATCAAACTTGACATGTATTTTGAATTAATATTCTTATAAAATACTTATATACTTATACTTTCTAAACACAGGTAAAATACATTAACCTTTTTGTAACATCCCTGCCTGTATTTTGGACAAGATACAAATAAATAGTAACTGTCAAGATTCAGTGTGTAAGAAAATCAAGTATTTGCAAAGTAAACAAAAAGTTACAACATACACCCATAATACATCCTTGATATGAACTGAAAATATAAAATACAAGTACTAAACCTAAAATATAGATGTAATGAGTACATAAAGATTTATAACACTAGGAGTTCTTATTCTCAACCTTAAAAACATCTGGGTGGAAGACCTTCATTCAAATAATACTAAACATGAAATGAGATTCTAATAAATGCAGACAAGTCATGATGCATCTAGTCATATTAAAAAGAGAAACAAATACCGGTAATACTTCACACAATCTTCTTGACAAAAACTTGCTTAACAACACAGATATATGCAAGAAGACCACAAAATGAGGGTACAGGTGTCATCCCATCCCTGAATCCTGCAGCTGCTGAAGGTGACGGAAACGGTGGACCTTGATGTTTGTAATATAAACAAGTTTGTTGCAGAATTCACACTCAACTTTACGGTAAACTCTTTTTTTAACCTGAGGTTTCTTTTCGG
>CM037787.1:25104185-25154185 GCA_021229015.1 Solen grandis | reverse complement strand
ATTAAAATAAATTCACACAATTAAGATTCAGGAATGAGACATGTGCATAATATATATATATAATTATGTGCATGAACTATGTGTTCATATGTACATTTGTCAATAAACAGCCTTCCAAAAACATCTGACGCTGGACCTTAATTTGCACTCTGAACTTCTTACACATCAGTTTTATTCAGAATGATACTTTAGATGGTCACCAATTTGTCATTATTGGCATGCACATGAAATTCATGTAACACATTCATTTGTGCTCTTTTCTTGTGCTGACACACACCGAGTAAAATGGTATTTCAAATTTCGGTTATTTACATTCGTATACAACCACTTTTAAGTTATATAAAAACCGGAATTGGAATTTTTTTATTGCACATTGAATTCATATATATTTAACTCAGTGCTCCACTTCTTTCGATATGGACATGCACTGAATTATGGCAATATTTTTTATTGCACATTGAATTCATATATATTTAACTCAGTGCTCCACTTCTTTCGATATGAACACACTGAATTATGGCAATATTTTTTATTGCACATTGAGTTCATAGATATTTAACTCAGTGCTCCACTTCTTTCGATATGGACACTTACTGAATTATGGCAATATTTTTTTATTGCACACTGAATTTATATTAAACTCATAGAATTTATGTAATACATATGACACTCAGTGCTATGTGTAGCAATATTTGTTGCACATTGAATTCGTGAAGTAAATAAAAATCAGTTGTCCAATTATAGTACGCACCATGTGGCAATTGGTGTTGCATGAAGTATATTTTATTTCATTTATTCTGTCCAGGCAGGTATTTTATTGTGGCATACTGTATGTTTGCCAAACAAATAATTACATATATTATACATAATCATGCATTCCAAATGGAATTCCTATATGCAAGTGAAAAGATGAACAAACTAAATGATTAAAATATCAATTATATCAAAAAATAAATACAATGTGCTTTTAGGACAGAAATTTCGTAATAAATATTAAAACAATTTTCATTTAAAAGAATTTTTTAACAGAAATCCAGATATGAACTTGGGCCTTGATTGATATAATGTCTGAGGCAAAAATACCTCATTGGGACTTATTTGATTCTGTGTTTTTGGGGTTTTTTTAATTACAAGTGACTCAACTGGAATTGGAATGCAAAAAAAGACTGTTGAAAAGATCTATATGGAAAATCTCCTATTTGATAAACCTGTGACATCTAACCACCAAATACTGAAAAAGTACTGAGAAATAAAACTGACTGAGGAAAACCATGCACTGCTATCATCTTGTAACATAGATTCAGTTCACCATTTTTGAAGTTTTGATATTTCTTCCATTGCCTGTGACTTTCTGATGAGGAAAATAAGCATTATGAATCAAAAATTGGGAAATCACTAGATAAAGAAAATGCTTCAAATGAAGAAAAGATTAACCTAATTATGATGGCACCGGTCATTGAAAGTCTCAATTCAAAATAATTTTTAAAAATAACACAAATTTCATTTAAAATTTCCATGATTTATTTCTGTTGAGAAAAAAGCTATTTTACTAGGAAAATTTGAAGTTATTTGGAAAAAATTTAAGTTTTTGGGTGGGAAAATGTTTAAAAATATTATTAAATACACACTATCTGAATATATATCTATCATGTTTTATTAGTCTGGCAACTAGCTAAAATCTCCAAAGTCCAAAGTACAATTCACAAAACCAAAATTTGAAAATTGTGCCTGCTGAAAAAAAAAATCCTACAGTAAACTTGAGGACGTACAAAAAATTACTAAAAGTCCTCTATTTATACCACATGTATTACAAGGGGTGAAAGGGAATCTGGCCTCCTAGTTTCACTCTCACCCCCTGAAATATTAATTAAATCTTTTTTAATTCAGTTAATAATAAAGTATAAAGTAAAATTAAAAAAAGATTATTTTATTTCAATTATATGAGTGGTATAATGAACAATCCTCCTTCATTTATACCACATATATTACAAGGGGTGAAAGGTTAACTGGCCACCTAGTTTCACTCTCACCCCCTGAAATATTAATTAAATCTATTTTAATTCAGTTAATGAAGTATAAAGTAAAATTAAAAAGATTTTTTTAAATTATATGAGTGGTATAATGAACAATCATACATGCATGCCTATGAAGGCATGCACATTTTTCAACCTAGGGTGCTGCATTGTCAGACTTTCTTGAGCAGGGCACATATTTTCAACAGTTTTTTTTTCTCTCTATCAAAACACACTCAGGGGGAAAAAAATGTACACAAAAATTTAAAAAATATAATACACTAACGAGAAGCTTATTGGTGCACTGTCGTACACAACATACCTCAGTACCTGGATATCATTGCAGAATTCAGAAAAATGCCAAAATTTTGGAAACACAATACAGAAAGAGGATTTAAATTTGCCACCCTTTACAGGTGGTTTCCCCTTGCCAAACATTAAGTATCTTCCCAGAATAATTTCCTATTTTCCCAATCAAATACCTCTCAAAAGAAATAAATCATGGAATCATGAATGAAATTTGTTTTTCTTTTAATCTTTATGATGATTTGAAACTTTCTATGACATATACAACCTATCATAAGGAAAAATATTTTCATTATCTAATACTTTCCCAATTTTTGCTAATTTTCACAATAATAAAGCCACTTTGAGGTTGAAAAATTAATTATTAATTTATGATTTATAGTGCTAATTTTCACAGTAATAAAGGCACAGGTTTAAAAAAAATGATGCCTTGAAAGCCATAAGCGAAGTAAATATGTCGAAAAATAGGAGCTTTAAATAGTACTGATGCAATGTTCAAAAACAAAATCATTACAAAAATAAAGGGAGATAATTAAGAATCAGAATGAGTTTTGTAATTGCTACAATTTAATTGTCTCCCCGACTCTGGAGACCATGGGAAGTGAAGTGTGAATGAGATTGTCAACACCAGGACCCCCAGACTCACACCGGAGAGACAGCGGGGCTCTCTGTGGACTCAAGCTTACCTCTACACCGACTATACCTGGCCCTGGTAGCTCTGTGTCTGTCTCCCACCTACTTCCAAAATCCTAACACTAACCTCGACTGAGATCCGCTCTGAGGATCTCAGTAGAGATTCAAATAATCTCTACTGTGATTTTAGTAGAGATTATCCTAACACCTAATTTATCAACTAATCTCTACTGTGGTTTTAGTAGAGATTATCCTAAAAACAGCAATACACAAAAAAAGACTGAGATGTTAGGGGCACAGCTTTCAAAAGGGGATGAGATAGTAACAAAGTGCAAGGAGGTCAAAGGAGAGAGAAACAAGAGGGCCAAGATGGCCCTAGATCGCTCACCAGAGAAAAGTATCATTCATTGCCTGTACAAAACAGATTGCTTTAGAATTAAGATGATGAGGTGAAACAATGTTCAGGAATTTTCTGACCCCATCCACAAAAGATATCATCATGACAAACATTCTGCCAGAGTTTGAGGATGATTGGACCAAAAATGTTGCCCTCACAGTATAAACAAGATTTTTGTAAGATTTGACCTACTGACCTACATTTCTATCCAGCCCCACCCATTTTCAAACTGGTTCGAGATATCATCATGACATTTTTAATTTGACCTATTGACCTACTTTTCGGTCCGGCCCTGCCCATTTTCGAAAGGGTTCAAGATATCATCAAGACAAACATTCTGACCAAGTTTGAGAAAGATTGGATCAAAATTATGGCCTCTAGTGTGTAAACATCAAAATTGTTGATGGACGACAAGATTTTTCTAAGATTTGACCTACTGACCTACTTTTTGATCCAACCTGACCGATTTTCGAAAGGGTTCAAGATATCATCAAGACAAATATTCTGACCAAGTTTGAGGAAGATTGGTTTAAAATTGTGGCCTCTAGTGTGTAAACATCAAAATTGTTGACGGACAACAAGATTTTTCTAAGATTTGACCTACTGACCTACTTTTTGATCCAACCTGACCCATTTTCGAAAGGGTTCAAGATATCATCAAGACAAACATTCTGACCAAGTTTGAAGAAGATTGGATCAAAATTGTGACCTCTAGTGTGTAAACCTCAAAATTATTGACGGACGACAAGATTTTTCTAAGATTTGACCTACTGACCTACTTTTTGATCCAACTTGACCCATTTTCGAAAGGGTTCAAGATATTATCAAGACAAACATTCTGATCAAGTTTGAGGAAGATTGGATCAAAATTGTGGCCTCTAGTGTGTAAACAAGATTTTTCTAAGATTTGACCTACTGACCTACTTTTTGATCCAACCTGACCCCTTTTCGACAGGGTTCAAGATATCATCAAGACAAACATTCTGACCAAGTTTGAGGAAGATTGGATCAAAATTGTGGCCTCTAGTGTGTAAACATCAAAATTGTTGACGGACGACAAGATTTTACTAAGATTTGACCTATTGACCTACTTTTTGATCCAACCTGACCCATTTTCGAAAGGGTTCAAGATATCATCAAGACAAACACTCTGACCAAGTTTGAGGAAGATTGGATCAAAATTGTGGCCTCTAGTGTGTAAACTGACGGCCGACGGACAATCAAGTATCCCAAAAGCTCACCCTGAGCTATGCTCACGTGAGCTAAAAATCAAAAAGGCTAGGCCTTGTGGTTTCTGAGAAGAAGATTTTTTAAAATTTTCATTTTTAAAATCTTTTTTTAGCTCCTGTGACCTACTTATTCACCCAATCAAAATAATTTGAACAACTTTGATAGAGGTCATGATAAGGATGATTCCTGTGAAGTTTGGTCAAAATCCATCCAGTGGTTTAGGAGGAGAAGTTGTTTAAAGGAAAAGTTGACGCAAGACGCACGCACGCACGGACGGATGGACGGACGACGGACGCCGGACGCCGGACAAAAGGCGATCACAAAAGCTCACCATGAGCACGTTGTGCTCAGGTGAGCTAAAAATCAAAAGGCTAGGCCTTGTGGTTTCGGAGAAGAAGATTTTTTAAATTTTCATTTTTAAAATCTATTTTTAGCTCCTGTGTCCTACTTATTCACCCAATCAAAATAATTTGAACAACTTTGATAGAGGTCATGATAAGGATGATTCCTGTGAAGTTTGGTCAAAATCCATTCAGTGGTTTAGGAGGAGAAGTTGTTTAAAGGAAAAGTTGACGCAAGACGCACGCACGGACGGACGCAGGGACGGACGACGGACGCCGGACAAAAGGCGATCACAAATGCTCAGCATGAGCACATTGTGCTCAGGTGAGCTTAAAATACACCAACCTGTCATTTTATCAATTAAAGGGTCATAACTCTAAAGTGGGATATTTGGCTGGTTTTCAAACTTGATTGAGATACTGTACCAAAACACATTTTGACAAAGTTTGGTAAAGATCGGTTTATGTTTGTCAGTGTTAGAGAGCAGACACTGTTAATTTTGAAATTTTTTAATCAATTAAAAAGCCATAACTCTAAGAGTGTTCAAGATATTTAGACTGGTTACCAAACCTGGTTACAATATTGTGTCCATTAAAATTGTGACCAAGTATGGACAAGATCAATTCATGTTTGGTAGAGTAAGACAGCGGACACTACATTAAGCAATTTTTCATCAATTAAAGGGGGCATGATTCCAGAGTGTCTGAGATAACCTTGCCAGTTATTAAACTTGGTTGAGATATTGTGCAAATAAACACTGTCATCAAGTTTGGTAAAAAAAAATCATGTTTGTTAGAGAGCGGACATTGTTAATTTAACCATAGGTTCAAGGGCCATAACTCCAGAGTGTCTGGGACAATATGGCTGGTTATCAAAAGGAACCAAGACAGTGTGCCCATATACATTATGAGCAACTAAAGTAATGATCAGTTTATGTTTGTTCAAGTTAGAGAGCAGACACTGCTAATTTGACCATTTTTCAACAATTCAATGGCCATAACTACAGAGTGTCAGATGCAATTGGGCTGGTTATCAAAAAGACTGAGATATTGTGCCCATATACATTGTGTCCAAATATGGTTATGATTGGTTCACATTTGTTCAAGTTAGAGAGCAGACACTGTTAATTTGACCATTTTTCATCAGTTCAAGGGCCATAACCATAAAGTGTCTGGGACAATTGGGCTGTTTTCAAAAGGTACCAAGATATTGTGCTCGTAATACATTGTAACCAAGTATGGTTAAGAACGGTTCATGTTTGTTCAAGTTAGAGAGTGGACAACATCACTGGACGCTGCCTGCCCGCCACAAGTGAATGCGTATTAGTCATGTCTTTGACGGGCGTATAAAACCTAAATTAGCTTAAAGGGGGTAGTAGTTGAGATCACTTTCAAAGGGTGATATCTAACTTACTGCTTTTATGTATAAAGACCATACTTAATAATTCAATGGGAACAAGAACCTATAAAGTGGAAAAAAGCCTATGTTGTAACCATTTTGATATCACCCCAGAATTTGGAGGTCATGGTTTTTCATCCCTAACAATGACATATCAATATCATAAAAAATGGTACTGATATATATCTTGCTTGACACTCAGCATATAAGGGTAGTTCCATGACTGGTTAGCCCGGTATTAGGATAATGTGACTGGTTGTGGTATCTTGCCACTTGCCTCTGCTTTGATATCGCAATGTGGCAGCACTATATCTGTCCCTTGTAAACAGAAGTCTCGATGACTGAATTTCTGTTGGTGGGACATGAAACCCAAGCAAACTAACAAGCAACAAATCTATCCATTCTCTTCAGCTTCCAGAATCCTCACTGCTCCATCCATTCTCATAAGATGCACTGGTAATTTGTATGATTATGCTTCATGAATCTGGTTCAACATTTTTGGTCTGCCCATGTCTTTTGAAATTTACTCTTAAATTGACTGACTGATATAATATCTAACAAGGCAGTCCAAAGGACAGCTATATCCCCCGCCGCTGGCCAAATATTAGAATTTGTTTGGTCATAGGATTATGTTCACCTTAACCTGGCATGGTTGTAGCAGACATAGAAGATCAGTTTAAGACAATTTAACTTTCCGGAGTTATGTATGACCTTGACCTTGAGCCAGCATGACCACCTCCCGGCTTCTGCACATCAGGTCAATGACGTTAACATTTGAGCAAAGTTTCGTGAAAATGTTTCGAAGCGTACACGAGATATTGAGATGACATGAAAAAGTGGAGGCTTAAACATTTGACCTTCAAGTATGACCTTGACCTTGAGCCAGTGTGACCGCCTCATGCCTTCTGCACATCAGCTCAATGAGGTTAACACTTTAGCCGAGTTTGAAGAAAATGTATCCAAGCATTCATGAGATATGGAGCGGACACGAAAATGTTTCGGACACACTGACGGACTGACGGACGGACGGACGGACGGACTGACGGACGGACGGACGAAGGGCATTCCTATAACCCCCCTCCCGCTTCGCGGCGGGGGATTAATAAGAAAATAATTTAAATTTTAAATATATTCTAATCTTCTTCCTATCCTCATGCCAGAATTATTGAAAAAATGTTGGTTGGACATTAAACCTGAGCCAAGAAAAAAGAGGCCATTTTTAAAGCTGGAAAGACTATTATGAAATATGAAATAAAAATCAAAGACTAACAGAACAATAAATTGATAAAAATAGCTCATGTTCTTGGCTAAATCAGTGCAATAGTTTTCTAGAATTATTTTCAAACATTCTTGGAATAAAACAGAAAAATAGAGTAAAAAAATTATCATAACACATCTTGCTATCTCCCTATATAAAGATGCCACTACGGCATGCAAGTTTTTTTATGTATAAACTATTCAGTCTGGCAATTAGTCCTGGTAACATCCCCAAAGCCTTTTAGTACTATTCAACTAAATCCAAAACAAGAAAATTGTGCCTGCTAAAAAAATAAAAATCCTACACTGAATTTGAAGGAAACAAAAAAATATTTAATCCTTCTTGTTAATTTAAACAACAAAAAAACAATTTACAAAACTCCCATTACCCAATAAAATCCCCAATCTAATGTATATATGTATGACTTAGAAAACCATACATATATTTCATCCTATCCGGCTGCAATGTCAGCTCATCTCAAGCAGGACATATTTTCCATCATTTTTTCTATGAAACACTCATGAAAAATTAATTTAAAAAAAAACATCCAAAAAAAGTGGATGTAGAAACTACTGTATTCAGACACTCCCTATGTGATGCACAGTCGTACATCGTACCAGTGTACCAGACATTGGAGAGTTCAGAACAATGCCACACTAATCAGAACCCACCAAGGAAGATCATTTGAAACCAAAGACATTTAACTTGGAGAGGCAATTAAAAAAAAGTGCCTTTTTGGTCTAAGTCTTTAACACCCTTAACTATAAAAACTATTTTTTGCACCTCACCTCCTAAAAACTGCATCTTAACACATTGAATGACACGTTGGAGGTGCTACTAATACTTTTTTTTGTGTGTGTGTATTATCATTTACTAATCTTTTAATGTATAACTCTGGAATTGATTTCTAAATAGGTTTCAGAAAGGATCATTTGACTTAGAAAGGGTAGATATTAAACATATATACAATGAATATGCCCATAGGTCACAAATACCCTGGCAGTTTGGTGTTATTTGATTGATATTTTTGACAGAAAAATAATTCAAAACCAGAATTATAAATTAGAACCATCAAGTACTTTAAAACTTCAGGAGAAAACTAAAACTCTGCCAATATATAGTGGATTACAACAGAAAAAACTAACTATCTGTATTTTGATATTATATACTTAATAAAAACCAAATATGGATTAGATCTGTCTATAGTTCTTAAAAAGTGATTGATGGGAAATTAAAAATTCATACATGTGCATGCATGGAGAAATGGATTAAGGTCATTCTTAATGCCCATTCATCATTTTTTAATGGCGATGGCATAATAACAGGGATAGAAGGAAAAACAAGAACATATTTATAATAAAAAACAAAACAAACAAAAAACATGTTTGTAAAACATATATGCCCCCTCTCATATGCCACAAAATAGCTATATTATATGTATGGTGTTTCACTTTATAATGTAGGCATGTCACAAAGTCCACAACTTATCGTGGTCATTGTTTACTACTGATAATTATGAATACTGCTAAAAGACGAAACTAAATCTTCACTGAAACAAATTAATTGGAGATGATTTACATAAGTGTATGAAATTTTAAGTAATGTAACACTGTCAGTTATTTACAATCAAAATATTAAATGGTCAGTGTTTGTGGCACAGTCTTTGTGAGAACTCAACTTATAACCTCATGACCTTGACCTTTGAGGTACATACCCCAAAATCAAAAGGGGTTTCCTATAACTTAAAAGTAACAATTGTGCAATATTTGATACAAAAGGGATACTTACACTTATCCGTTGGACAATGCTTCCTTAACACAATGTTAAAGAGAATCTAATTTATGACCTTGTGACCTTGTCTCTTGAGAATCAGACCCCAAAATCAATAGGGTTCTTCTACTTGTCATAAGTAACTATTGTACAATGTTTGAGACAGGAATCAACTAGATTTTGAGTAATCAGTTATGACAATTTAACTCGTTTCCTCATGACCTTAACCATTGAGGTACAAATCCCAAAATTAGTTGGGGTGTTCTACTTATATATAGTCATAAGCAAAATCAATACCAAGTTTGAGATCTTATGTTAACGTGACCTGTTGACCTTGACCTTTGAGGTATTGAGATCAAAATCATTAGGGGTCTTCTTCTAGTCATAAGCAACAATCATACTAAGTTTGAGATCTCAGGGTCAAATAGAACTAAAGTTACAACTCAGACAAGACTTTCATATACAAATGTTAACATGTGACCTTTGACCTTGACCTTTGAGGTATTGAGACCAAAATCATTAGAGGTCTTCTTCTAGTCATAAGCAACAATCATACTAAGTTTGAGATCTCAGGGTCAAATAGAACTAGAGTTACAACTCAGACAAGACTTTCATATAAAAATGTTAACATGTAACCTTTGACTTGACTTTGAGGTAATTAAACCAAAATCAATTGGGGTCTTCTATTAATCACAAGCAATAATCATATAAAGTTTGAGATTTTAGGGTCAAATAGAACTTGAATTATCACTTGGGACAAAGTTTGGTCTACCGACAGACTTACGGACTGACTAACCGACCGGTATGTGCAAAGCAATATGCCCCCTCTTCTGTGAAGAGGGGCATAACAAGAATTATCATTGAAGATGGAGAACAAACCAAGATACTGCTTTGTCACAGTTACATATCAGAGACAGTGTTGACAATGTGAATACATGTCTGTATGTGGTGTTAAGTGGAGTCAGTTATGTAAAATGTTTTGCATGGAAAAAAATGGGACAGGGATGACTCAAGTAGGTATAATGAACCATGAGATAAATTCACACAAGTGAATGTGCCTCTGTGACACTAATGCCCTGCCTGGATATGGTCAGAACCAAATATTTGCTTGTAATTTTAAAAGTTTATATAATGGTGTACATTGTATGAAGTTTCATGATAATGTGAAGGTAACCTTTATAGAAAAAAAAGCTTAAACAATAATGTAAACCTGGGGCAGAATAACCAATTTTACTAGGTCATAGCCATAAAATTAGACACATTGTCGGTAAATAGTCCATATCATGACATACATGTATGTGAAGTTTCAGGAAGATATGAAGTCATCTTCATAGAAAAAAAAGAAGCTTAAATGCAAATGCAGTATAACCAATTTTACCATGTTCATCTAACTGTGAAATACAGGTAGCAGCTGTAAATTTGCATAAAAATTTAAGAAGTTTCTATCATGATGTTTATAGTTTCATGTAGATGTGAAATCATCTACACAGAAAAAAACAACAAAAAACGCAAAAATAAACCTTAGGCAAAACAACCAATTTTATCATGTTCATTCAACCACGAAATATAGGTTTCAGCCATAAATTTGCATAAATATTAAAAACATCATAATTATCATGATGTACACGTGTACCTAGTTTCATAGATACAAAAAATCTTAAACACAAAGATAAACCTGAGGTGTGACTTGACTTGACTATTCGTCACTTCGACAGTATTTCAGTCATATAGTGATGTCCAGCTAATTACAGGTGGAGGAAGACCTGAGGTGTGATGAACGGACACAAGGACAGATGCACAGACAGAAAATCTATATACGCCGCAACAGAGTTGGTGGCATAAAAATGATTGAAGTTCAAAATATTACTTTAAACAATAAAGCTTAATTGTCAACAAAAATAGCTCATGTTCTTAGTAAAATAATTTAAAAAAAAAGATCATCACACATCTTGACGACTATCTCCCTAAATAAGGATGCTCTCAATTTTGTTAAATATTCTGCAAGCCACTATGGCATGCAAGTTTTTTATGTATGAACTATTCAGTCTGGCAACTAGCCCTGGTAACATCCCCAAAGCCTTTAGTACTATTCAACTAAATCCAAAACAAGAAAATTGTGCCTGCTAAAAAAATAAAAATCCTACACTGAATTCGAAGGAAACAAAAAAATATTAGTTAAATCCTTCTTGTTAATTTATACAACAAAACAAAAACAATTTACAAAACTCTCATTACCCAATAAAATCCCCAATCTAATTTATATGTATGACTTAGAAAACCATACATATATTTCATCCTATCCAGCTGCAATGTCAGCTCATCTCAAGCAGGACACACATTTTCCATCATTTTTTCTCACTCATGAAACATATTTAATTTAAAAAAAAACATCCAAAAAAAAAGAGTGGATGTAGAAACTACTGTATTCAGACACTCCCTATGTGATGCACAGTCGTACATCGTACCAGTGTACCAGACACTGGAGAGTTCAGAACAATGCCAGACTATTCATAATTTTTCTGTTACCATAGCAACCAGAATTTTGGTCCATGATAAAAAAAAACAAAGTGAGTGCAGAGTCTCCATACTGCCAACTATTCATATATCAAGTTTCATAATATTATCTTAAATGTTTTGTAAGTTATCCAGACATCCGGACGGACCGAGGGCAAACCTAAAGTCTCCTTCGGTGTAAACACTGGTAGGGGACTAAAAAGTGCCTTTTTTGTTTAAGTCTTGAATCCAATTCACTATAAGCAATTTTTTTGCATCCCAACCCCTGAAAACTTCACCTAAACATACTAACCTAAACATACTAAAGAAAGAAAGGGCCATAACTTGGTCAGAATATAGTGGATAACAACAAAGAAATTGTAACTTTATCAGTATTTTGATTTAAATATTTAATGAAAACCAAAATTTAAAGAGGATCTGTTGAGTATTTAAAAAAAAATAGCATGGACAAAATATCTTCCAGAAATATAACAAAGGGCCATAACTCATTTAAAAACAAGTTGATCATGATGTGACAATGATATGTGCAATTACCAGTCTTATGAATCAAAATCTGACCAAAGGGGGCCAAGACAGACTGACTGGCAATCTGACTGACGAATGTGACTCCAATATTATATAGCCCCCATATACTTTGTATCTGGGGGTATAATTCCATATCAGTCTGTCAATTTAAGAGTAAAACTCAAAAGATGTGGGTAAACCATAATGTTGAACCAGAGTCATGAAGCATATAAACATTGTTAGTGCCTCATCTAAGATTGGATGGACCAGTAAGGTTTCTGGAACCTGAAGAAAATGAACAGAGGTGTTGCTTGTTAGTCTGCTTGTGTTTCAAGTACCACCAACAGTAATCCAGTCATATAGAGACTTTTGTCCACATGAGGCAGATGTAGGGCTGCCACACTACGATACCACATCTTGACAAGTGGCAAGATACCACAACCAGTCACATGATCCTGACACCAGGCAAACCAGTCCTGGAACTACCCTTATATGTTGAGTGTCATTGACATGGTAGATATAGCAGTATCATTTTAAACAAAGTTGGTATGTTGCAGCCAGAGATTGAAACCACAACCTACTGGTTACAGGGCTAATGCTCTTACAACTCGGCCATGGAGAGGAGTCAAAAGTGGTTTCAATCCTCAAAACTATAAGAAACTAGAGATTTGTTTTCGTAGAAAACTGATGTCTCCCCTCACCCCCTTCCACTCACACACAAATATACACTGAGGCACACAGTGACATATGCAAATAGTTAAGTTAAAGGGCTGACTATATTGTTAAAGCTCTGCACAGAGTTATGGACCTTGTGTGTGAGACTTACTCTCATCAATTTCTTTCCATAACTGAAATTTTGTTTCAATAGCATAAGTAGAACAAGAGTTAACTTGTGGTCAAGAAATTGTAATAAGAGGGCCATGATGGCCCTTAATCGCTCACCTGAGAAATATTGCTTTCAATGGTTTATAATATGAACATACTTAAAGTGGGACCAATTTTGACACAGGGCCATGATTTGAAAAAAAAACTTGATAGAGATGTACTAAACAATGCTACACACTAAATATCTTAACTCTAGGCCATGTGGTGTCTGATAAGAAGATTTTTCTAGTTTTTCCCTATATAAGCCTTTGTAAAATAAAATGAGCCCTGGAGCGAGGGCAATTTTGACTCAGAGGTCATTATTTTAACAACTTTTGTAGTAGTTCACAAGACAATTCTACATATCAAATATCCAAGCTCTAAGCCTTGCAGTATTTCAGGAGATGATTTTTCTATTTTTCCTATGTAAAATCAAGTGACCCCTAGGGCAGGGCCAATTTTCACCCAAGGGCCATGATTTGAACAACTTAAGTAGAGATCCACCAGACAATACTACATACCCAATATCTTAACACCAGGCCATGTGGTTTCTGATGAGAAGATTTTTCTAGGTTTTCCCTATATAAGCCTATGTAAAATAAAGTGACCCTTGGGGCAGGGCAAATTTTGACCCTAGGGCCATGATTTGAACAATTTTTGTAAAGGTTTATAAGACAATTCTACATGCTGTAGAGGCCTTACAGTTTTGCAGGAGAAGATTTTCTAAGATTGCATTTTAAAATCTATTTTTAGCTCCTGTGACCTACTTTTTCAACCAATCATAATAATTTGTACAATTTTGTTAGAGGACATCATAAGGATGATTCCTGTAAAATTTTGTCAAAATCCCTTCAGCAGATTAGGTGATGTTTAATGAAAAAAGTTGACGCATGCACGCACAGACAGATGGACGGACGACAGACGCTTGACAAAATCTCACCATGAGCACGTTGTGCTCAGGTGAGCTAATTATCAAAGCTCTAGGCCTTATGGATTCATAAAAGAAGATTTTTAAGATTTTCCTATATAACTCTATGTAAAACAAGTAACCCCTGGTGCAGGGTCATTTATCACCATAGGGCTATGATTTGAACAATCTTGGTAATGAACCATTAGATGATGCTACATACCAAATATCTTAGCTCTAGGCCTTATGGTTTCATAGGAGAAGATTTTTAAAGTTTTTCCTATATAAGTCTATGTAAAACAAGTGACCCCTGGGGCAGGGCAAATTTTGACCCTAGGGCCATGATTTGAACAATTTTTGTAAAGGTTTATAAGACAATTCTACATGCTGTAGAGGCCTTACAGTTTTGCAGGAGAAGATTTTCTAAGATTGCATTTTAAAATCTATTTTTAGCTCCTGTGACCTACTTTTTCAACCAATCATAATAATTTGTACAATTTTGTTAGAGGACATCATAAGGATGATTCCTGTAAAATTTTGTCAAAATCCCTTCAGCAGATTAGGTGATGTTTAATGAAAAAAGTTGACGCATGCACGCACAGACAGATGGACGGACGACAGACGCTTGACAAAATCTCACCATGAGCACGTTGTGCTCAGGTGAGCTAATTATCAAAGCTCTAGGCCTTATGGATTCATAAAAGAAGATTTTTAAGATTTTCCTATATAACTCTATGTAAAACAAGTAACCCCTGGTGCGGGGTCATTTATCACCATAGGGCTATGATTTGAACAATCTTGGTAATGATTCATTAGACAATGCTACATGCCAAATATCTTAGCTCTAGGCCTTATTGTTTCATAGAAGAAGATTTTTAAAGTTTTTCACTATATAAACCTATGAAAAATAAAATGACCCCTGGGGCGGGGCCAATTTTGACCCCAGGGTCATGATCTGAACAACTTTTGTAGATGTTCATAGGACAATTCTACATACCAATTATTAAAGCTCTAGGCCTTACAGTTTTGCAGGAGAAGATTTTCTAAGATTGCATTTTAAAAATCTATTTTTAGCTCCTGTGACCTACTTATTCACCCAATCAAAATAATTTGAACAACTTTGATAGAAGTCATGATAAGGATGATTCCTGTGAAGTTTGGTCAAAATCCATCCAGTGGTTTAGGAGGAGATGTCGTTTGAACGAAAAGTTGACGACGGACGCACGCACGGACGCACTGACGCACGGACGCACGCACGGACGATGGACAACGGACAACGTGCGATCACAAAAGCGATCACAAAAGCTCACCTTGAGCACTTTGTGCTCAGGTGAGCTAAAAACACGATAACTCTAATAGAAGGCTTCAAGCATTTACTGACATTTCAAATCCAGGCAAACATCTTCCTGTTAACAAGAGATTTCCACACCTGAAATGCACTCTCATGAGGAAATTCATTGTTCATTATCATATCATAATATGCAGAATGAATTCTAATTCTCAACAACATATCTTGATGTTCTGGGACGAGTCTGTTCCTGGCAGGGGTGAGTGTCTCACCTGCTGGTCAAAATGTACCCAACTAATAGGTCAAAACGTACCCAAGTTGAATTATGTTTATGATTGTATTTTGTTTTTAAAGTACAATTAATATGTTTTAATGTAATGTTCATTATTAATGTATTTCATTTTTTAAAGAGAATTGTACAAAATAATTGATCAAAATGTGTAATCTGAATCAATTAAAGGTGTTTATAATTTAATGAAGAAAAGAAGCTGAAACACACAGTTGTAGAGATCAAAGGTACCGGTAATCATGTATTAAATTGAATAAAATTTACATTTAGTTTTATACATAATCAAAAATATTTTATTCAAAAAGTTAAAAGTATCAATTATATTTTTTTGAGAATATTGATATTAATATTTTGATATATCCAGGACATGATATAAATAAGCAAACATCAACAAAGGACTTTAAAAAAAGAATGTTTCTCATGTAAAAATAATAATAGATTTTCAAACAAAATCATAATTTATAACCTGACTAAAATATTGTATGAAATTGTCAATAGTGAAATTAAAAAAAAAAAGTAAATAAGGCTGACCTTAAAAAATTCTTTGTTTGGAGTTACCCGACCGACTCACGAAAATCGCCGCGACTCAACTTTTTTTTTTGCCTTTCAGGTGTCTGATTTTTTTTGGGGGGGGGCTAGATCAATCAAATTTCTATCCTACACATGAACAGGCCTTTCCACAGACGCAACAAGCGCCCCGGGGCCGGGGTGCCTGAATTTTGAAATCAGAGTCACCGGGGCGCCTAAAATCTCAATCAGAATCACCGGGGCGTCTGAATTTGTCTGCTTACCAAATCATACCTTGCCTCGGTAACAGAACCACGCTTTCGCGTCTTGTCTCGCAACTTCCCAGCATGACACCAGTACACACACCTACACAATGCTGTCAGACAGTGTCGTGTATATGATGCTTATCAGTACCCTCCAAAGTGTGAAGACAGTGGCCTAAGGAAACAAGTTGAGGGTTGAAAGTGAAACTATGCTAGGTACATAAGAACATACCAGCACTTAGCATTGTTTTGCTCTTAACCCTCGATGTTTACGCGCTATATGTCTAAGTCAAGTCGGTTTAGTATGTGGAGTACAGTCCAGATATTGGTTTTGCATTTAACGATGAAATATGCAAGTCACATTACAAACGTATTTCCAACTGTTATAAATATTATTTGAAATGAATGTTTGGCAATCGTGCATAAAAACGTGATGAATCATGAAAATCTGAGTAAAGGAGGAACGCATGTACTTTGATCGAATTACAAAGACATAAACGTAACCCATGGTTATAGCATTAAGAAAAAAAACAAAAAAAAACTTGCCAACATCAACTGCTGGTAAGAAACAAAGTCATTTAGAAAATTTATTGTAAAAACTAATACAAATCATCCATCAATTTAATCTTTTTTGATACATAAATGTTATTTGAGTTTTTCAAACTGTAACCTTATACTTAAAGTGTAATACGGTTAAAATAACGTGGAACTAAATAACTGAAGTCTTAGGTTGAAAAAACAAGAGGGCCATGATGGCCCTGGATCGCTCACCTGGTATCATTAGGCTATGTAAAATCAAGTGACCCCTGGGGCAGAGCCAATTTTGACCTCAGGGTCATGATTTGAACAAAGTTGGTAAGAATCGACTAGGCAATGCTACACACTACCACACTCTACTTGGTAGAGGTCTATTAGCCCATGTTACATACCAAATATATAAACTCCAGACCTTGAAGATTTTTCTAGTTTTTTTTCCAATATAAGTCTATGTTAAATCAAGTGATCCCTGGGGCGAGGCCAATTTTGACCCCAGGGTCATAATTTGAACAATCTTGGTAGAGAGTCATAAGACCATGCTACATACCAAATATCTAAACTCGAGGCCTTGTGGTTTCTGAGAAGAAGATTTTTCAAGTTTTTTTCCATATTAGCCTATGTAAAATCAAGTGACCCCTGGGGCGGGGCCAATTTTGACCCCAGGGTCATGATTTGAACAAACTTGGTTGTGATCCACTAGACAATGCTACACACCAAATATCTTAACTCCATGCCTTGTGGTTTCTGAGAAGAAGATTTTTCAATGTTTTTCTATATTAGCCTATGTTAAATCAAGTGACCCCTGGGGCAGGGCCAATTTTGACCCCAGGGTCATAATTTGAACAATCTTGGTATAGAGTCATAAGACCATGCTACATACCAAATATTTAACTTTAAATTTTATTTTTTCTATATTAGCCTATGTTAAATCAAGTGACCCCTGGGACGTGGCCAATTTTGACCCCAGGGTCATAATTTGAACAATCTTGGTAGAGAGTCATAAGATCATGCTACATACCAAAAATCTAAAGGCTAGGCCTTGTGGTTTCGGAGAAGAAGATTTTTTAAATTTTCATTTTTAAAATCTATTTTTAGCTCCTGTGACCTTCTTATTTACCCAATCAAATAATTTGAACACCTTTGATAGAGGTCATGATAAGGATGATTCCTGTGAAGTTTGGTCAGATTCCATCCAGTGGTTTAGGAGGAGAAGTTGTTTAAAGGAAAAGTTGACGCAAGACGCACGCACGGACGGACTGACGGACGGACGACGGACGCCGGACAAAAGGCGATCACAAAAGCTCACCATGAGCACGCTGTGCTCAGGTGAGCTAAAAAACAAGAGTTCTATGGAACATGTGTGTCACCTACTGAAGCATAATGGAAAAAGTAGGACGGACAGATGGACGGATGAACGGACTGATGAAGGAAAAGTGATTCCTTTGTGTCACCTGCTGTAAGCAGGTGACACAAAAAGGGGATTGATGGGAAAAAAGGGTTAGTATTAACCAATTAATTTTGGCTCAACAATTTTTCAGAATTACGGGGTTATGGGTTAACTAAATGCAATGAACTTAGTACAGAAAGGTCAAAGGAGAGAGAGAAAAAAAAAGTGATGATGGGAATGAGTAAACTATTTAGAAAAGGAAAAGTTATGCATACCAAAGAGAAACAATTTACCAGGGAGGATTTACTGGAAAGTAATGAAAAAAATAAAAAACGAATTTAAAACACTTAGCTTTGATGCAGTCTCCTTGTAATAACGTACAGGTCCAGTGTCTTCCCTTCTGTTTCCTTGGACATCAGCAGCAGAAAAGTGGACATCTGAAACAAAAGATTCAAACATTTTCTCACTAGAATTGATCACCAGTATATATTCTGCATGCAACTCTGTTGCATTTAACAATCAACTAATTTATATGATGTGTAAATAATTTGAGTGATGCTACAGATATATGGATGGCTCAACGCAAAACTGTCGTAACTCCGGGTTTTTTTTAATTGTTCAGGAGAAGGAAAAAACTTTCTGAATTTATTTGTGATGGGTATATTACAAGTGTTTTAACATAAAATTGCTGCATATATGTCAGTTTTAATAAACTTCATTGTATTTTTTTCAACATTTAATAAAAAAGATGATTTTGAGGATAAACTGACTTTCTACATTTTTCCACTTTTGACAGTATTCCACCTCATATCATATGAATTCAGGAAAATTATTTCATGCAACACTGTATCAATATCATTTTCACCAGTTTTAAATGACATAAAAAGGGGTCCATTAGGTATACCAAACAATCTCATGACAAGGGGACATTGGGTTGATGACAAACATTTTGACCTTTTTCATTTTTAAATGAAAAATGTTTTTATCAATGTTGCTTAATATTATTAGAGCCATACAAGTATTACTGTAATAACTAAACTAAAGTACATCAGGTTGACAGACCCCAGGTATTTGAGTTGAAAATGTGCCAATAGTTCATTAACACTTAATTAACATTTTCATAATCATAATCATAGTGCTGTCAATGAACAAGATAAAGAAACCAATGTCCATGACAATACCTCATGTAGGTATACCAAAGACCTAATAACCTAATAGATTTGCAACTCTGATATAGGTATGTGCAAAGAGCAAATCAAGAGAAGTTCTCGTTATGTGTATGATCATGTGACAGCAAGATAATGGGAGATGTGTAAAATTGCTCAAATCAGTTATAAAGGTACTAAGTTTTCTCTTCAATTTATTGTAGATTAAACCAAATATGTATGTCTCTAATTAGATCACAGAACATTTTTATGAGTGATACTCATGTAAAGCATCTGTCCGTTAATGTGAAGCATCTCAGCAAGATTTTATTCAAATCCCATATACCTGTTGTTTTCTTGTCACAGGAAAAAAAGTTTTTTTCGGACAGCTTATATCTCTGTTGAATAGGTCTTTTGGTTAACAATGCAGACAAGCTTTTGAGCTGATATATTATAAAACAATTTGTTTGACTTCTTAACAAATAATTTTATCATCCGCAGCACTTTATACTGGGTAGAACTTTTTCCAGTTTTCCTATTGCTGCTCTCCAGACTTTTTTATCCATAGCATCTACTGTCTTGAGGAAACAAAGACTTACTCCACACTTTTCAAAGTAACAAACAGAAACGACAAACAAAACATTTTATATGTCCACATTTAATGAGCATGATTTAAGTACTATATCCATTCCAAATATGAAAATCCATGACCTTGTCTGCCATATTTGTTTAATATTAAGAGTACCTTTCTGTCATGAAACTTATTTTGGCAACATCCAGCTGCAAACAAATTCAGTGTAAAGTACATTAATGAAACTACATGTGTTTAGCAACTTGCTCAAGGTAGTTAGTGAAGGCAATATACAGAAGAGATCTAAGTTCCTGGGTAGACTGCTCAACCGGCTTACAATAAGACCAATAAAATTTATGTCAAATTGAACAGCATTAATTAATCGTCTTAAATATGAAAACATTTTGATGAATTTTAAGACAAGAGGGCCATGATGGCCCTAAATTGCTCACCTGAGATAAATTAGTAATATGCTGTGACATCACATGACGTCTTATGACGTCAGGACTCAAAATATCTAAAGAAAATCTGCAGAACTGCAAACTGTGTAAGTTTCAGTTTTTTGTCTCATCTGAAAGCTCTATAATCCTATAATGAAAATTTAGGTCCTATGTTTGAATCTTGCTTCAACCACAGAACCTCGGTCTTTCGGAAATTTGGTCAGCTGAATGGATATGCACAGCTAAGTCTTGAGATGTAACATTTGAGGAAATTCAGACCATAAATGGCGGCTATAGAGCGCGTACAATATTTTTCACTATTTTTAGCTCTGACGTCACGTGACGTCATAGGATGCTTATCATTCTGAACAACCGACATCATATCGAAATCATTGCCCAAATAATAAGAACTAAGTTGTATGTTGTGACGTCACATGATGTCAGATGACAAGCGTTCTAAATGGATCAAGTTTATTTTAACATCATTTGTGAAAATCTTGCCAGTAGTTTTGAAGAAGATGATTTTTAAAGTTTTCATATTTTTTTCTTTCTGTTGCCATGGCAACCAGAGTTCTACATGGATCAAGTTTATTTTAGCAACTTTTGTGAAGGTTGACCCAAGGATCATCCCTGCCAAGTTTAATCAAATTCTCTCCAGTGGTTTCAGAGATGTTGATTACAGTTTTCCCTATATATACATAAAAGGCAAATAAGCCCCTCCCCTGGCAGCCATGTTTTTTAATGGATCGGAATAATTTAGCAACTTTGGTAGAGGTTGACCAAGGAACATCTGTACCAATTTATTTTAAAATCTGGCAAGTAGTTTTGAAGAAGATAATTTTTTTAAGTTTTCATATTTTTTTAATTTTTGTTGCCATGGCAACCAGAGTTCTATATGGATCAAGTTTATTTTAGCAACTTTTGTGAAGGTTGACCCAAGGAACATTCCTTCCAAGTTTAATCAAATTCTGTCCAGTGGTTTCAAAGGAAATGTTGATTAAAGTTTTCCCTATATACATATAAGGCAAATAAGCCCCGCGCCTGGCGGCCATGTTTTTTACAGATAGGAAAAATTTTAGCAACTTTGGTAGAGGTTGACCCAAGGAACATCTGTACCGATTTATTTTAAAATCTGGCAAGTTGTTTTGAAGAAGATGATTTTTAAAGTTTTCATATTTTTTTTCTTTTTGTTGCCATGGCAACCAGAGTTCTACATGGATCAAGTTTATTTTAGCAACTTTTGTGAAGGTTGACCAAGGATCATCCCTGCCAAGTTTAGTCAAATTCTGTCCAGTGGTTTCAGAGGAAATGTTGATTAAAGTTTTCCCTTTATACATATAAGGCAAATATGCCCCGCACCTGGCGGCCATGTTTTTTATGGATCGTAAAAATTTTAGCAACTTTGGTAGAGGTTGACCCAAGGAACCTCTGTACCAATTTATTTTAAAATCTGGCAAGTTGTTTTGAAGAAGATGATTTTTAAAGTTTTCATATTTTTTTTCTTTTTGTTGCCATGGCAACCAGAGTTCTACATGGATCAAGTTTATTTTAGCAACTTTTGTGAAGGTTGACCAAGGATCATCCCTGCCAAGTTTAATCAAATTCTGTCCAGTGGTTTCAGAGGAAATGTTGATTAAAGTTTTCCCTTTATACATATAAGGCAAATATGCCCCGCACCTGGCGGCCATGTTTTTTATGGATCGTAAAAATTTTAGCAACTTTGGTAGAGGTTGACCCAAGGAACCTCTGTACCAATTTATTTTAAAATCTGGCCAGTAGGTTTGAAGATGATTTTTAAAGTTTTCATATTTTTTTTCTTTTTGTTGCCATGGCAACCAGAGTTCTACATGAAACAAGCTTAATTTATAAACCTTTTGTGAAGGTTGACCCAAGGATCATCCCTGCCAAGTTTAATCAAATTCTGTCCTGTGGTTTCAGAGGAGATGTTGTTTAAAGGTTTCTCTATATACATATAAGGCAAATAAGCCCCGCCCCTGGCGGCCATGTTTTTTTACGGATCGGAATAATTTTAGCAACTTTGGTTAGCCTATGTTAAATCAAGTGTCCCCTGGGGCGGGGCCAATTTTGACCCCAGGGTCATGATTTGAACAAACTTGGTAGAGATCCACCAGACAATGCTACACACCAAATATCTTAACTCTGTGCCTTGCGGTTTCTGAGAAGAAGATTTCTCAAGTGTTTTTCCTATATTAATTAGCCTATGTTAAATCAAGTGATCCTGGGGCAGGGCCAATATTTACCCAGGTCATAATTTGAACAATCATAATTCAATTTTAAGAGAATAAGATCATGCTACATACCAAATATCTAAACTCCAAGCCTTGTGGTTTCTGAGAAGAAGATTTTTTTAATCTTCATTTTTAAAATCTATTTTTAGCTCCTGTGACCTAGATTTTTGACCAGTCAAAATAATTTGAACAACTTTGATAAAGGGCCCCATAATGAACATTCCTGTGAAGTTATATCAAAATCCAGTGAGTAGTTAAGAAGGAGATGTTTAAAGAAATTGTTGACGACGGATGCACGCACGCACGGACGACGGACAAAAGGGCTATCACAAAAGCTCACCATGAGCACGTTGTGCTCAGGTGAGCTTAAAACAGAGGGTAAAAAACCAACAAGGAGGTAACTCTTTCAAACTGTCCATTAACAATTAAACTTACCTTCACTGTGGGTGTAAAACTGACGTCACGTCATGGCTACTATGACAGAAATTAGCTGTAGAGTTGTGTTTTTCAGTGGTATAAAACACGAAACATTATAAAGCTGTCCCAACAATTACTCCTGTATCGGAGAGGTGGGTGGGGTATGGAAGGCATTGCATTCCTGGTGTTTATTTATATATAGAGGGGTAGATTTTATTTTTATTTTTTTTACTGAATATCGGTGTCCTGTGGTTAAAGGAACACGACACGTGAACATGGCCAATACCCTCTACAGGTGTATTATAATATCTTTTCTTTGGGGGGTCACAGCAAAAACCTGATGCGACCAAGATCTACTGTAGAGATGATTGTTTCACTATCAGATTAATAGCAACTAATGCCTCCGTCGATTTGACTAGGATTTGCCGATTTGGAACCAAGTTGTTTCTTGATCGATAAGTGATATCTCATATGAAATAAATATGTTAACGGACTCACCCATTCACCCAGACACCAGGCATATTCTTCTGCTTCCGGCTTCGACTTTCATCTCCTTATATTCCACCAATCAGTGATCGTCAAGGAAGACTAGTTTCCTTATGCACGAGCGCCACGATTGATATGAGTCAAGGAGGTCTAGTAATATGATTTGCTTAGTGCGATATGCTCAGGATAAGGGGAGGGGGTCGCCCTGGCCATACATTTTTCTAGGCTCTTAAATCCCTCGATTACATAATGTTTGTGCTGTTTAGAAGAAATCCCCATCGTGGGCCCCTATACTGAATACTGAGGTTAAGTTTATGTATAGGTTAGTATAGGTTTAAATTAAATCGGTCTGTCGCGAAGGCGAAACAAAGTTTCCAAAACGGTCACATTAATCAGTTTAATTTTGGTTGAACTTTCTTATTATCTCATGAATTTCTTAAAATATATGGATCTTTACTTGATAATACACGTATAGTGAGTTTAGGTTTATGTATACATCTTTTGTCTTGTAAAAAGCTACAACATAGAATATGTCTCTCATCGCCGACTTTGTAATACAGAGAGGACATTTCCTATACTCTCTACCCGTCTCTATCCGTAAATTATGATTGACTGTTCGAAATACGCATTGATCCTTTTCGATTTAGAAGTGTTAGATATTTTTCTAATCCACTATAAATAACTCCTTTGTTTGAGTTTTGTTGTTTAATTGTTTGTTTGTTGTTTGTAGGTTTAACGTCCAGCCGACAGTATTTCAGCCATTTGGAGACAAAATCTACTTGAGCCACACTGCAGTATCACGCCGTAGACATGTGGCATGATACCACACCCAGCCACATTATCCTGACACCGGGCCAACCAGTCTTGGAACTACCCTAATATGTTCAGTGAGCAAGGGAACTATACCAGTACCACTTTAACAACTTTTGTATGAAAGCGATGTTATTGGCATTGTGAGAATATCTGACGCCCGTTTATTAAATTTGATAAACAAAGAAATGCGACAATAAAGTTCTCTTAGTACTATCAGCTCTTTGATTTGAACTTCCGAGCGACGACACAGTTTCTATCTATAGATGCAAATCAGTGGCTCCCACGCAACGTCGGCTAGCAATATACAGGTATCAGCCATTTCATAGAGCATCAAATAACCCCTGGAGGTACCTGAGGTGTCTGAGATTCTATGGCCATTATATGCTGCTGCTACAAAAAAAAAAAAAAAAAAAAAATGGAGATATCTGAGATAGCTTGATGTGATTATTAGTATGTTACACAGATCTATCGAATTCAAGCTTTCTGAATGCACCATTGTGTACACAACTAAATAACCAAAAACTGCACATCCATTATCCAAATTCACACACGAGCCACCTTTGTATCGAAAGAAACTAAACTCCTCCGCATAAAGTTAAAGTTACGCAACATCAGAAGGGAAATAGTTCTTTTGTGCTTTTATGCCACATACAATTATTGTGTCCTGTAAATATTTATTTTTTACTCAAAATTGAGTTTAAACACTTTGGCTTAATCGTTCATACAAAATTAAGAAGTTTTACGGTTTTAAATGTAGAGAAACAGACCCTCAGAATGTGGGTACATGTACTATAATTGTGAGTGACTACCTCACACACAACTAAAACTATACTTCGAGATAATAATATTGTTCAGTAAAATCAAGGATTTGAGTACCAAGTTTAAAATTTTGAATATGCCTTAGGGGTCTTACTCCGATTTTTTTTTTCATTTTTATTTTAAGATGCTATTTGCAACATTATTGGACATTTTTGGAAATCTTCAGCAGTGTCTGAGAAGATAAAAGTGTCATCCGCATAAAGCAAGATCAAAAGTTAAAGCCAGTGTGAAATGTTTTCTCAGTTATCAAGCTTAGGTTCAAAGAAATAAAATATATGTTCTGTTTGTTATAGCGCGATAATTGTTAACACCTGTTGAAATAGATCAATCCATGGTATAATTAAGTGTTAAAGTGCTTATCTTTTATGTTAAAAAAGGTGATTTACATGTTTTGTAAATCTGTATTATGATATCCAATGCATATGTTGTTTTTTTTTACCTAAATTCTAGATGTTGATATATTCTAACTTATTACTAACCAAATCACTAAATATTTTGCATTAAAATGCCGTAGTAGTAAAATAAAAACACCATTTCGTTATTCTCGGTCCTTTTCGCAAAATGGAGTCAATTTCGCTATTCATACCTACCCGGTCATTAGCCGGATATCCGACTAGTCACTTTGGTGTATCCTTGTACTTACGAAGTATATCTAATGGGTTAGGCCGGGTATTGCCGAGTTGATACGATTGGTTTGAGTTATTACGCTTCGTATCGGCAACCGTCAAACTATTCCATAGTTCGCTCCCATATAGGATTGTTCTTATAAACCCCTTCGGATGTAAGCGGGTTAAGACAAGCTGGATGTACTCCGCAACCAAGCATGGTATAAAAGCGTTACGGCCTTTTTGGCATCTGACTTCGATTGTTTTGCGTATTGTTAATTAAGAGTCTAATATTATACAAAGGTGAATGGACGAGTGTTCCTGCTTTAACCGGTTTTCGCCGAACTTAACTTAGCTCTTTTTTTCCGACACGAAAAGGACATTGTGCATGATTTTTCGATACTAATATCAAATTTATATTTGTTCGAAAAAATGTATACAATGTCGAGAAGCATCTGTAAGTGGATGGAAGATGTCGCAACAAGAGGCATATCATCCGCTAGAGTAGGGTTGCTGCGGGGTAAATTTCCGACGGAAGCTCCGAGACCGGATCTTTCTAATTTGTTAAGCAGATCATTCATGTAAACTAAATACAAGAAACTTGACATGACCCCGCCATGTCTAACGCTACGCTCTGTTACAACCAGAATTGCAGTAACGCCGAGAATTGCAATGAAAATATTGCAATTTTTGCAATTCTGGTTGCACAGGGGTACGAGAATTGCAATAAACTTAAAATACACATTTAAACTGAAGAATAAAGTTTAACATTATGTTTTAAGATGTTTAGAAATTGATAACGTGGCATTTTTGGTGGTCAGTAATCATTAGATACAATTTTAAATCAAAGCTGGGGATCCGAGTTTTGCTATAAAATTGCGATATTGTTTTTGCAATTCTGGTTGCACAGGGGTACGAGAATTGCAATAAACTTGAAAAAATACGGTACACATTTTTACTGAAGGATATCACAGACTAATATGAAATGGGTTGCGGATCAGTCTGGCTGTTCACTGATCTTGTGTTACTTTACTGATCAAAATTTAATGTTAGTCTTTTTTCTTTTACGGACATATTATGTAGAATAACATATCTCTGAAAAAAAATTACAAGTCGTGTTTAAATGCTGGATCATATAAACTCTGGATATGGAGATTTAATTATTAATAAAACGGTAAAATAAAGATTAAGTATAGAGAACCTAGAGAAAATGATAGATACCATTTAGTTGTATATTCGCAACATTTTGTGACTTATTGATACACTTGGTTTGGAAAAGAATGTCATAAGTAATTTAAAATATTTGCTTTCTTTTTTTGAGAGATTACATTTATTGTTTAATTTTTTTCTGGAAGTTCTGGGTATTTCATTCAAATATGCACACATATAATACATATAGGAGTAAAAAAATTCGATTGCGTTTCTAACAAAATAATATATTTTATTATCATACTGCAGAGAAAAGTTCTTTCATCTGATTGGGCCATAAGCCGTGGAGATAACGAGATACATGTACTTATCCCTTATCCGTGCGGATATATATATATATAATTTTCGGTACACTTGTTTATTCTAATAAAATGAAGGCCAACTTGGACCTTGGGCAAAATCCGTAATGGACCCTATTGGACTTAGAATTTGTCAAAATTACAATATCTGATTGATAAATTTCATATCCTGAGTCAAAGCGCTATGCGTAGGTATTAACTACCTTCAGTGATATCATTTTATTGGAATTGTATTTCTTTATATATATTTTTGGTTTTCCCTTAAATTGGTTACTTCTTATATTTATTATTTTAGTAAAATTGTATCCTGTTCAAGAAAATATGAAAAAAAGTATTGTTTTCTTTAGTATTTTGTTATTCATAAAATTATCCCAGTCTTGTTCCTATAAGTAGTTATTTTCTCTCTCTTTATAAAATTAAAACACAGCAACTTAAAATTGATATTAATCTTGATATTTATTTCATATAATCAGAATAACACAAGATTAATAATGGGCCTAACTTATGACGACTTCAAAACATCGCAAGTTCAGCTTGTTTTGCATGTATCCTCTACAAATTTCGGCTACACTAAGATTTTCGAATTCTAAATGCGCTAATCCTAACTAAGCCTAAATATCTTTCTACTTCCTTTTTTTTTTTAAAAAGTAACATTTTCCGTCTTTGTTTAATTTTTCGACTATACGGGAATAGAATAAGAAATACTTAAAATTCTAATAATGTGTTTTTTTGGGGGGATAGGTGTAAATTGCTTAGTAAAATGGCTGCAAATGTACAATTCTGAGTTTACATTTGTTTTAGCTTTTTGCTATATTATAAAGCTGCAGTTATATAAAACATGACCATTCTACCATAATTTTATATAGATAAATGCACACATTAGTTAAGATTAAAAAAATGTCATTAGGCCGTTCCTAGGTACCTATAATTTGCCAAATATCATAAAATCGCAACATTCTTCCTCAAATAATGCAGGGACCTCCGTGGCCGAGGGGGTAAAGTCGCTGACTTTAACACTCACTCAGTCCCTCACCTCGCGGGTTCGAATCCCGGCAGGTTCATTCGGATTTTCATGTGAAGAAGCCTTCCAGGTGGCTTGCGGTAGGTCGGTGATTCTACCCGGATGCCTCCGTGCATTCGGGGTCTTCCTCCACCTGTAATTAGCTGGGCGTCGCTATATGACTAAAATACTGTCGAAGCGACGGTAAACGCAACTTGGTACTTCTCCTAAGAAATGTTGATACTTCTTTTCCATGAAATCAATTAATAGTTATTGTTGATTTCTCCACAACTAACCAGCTTTTTATAACTGGCTACATTTCATAGAAAAAATGAAACTCCAAGTCAGCTCTGAATAAAGACGTTTTAATGTTGTCAATCAATTTTGTGGGGAATATGAATATCATTACACTTAACACTGGAAATACAATACTTAACCCTTTCCCTCATATAGACTCATTTTGACGCACTCAATAGGTATCACATAAAGCCTGATCTGCAGAAAACACAGTTAAACCTTACAAATTTAATATAAGTCTCATTTCGACATGAGGAGCAGCGAACAGCATAAAACTGATCAGCCTGCGAGTTACTCGCAGGCTGATCTGGTTCTATGCTGTTCGCATAGGTCTTTTCATGGTTTCCTCTATGAGGGAAGGGTTAATGTAAAATTAATAAAAAAAAACGTTAAAAGAAAAAAGCCAATAACGATAGATATGAATTTTGAATAAGACAATAATGTAGAACAACTACGCGATTTGTAAAATTCATTTTAATCAATACACAAATAAAGTAGAAATAAACAGAGAAACTAATAAAATACACTTAAATCTATTAAGTTAATTAAACGTATAACACGACTCATTTTTGTTGTTAACACACGAAAAATGTATTTACCTTACAGACGCTCATATCTTTAAATAAAGACTTACCTGGAAATTTAACTTCTTTGTTCGAGTCCTCGCCTTCACTCAGGTTTAAATTTAAAAGCTTTGTATACAACCGCACAGTTGTAAATTTCGCTATGGTCTGAACTGGGCGGGATATAGTTAAATGTAAAGGTACCTGATTAAAAGTTCATATCAATTCGGAATGCATGGAAAACTATTCGGGTCACCATCATCTGTATCTCTTTATATTGGAAACCGACATTCTTGCAAATGCTTTTTAAGTCGATATGGAATTATAGGGCATTACTTTGTATTGTTTTGTGTGTTTGTTCGTTTGATAATGATATCCTTTAGTAACAAAGATTTAATCAATTTGCATGTCTTTTAGGAAATAAAACACACTTTAATCATGAAATTCACAGAATCGATGTGGTTGAATGCTCCAAAAAATTACAGATTTTCACAGTGTTATCTAAATATAATTGTAATAACTAGAGTTATGTGTTTGTATTCGAATGTACATTCATTATGAGCTATTGCATGATTTGGTTTGGGAGGGAGAGAGAGATAGAGAAGGAGGGGATGGGGGAAGAGTGAGTTGTGAGGTAAAAGGTCACGCTTAATATCGCAACTATAGTGATGAATATAATGATGATGATGGCTATGATGATGACGATGAGGATGATCACGTTGTTAAATAATCATTTATCGCAACTGGCCATTCACTTGTGCGGCCATTCCTTCTCTTTCTCCCCCCACCTCCCGCAAAAAAAAGCATTGTACTTATAACCACATAAACTTGAAGGCTATCATTTCACATGACCGGATATTGACCATGCTTTTAAATGTAATTTAACCCTTTTCCTCATATAGACTCATTTTGACGCCCTCAATAGGTATCACATAAAGCTTGATCGAGTTACTCGCAGGCTGATCTGGTTTTATGTTGTTCGCATAGGTCTTTTCATGGTGTCCTCTATGAGGGAAAGGGTTAACGTCATGTGGAGAAGAATTTATATACGTTTTTTTTTAAGGAAACTTGTGCTCTATTCCAATAGCTGTATTTATCTAATGTTTTGTTTATCAGTGATGCTTATTAATGAAATAAATACTTTTTAAATTAATCGCAAATTTAGATAAGGGTTCCGGAATATGTCTTCCCCAGGAGTTAACAGAAAAGTTCTCCCTCTACAATTAACTATTGCACCATTTGCAACGTGACAACGCGATATCTAAATATAAAATCGCATGTTTCTCCACACGTGACGACTGTCAAGAAAATTTGCAAAAATTATGACGGCAATGGTCACGGCATCATCTAAAGTGAAATAAACATAATTTTGAAAAAAGAATATGAGATTCAAAGCATATTTTAAAGGCCTTAAAATTATTCATGAGTAATAATAGTTTTGCTTTGCGGCATTTTGATTTTTCGCGAGAAGCAGTTCAGCATTTTCTTCTCATCTGTGAGAGCGAGAGTGGTCAAGGCATGGCTATTTAATTTATGGTTTGGTAGCTAATTAGGAAACAGTCCAAAAAACTAAACAAAAAATAAATATACATTTAACTCACAATATAATACAATTTATTGTAACGAACTAGTTCATGAAAACGTACTTTACCTTTATTTTCAAATCCTTTAATGATTTCGTTGATAATGTAGCAGAACATTTAGCCAAAGATGAACGCTGGCTTTCGTCACAGCCAGTTGTTATACGTAAGAGTAAAACGTACCGTAATTACCGAAAAGGTGCTGAATTTCGGGAAAATCATTTGGAAACAAGCCAAAACATATACTATTTTGATTTCTCCACATATTGTTTTTATTTTTACGCAATGACCAACAAATGACAGGTATTTTTTTTTGGTTATCAAATGAAAAAAAATGTAAGAAATCAACTTGCGGTTTGACCTACAAAATACGGTGAGTTAATTTAAATACGATTTTCTAAAAATCTGTAATACAAATTTTTTTTTTACTTTAATGTTTAGTAGATAAGGAAATATCGTACTGATAAACAAAATATAAAGGAAATTTGTATTACAGATTTTTTAGCTTTTTGAAGGAGAAAAGTGCGTATTTCGCTTAAAAACACACAAAAAATAATAAAACAGATTTTCTGCAATAATAGTAATATTTCTTTGAAATAAATGGATGTCAGTCGAAATAAATGTTTGCTGAATTTGAAAAGAAAAATCTATATCTTATAAATTTCAATATATTTCAATACAAAACATAATGAAAAAGGGTTGAAATATCCATTTTTTTAGGTTATTAAAAATGGGCACTAAACCGGATGTAGAATTACACGGGACCTATTTCAGGTTCGTGCAAAGGTGTTTGTACGTTCAATGATTCCGTGGAACTCCTACTGATATTGGCGTCGTTAAGGTGCAAGAATGTGATGCGGTGGAACTCCTACTGTATAGACTGGGCAAAAGAGCCTATAACTCAAAGTCACTGAATGCTTGATTTGCACCGAAATCTTTTAAGCATTTGAAGTACCTTGATTATCTAATGATGGGTGGATTACCTTTATCATTCTTTTGAACTGACTTCTACATTCTTTTGCAATATATGTTTCCATCTATATATATCTGCATATTTGTGAATGAAAATAAAACAACTAATGCCATCAGTAGTGGCGGTCCCATTAAATAACGCACTGGTCATTGTTTGTTGAGATGACAACTAACTGAAACATATACTTCGTATTCAAGAAATTTTAATAATGTTTTTTGATTGAATTACAGTTTATAGGATACATAGAAAGTTATTTTATCAGATTCACATTGAGAGAGGGATTAGGAGTAACATTTCATTTACGATTAGAGAAGCGAATTAAGAAATGATCGAATAATTTAAACTATAGTTAGCATTCAAGCCTAAAAGTTACTACTTCACAATGACACGTGTGCATTACCTCACAGACTTCATATTTTGTTCCTCACACATTCATGCACGAAACTCTCTGTTCTACGTTTGTAGTATTGATGCATTGAAATGACGATCCTCAAAAGCGTAAATTGGGTGTGTTTGTTAAGTTTCAAAATCTACATTTTTCAGATTAGGGAGATCGTCAACAGGACGTCTATAAGGACTCGTAACATTGTTTGAATAATATTTTTTTTTCCATTTCGGTGTTAAAACAGTGAAAGTGATTTCACTTAAAGTTTTTAGTCAAGTGCATTTATAAAATATACAGATATCACACCGGTCCCATTCAGCACAGCACATAAATAAAACAAGTATTCAGTAATGTTGTGAAGCCGATAAGAGTTTCCATTAGAGAAAAATATTTATTGCAACTTTTATGTCAGTCCCGCATATACATCAAACAACACAAAATAATACCCGTAAGTGCTAAGATACAAGAATGCAAGATCGTTCTCAGAACATATTAAATGAGAGTCATGGATTGCAATGTAGTGAAATAGTGTAATAATAGTGTAAATTATAAGAGCAGACATCAAGTACAGTCCATTCGCGATGGTACGAAGTAGCCCCGGGAAACGCATTTATTTCGTTCCATCGCGTATTTCGTTCCATCGCATCTTTCATATTGACGATTGAGAATCCCTTTATGTATGTGCTTACTCGTTTGTTTATGTCGTGTTTTAGTATGTATTGCCGAAAACCATGTACATGTACTGTCGTAAAGATTTAGTGTCGTAATATGTGCGATGTTGTTTCATTATTTGATTCTCTATATTTTTTATTTTTATACGATGATATTGATAAATAAAACATGCGTTCTGCAGTACAAATGTCTGATCCAGTAAACTCGCTTGTAAGCTTCGTGTCACTTTGTAACAATCAACGTCACGGATGGCGTGCTAAAAGGCTGATTACAGACAATATAATGGCGGACGCGTGTACGCGACAGGTGTCACTCGGGTAGGTGTGAAAACTGACCGACACTTCGTTCGAACGCGTCATTAATCAGTTGTTAATTAGCAAATCGGACCACATACATACTTCGCTCCAGTGCATCTTTCGTTCCTATTCCTTTTCATCTATAATCGTACATTGAATAAAGAACAAATATTGCCGGGACTTGTCAATTACTTCGTATTACACCGTCATTTCTCTCCATCGCATTTCGTTCCATCGTGAATAGACTGTATGTTGTTCTGTGAGTAGTAGACTATTTTTCTTCATTTATTGCTTTATAATCCACAAACAATGGTATTCTCCCATTGAAAAGAAAGCCTCAAACCCAACCATATATGTACCTGCGGCCTTTCAAATATCCAAATTCCCCTCACGAGTCCAACACGTTATTTATTTTATGAGGAGAGAACTACATTACAAATTTTGCTCCCCTTAAACACTAGCACTCTAGTCTATCAAAACTTACCTTTAATACAATAAAATCGAACCGTCTCGTAGAAAATGAAATCATTTTATTGAACTTAAATCGAAAATGCTAAATTGTGAGAAACATTTTATATCATGCAAAGTGTAATTATACCTATCTCTCTCCCCCCCCCCCCATATTTATATGGGGGAGACATATTCTTTTATTCTTTTTATCGGAGTTGTCTGGCTGTGTGTTACACTTTTTGTCCGGAGCATAACTCAAAAAGTATCAAAGCTGTTAATCTGAAACTTCACAGGTGGATAGATCTCATGGAGGAGAAGTGCAGTTCACAAGAACCGTAACTTTGGAGTTATTGCCCTTTCTTAAATTTCATACTTAATTTTTGTCCGGAGCATAAATCACAAAGTATTAAAGCTATTAACTTGAAACTTGACAAGTGAATAGAACTCATTGAGGAGAAGTGTCATGCCCAAGAACTTTATTTTTAATTCATACTTAATTTTTGTCTAGAGCATGACTTAAAAAGTATCATAGCTATTAACTTGAAACTTCACAGGTGTATAGATCTTATTAGGAGAAGTGTCATGCACAAGAACTGTGACGTTATGGACAAGAATTGCAGTACACAAGAGCATAATCCATTTGCAATGTTTCTTGTCGGAGTTTTTCCGCTTTTATACAATTTCGTGTCCTTAAGATAACTCCCATTCAACTCTGCTATTGAAATTAAATTTCATTATGGAAAGAAATTAATGAAAATGTCATGCACAAGGTTCGTAACTCTGACCTCAGTATTTTTGGAGTTATTCTCCATTTTCACAGTTTTTTGACCGCAAGATAACTCTTGTTCAACTAAGCTATTGGAACAAAAGTTCAGTTATAGAAAGAAATTGATGTGAGGAAGTGTCACACACAAGGTCCATAACTGTGTGGAGCTTTATCAATATAGTCAGTCTTTTAACTATTTGCACATGTCACTGTTTGCTTTAGTTTATGTGTGTGTGAGGGGAAGAAGGTGGGTGGAGACATTAGTTTTCTATGAAAACAAATCTCTAGTTTGTCTTGTCGGAATACAAGAAACGCCTCTAAAAGTTTCAATATCGGAAGAACATGAAAAACAGTTTTTCCCCAACAGCGAATCGAACCCCATTCTCCTGCGTGACACGCAAAAATTGACCATCCGTTTCATTTATGTAATGCAGAAGTATCGGGGCATATCTTTTAGGAGGAGAAGCCGACATTACAGATTCTGATTACCTTTGTACGGCTAGTGCATTGTCCCCTATGCACATTACTGGACCCCTTTATATCAGTGTAGGGTCAGTACTAAACCTTATGATTAATAATGAAAAAAAAATCAATAACAACAAACAATTCCTTGATGAGTACGAGAAATTCGATTAAGTTGAATAACTAGTATGTTAAATTATGAGAGTCATAGTATGATAAACACTAAATGACCAATTAGTTTACCAACTTTTTGGTGGGAATTAAAAGAAAACGCATTTAATATACGAAAACAAAGCTCCTTCTCCGATGGGGAATCGAATCCCGGTCTCCCGCGTGACAGGTGGAGAAACCTAGCTACCACTATACTATCGAGATTTTTGTGTTCTGCGAACCAAAGTATAAAGGCATTTCTCATTATAATAATGATTTCTTCTAAACAAATATACCATATAAGAGTTGAAACATATTTTTTCTTCTTGTTCATAGTTGAGGTCTAGTGATTAGGAATCCGTGCTCTCACCGCGGCCACCTGGGTTCGATTCCCGATTCTTCTTCTTTTATTGTTATTGCTAGCGATCATTTTCTGATTATAATGGCCTTATTATAGACCTTACGATCAAGAATTCCCCACGTGTGGGTACCGTTTTGCCGAAGAGACAGCGTCGGAAGAGACAGTAGTTGGACACAAAAGAGTCCGGTTGCGATACTCTCGCTCATTTTGCTAATAGACCCCTTGAATCTTGAAGAAAAGTTCCTGGGTAGAACCAGTACTGAGTACTCCGAGTTCCCATAGCAACCCCATTTTGCCGAGTGCCAGGCAAACCAATTTTATACGTCTTTGGTTTGACGCGGTCACAAGAGGAAGTGCCCCGACTGGGATTCGAACCCCAGACCTCCCGAACGATTGATATAAGCCTTTTGCATACTCTTCCCTGATTTTTTACCTCTTCCCGTCTGTATTCTTATGCTCACACCACCTTAAGACTTGAAGAATATATTTACCTGTTGTTATTCAAATATTCCGTCAAGATTTGAATTATATGTAAAATCTCATCTTATTTCATTTTGGCGGGGGCATAAATACAAGTGGACAACAGAGAACAAATTGAGCTATTTATTGAGTAAAGAAATAACTTTATAGAAATATATGATACTCACACAAACAAATATCATATGCTGTACATATGACCAGGGACTCTATAATACTATAAAGTCCCTGATATGTCTTGGTATTAAAAAAAATCAACATTTTTTTTTATCAATTATCATTATAAAGCTTTAGTACAAATAAATATATATTTTCTGATATCTAGTTCCTTTTAACTGACCGATCCTATCAAAGGAAAGAATCATTAAAAAACATAGCTAAATAACTTTAGTTATTTTGTAGAAATATTTTTTAAAAAGAAAAACACTGAACTGTTTTATCAAATCTGTAAAAACATGATTATCGTGTTTTTGGCAATGTGCATTTAAAAGCAATTTGACACACTTAAGAAATACATAGCATTATAAATTCAAATGTAGGCCATATTCATCTCATGCTTGAACGCCAGAAAGAGTTGCATTATTTTTTTTGGTATGCCAAAATATTGAAAACCTTGCCAAATGTATCACACGAAAATCAAGGTAGAAATGGCGGTTATGCAATATACTCTATCTACAATTGTGGGTGAATGAAAATGCTGGGGCCATAGGTTCGTGATATCAAATCTCAAAGTGATACATACCTAATACTAATACAAATGTAAGTCTATTAACTACATAAAGATTGTCTTACATATTGTAAGGAGGACAGATGTTTGATTTCTTTTTAGGATTACTATTTAGTTAAATATAACAGTATGTGTAAAACAACAAACAAAATAGCAAAATAGAAAAGTTTTGCTGAGATATTGATAAATTGTTTATTATATGGGTAAACAATTATCTGAAAGGCAAACACAGTTAATCATGATATGGGGTTTATAATAACTTGAGATTCACCTAAAAAGACAGGTATAGTGAAGATATTCCTAGGTATATTATATAAATTCTTAAGAAGGAAAAAAAAAATTATAGTTGAACTGTGGTTACTTCCTAACATCATATTTAAAAAAACTGACCTTATCCGAAACAATCTTATTTCTATATAAACTGCCTGGGTTAATCAAATGTGTTTTATAAAGAAAATATGGTCTTGTATGAAACAATTTTTCTAATAACTTTGCCAAGCATATGCTTAAAACACATTTCCATGATTATAAAAATAAATCACAACTTATTTGTAAAGAAATATTTCTCATCAACAAATAATTTATTACTCTGTTTGCCACTGTGTAATGAAGGAAAGTTCATACATAAAATCCACACACCCACTCAAATGTAATGTACATAGAAACAGTCTGCATTTTTTTAAATGAAAAGTAGACCACCTAAATATTTGATAAGCTTTCCAATTCCAAATACAAGCCTACCTAAATATGTTATCTTTTGAACATGGAAATATAATGAAATCCATCACATGCCTTCTAAGATTAAATCTAATAGATTCAGTATCCAATACCTCTTTAATTTTCCAATTATAATAGACAATAAAATAAGACATTTATTTTAGTTAAATATTACTACTTTTCAGGTTGTTCCTAGACTGTGTTTTAAAATGTTGAAAAAAAAATAGACTATTAACATGGAAGACAATAGGGAAATATCAAGTACAGCAAACTCTTAAAATTACAAATTGTTCATTTGCTCATCATTCATAATTTTGATTACAAAATCCTAATACAATATGACATTCATATATTCCAAAAATAATACTTTCTCTATGTTCGCCTTTGCTGTGTTTTAAATTCTCACAATAGAAACATATAAAATAGACACACATAAAAATTTGCATAGAGACATGCGTATCTTCTTCAGTTAAAGATATTCATGGATATCTTTTTCTTACAAAATTAAGATTAAACAGGTATGTATCTTCATAGACAGAAATGTAAGCATATACTGTATATCCTGAATGTTGCCTGCTTAACATTTATGGTTTCAAACCTTGACATTATTAAAAAGATAACAATAAACCATGATACTAGCTATAGCTATTCAAACTCTTGACAGTGAAGACTAGATGTAACTTTGAAAGGTTTGGGAAAATGCCTATTACTGCCAACTGTTTCATTATTTTTACCAGTTGAATAATTCTCCTTTCATTCAAAAATCACATTTAAACAGAACAAATAATAAAAACACTATAATTTCACATAAAGATATAAGAATATTCCTGAACATTCTAAAAATGCAAAATTAATTCAAACATTACTCTTGTTAAAAGAAGGTATAATTAGCCTAAGGATAAAATATATCAACAATCTAGCAGTTGTTCAACCCCTATCTGATTTTTATAAAAGCAAATTTAAAAACGTGTTTAAAGTGCTTTGCAAATCTACTCATTTTAAAGTTCATATTTAAATACGTGTACATTTAACAAAGGAAATACTTCCGTTTCGTGCTTTTCTTTCTGGAAAATAATTATCCCTAATACAAAAAAAATCTATATTGTATAGATCTATTTATCCATAACAGAGAAATGTAACAACATGAAGTTACGTGCTACAGCACAAACATGAAAAATAATGATGCCCAATACTATAGCAAAACCATTTAAATTGACAATCAATTGAATCGAAAATGTCTGAGAAAACAGCAACCAACCTTCAGATGCCAAATATTTTCATAATGTTTTACTGGAAGTTCATCACTAGTTGTCACACCTTATTTTTGAAAAAAAAAAAAAAAGAACTTTAAAACTTCTCTACTGTTCAATAATCACTGACACCTGACTCAGAGCCAACATCCGTGTCACGGCGACGCCTGACAAGTTCTTTCCCTTCCTGGTAGGCCAGCTTTAATTTGCGCAATGTCAAGGCCAATCTCTCTGCCTCTGGCCCACCACCAAACTGCTGTCTAAATCTCTCCATTTCCTTTTGCTCTCGATCTTCATCCTGAACCTTGCGTTTCACATCAATAACTGACTTCTTTTGTAAATCCTAAAATGCAATCAGAACTGACTTAACCCAACAAATACAGTCCCTATGATAATTGTAATTATAATAGCCATATTCCATATCTTGTCACTGATTGGTAATATCTCTATAAATTTCATCACTTTGAAGACATCCGAAAAAAAAAAAAAAATGTTTCACAGAGAGGTTTTTCAAATTTATTACATTTGAGGGAGATAGTTAACATCATTGAGGCCTACGGGAAATATATATTTTCTGTGAATACAAAGAAATTAATTTAATTTTTGAGAAAAACTCAAAGTAGAGAGATGCATTATATGATTCTATTGCAATTAATGAAAAAAATCTAAATTTTACAATAGAAAATGGATTTTTTTTGTTTTAAGAGGGGATAACTCATGAAAAAAGAAATACAGTATCAAGGGGAGGTAATAAAAGAACTTCTGTCATGTGTCATTATATGTCAGTGTGTCTGTAAGATTTCGATTGTAAGATATTTCAAAAGTTTATATTGTGAAGTTATGCATGGATTTGATGGCTATTAGGATGGGTAAACATTAATTCATAATTTTTTGATTCATAATGCATAGACCTATAATTTTGGACCCAGAAATTATATTCAATAATTAATTACTTTTTTGAATCTTGAAAAAGTACAGATGTATCAATATAATTATGTCCCCCTAACACTGATTTAAAAAAATGTCCTGAATTACTCCTTGGTTGAAGCAATACCTAGTACCTGGTATGATAACATACAATGCCTTCCAGTAATATTTCTGATGATTTAGTTCATGGAACCTTCATTTAAAATCGATGTTATTGGTATATTTGCAAGGCAAAGCAAATATAATTATAACCTGTGCTCCGCAGAGTGGCGCAAGTGCGTGTCTGTTTCAAAGTTCTTAAACAATTTTAACAACAACAATGACAACAGCCCAACAATCACAATAGCTCAACTTTTTCTTCCAGTTGGGCAAACACTAATTAATCATTCATTTATACCCCCAAACAATGAATGTGTGTGTGTGTAGGGGGGGGGGGGATTATACTGGAATATGGTTGTCCATCCATCTATCCAGGGTATGATGGGTATCAAGGTAAAAAAAATAGACTTGTTTCATCCCTTCAGGAAAACCGGAGTACTTTTTTCAAATTTGGAGTTCAAGACTCCAAATTTTGATTTACTGAGAACTGTATACAATGATGTATTTCAATGGTAAAGGGTTTAATGTTTTAAGTATTATATCCATCCTTTAATCATAATCATGGTCCTTTTAATGCTTAAAAAGACTTCAGAGCAAATGCAAACATCCATTGACTAGGAGTTATAGGCTCTTTTGCCCAAAGTCTATAAAGGCTTGCATTTACTATAAAATTCCCATAATCACTTGACAGACCTTGATCACAAATTAATGATGGATGAATACCTTAAGAGAGATAATAGAAATGCTGCAGGTTTCTCACCTTCAATGCTATATCATGTGGATCACTAATGTGTATTGTTGGTTCCTTGTAAGGTCCTTTTATCCGTGATGGACCTCTGCTGTTATCCATTGATTTTGGTGGGGACGCGTATGGCTCGACAAACTGTGGTCCCCTCATACCCGCACTATTATATATTGTCTGCAGTCTAGTAATAATAAACAAGAGGGCCATGATGGCCCTGAATCGCTCACCTGAGTACCATTGCTTCAACTGATGTCAAGGTTTTTAAACAGACAAGGATTCTGATATAACTTAATCTAAAACATTTTACCCCTGACAATACTACACACCAAATATCTAAGCAATGGGCCATATGGTTTCAGAGAAGACTTGGGCGCAGGGTCATTTATCACCGTAGGGCCAAGACTTTGAAAATCTTTGTAATGAACCATTAGATGCTACTACATACCAAAATTCTTAGCTCTAGGCCTTATTGATTCATAGAAGAAGATTTTTTAAGATTTTCCTATTTAACTCTATGTAAAACAAGTGACCCCTGGTGTGGGGTCATTTATCACCATAGGGCTATGATTTGTACAATCTTGGTAGTGGCCCATAAGATGATGCTACATACCAAATATCTTAGCTCTAGGCCTTATGGATTCATAGAAGAAGATTTTTTAAGATTTTCCTATATAACTCTGTGTAAAACAAGTGACCCCTGGTGCGGGGTCATTTATCACCATAGGGCTATGATTTGTACAATCTTGGTAGTGGCCCATAAGATGATGCTTCATACCAAATATCTAAGCTCTAGGCCTTATGCATTCATGGAAGAAGATTTTTTAAGATTTTCCTATATAACTCTATGTAAAACAAGTGACCCCTGGTGCGGGGTCATTTATCACCATAGGGCTATGATTTGTACAATCTTGGTAGTGGCCCATAAGATGATGCTACATACCAAATATCTAAGCTCTAGGCCTTATGGTTTCATAGAAGAAGATTTTTTAAGATTTTTCTATATAACTCTATGTAAAACAAGTGACCCCTGGTGCGGGGTCATTTATCACCATAGGGCTATAATTTATACAATCTTGGTAGTGGCCCATAAGATGATGCTACATACCAAATATCTAAGCTCTAGGCCTTGCAGTTTTGCAGAAGAAGATTTTCAAAGTTTGCATTTTTAAAATCTATTTTTAGCTCCTGTGACCTAATTATGCAATGGACCAGAACCATTTATACAACTTTAGTAGAGCTTCATCCAAGGAACATTCCTGCAAAATATTTTTCAAATTGGCCAAGCCGTTTAGGAGGAGATGTTGTTTGAAGCAATTGTTGACGCCGGACGCACGCACGCACGCACGGACGACGGACGCCGGACAAAAGGCGATCAGAAAAGCTCACCTTGAGCACGTTGTGCTCATGTGAGCTAAAAAAGAAGATAATTCAATACAATATGTTGTGAATTTTAATGAGGTATGTTGTTTTACAATAATCCAATTTAAGTGTTTTATCTTTACGTTACAATAATTATGGTGTTATGACTTTTCACATATTTAATTTACTGTCACTAATTTACCATAATTCACATAAGTAATAGTGTGACTGAATTTACCATTATATTTCTATTCAACTTTGTTGTGTTCTTACTTGCATTTAATAAGATACTGGTATATTGTGACATTTCAAATGATTTATCTACACAATGTGCCATGATTTGTAAAATGAATCACCTTTAATATGTCATAAAATCAATTTAATCGCTACAAATGTCAGTATGTACCATCATTTTTATACATTTCAATATTTTTTAGTATGATTTACTCCCGTTCTTTGTGAAATATTACAATATTAATGAAAGATATCAAGCTTATCAATATATAACTGTGTCAATAATGTTTATCATTTACATCTAAAAAAAAGCTCAAGCTAATATGTAGTAATTCTCTTCCAATTAAGGAAAACAACCCTTATATATATATATTTAGACAAAGAGCACTTAATTGTGCTTGAATCTTTTTTATGCGAATAATTTACATGACTCGATCTATATAACCCAACAAAAGTTGGTGTCATATAACAAGAAGTTGTCAGAAGACAACAAAGCTCGCCGAGCAGACCATTTTTCCAGTGAGCTAAAAAGTCACTTAAATAAAAACAGCTAATACCCCTTTCAGTTTCTTCTTTTCCTGGAGTTTGAAAGATGATTTTCCAACATAACTATTTGTCTCAACTGTCATATCATTCTGAATGTTGGACAGTGTGTGTGTGTGTGTGTGTGTGTGTGTGTGTTTAAACACACTATAAAATTGAATATGATCTGGCTTTTTTAATATTTAAATCATGTAAAATGGCTTGGTTTAATCACTTGAGATAGGTCTGGCTCACATGTACTCAGGCAACTCACTTTTGATTTCTCTCTTTTCTTCTCTTCTGTACCTCCTCCCAGCTTGGAAACATGTAGTTACCAGCCATTGGGGGTCGCTTCTCTGGCTGTTTGAGTGGTGTGACCTCCATGTACTTGACAAGAGCACCATGACCCCGCGGCACATGGAAGTAGCGCTTCCCGTTGTATGTACCATTGTGGGTGGAGTTTACTGTTGACAGAAAATTAGCATGATGTCAGGCTTCTGTAAACACTTGACCTGAATGCCTGAAAAAGACTTTTATTAGTATAAAGGTAATAAGATTTTTTATTGTTTATCAAAATAAACAAGAGTGCTCCTTGGCACACAGGTGTCATCTACTAAAAGAAGCATTACAGAAAAAGTGTGACAGACAAAGTGTGAAAGACAGCTGACAGAGGACAGACAGATTTTGACAGAGAAGGGATCCCTATTCTGTAAGTATCACCACTGCTTATAACAGCTGACACAAAAAGTGTATAACATCTGCAGATATTACACATTTACAATTGAAATATGAGTACGGTATCATTTTTACTAATCAATTTTTTTTTTATTTCAAACTTAATTCTGAAAGTAACATCAATCATTCTACAGTCATAAATGCTACCCTTGTACCATGACACCCTATGGCAATTGTACATCCTGCATTCATCTTTCAGCAATAACCTTTGGCATTAATTTCATAGCAATCATTTAAAGTTTATACATAATCTGTTCAGTTGGTAACAAGTAAATCACTTTATGATTTTTTCAAAATATACATCGTCATGACTGCCATTATACTTGTACATAACAAGGGTTTGAGGCAAAACTATGGTATGTGCTATTTTATTTATATACAGTTATCATAGTTTTGCATCATGCCAATCATCTTTTGAACAAAACTGATTGAGTGACTCACTATTATCATCTAGTCTAACGCCAACATAAAGTTCTGGAGCAATAGCGTCCTCGTCCAATACTCCAACCCATTTTACAGTGCCTGAAAACAGATTATATGAATACATTGCAGTGCCTTTCATCAATCATGATCAGTGGGACAAAATGTTTGATTGCATAATTTAATGATTTTTTTTCATTACTATATATTTTTATCTACAGCCAAGTTTTTTTTTTATGATCAGAATAATTAACAAGCACTTAATTGCATGCTTTGTTCTTAAAATGTCTGACCTTATATAGTGGCCACCTCGAGCTCAGTGATCATGCCCAATTAAGGTAATCCGTCCATCATTAAATTTTCATGATCCTTGAAGTGATTGTGGGAATAAATTTCATAGTAAAAGTAAACCTTTATGGACTTAGAGCAAAATAGCCTATTAATCATAGTCAATGGATGCTTGCATCTGCACTGAAGTCTTTTTAAGCATTTGAAGGACCTTGATTATAATTTAATGATGGATGGATCACCTTAAGAAAATTAATACTGTAAAAACTAATGGCCAGAAACCCTATCAAAATTCAAGGTAATTAATAGACCCACATGGCCACTAAACATGTAATTCTTGACCTTACCTAGCTCATGGCCTTGACCTAACATAAAAAATATTAGGATTGGCATACCTGGATATTGACCCTGTACTATTACCCTGTCACCAACTTTGACAACCTTTGACTGCGCAGAAAGGATGGACGTGTGCTGTGCGCGAGAATGTGAAGACTCCTGAAGTAGGTCTCCACTGTCACTGAACGTGTCACGCCAGAATTTCTTGCAGGGACCGCATGTGCACAAGAAGGGGTCCCTCTCAGGCTGTGTGTAACAAAACATTTGGTAGAACAAATTAGAATAGTGATAATTAATTCATTAAAAGTACTGTAAGTGGTCTTTAAATGACGGTGTACCGAAAAAGTCGATCATTCCAGAAAAACAGAACATAGTTTCATATTTTATATATTTCATATGATATTTGATCTTTGATTACTGTAATTTAATCCACATGCAGTCCTTGAAACTGTCAACTCAATGACCTGACTTTGCTTTGTTGATAAAACAGTGACCGATTATGAAGACAACACGGTTTCCAAGCTGTTGTTGTTTCATCGAAAGAAGCTAAAATTACAGTCGATCGATCAGAAGAGCATCGTGCCTGATTCAAGGAAAATCCAAATACTGGTCATAGAAGTAGACAGAAAGAAAGGAAAAATATTCTCTAGATATAGCTGTAATCAGAGCCTTTAACGTAGCTTTGCAAGTATCTGAACATTTTTTCCCCCCATCAGTTTTCGATTATTGACTGTAATAACAATTAAGTAAACATAGGCTTGAACAAGAATATGATGTACCAAAGGCAGACAATCTTGCAATATGCTGACCCTGATGGTTAAATGATTTTAAAATTATAACATTTTCTCCATTAACTAAATTAAATTAATTATCTGCAAAGCAAACAATGATATCTACATGACTTACAAATGTTTATACGGACTATAGCATGAGTAAAATATGACTAAATTGAAATCCATAAGTGTGTTTCCATCAAATTGCTGGCTTAGTATTAGTAAATGACAAGTGGAAATATAAAGAATAGTTTATTCATGTATTTCCATGTATTTAACTAATCTGTTTAAATGTTATCCTTGACAATCAATATGACCATCCTTTAAATGTACAAAATAGGCAAATTAAGCAAGTGTTAATTTAACTTTCCCTCATAGAGGACACCATGAAAAGACCTATGCGAACAGCATAAAACCAGATCAGCCTGCAAGTAACTCGAAGGCTGATCAGGTTTTATGCTGTTCGCTGCTCCTCTGTGGTCTTGAAATGAGGATTTTGTAATTAAATTTGGTAAGGTTTAACTGTGGTTTTCTGCAGATCAGGCTTTATGTGGTACCTAATGAGTGTGTCAAAATGAGTCTATATGAGGGAAAGGGTTAAATTAGAGAGAAAGCAAAAATGGATTGATTTGTTCATGTCATGAAGTCAATTTAAACCATGCACCTGTATCAATGTTTTGATCAATGAGGGGGTGGTGGGGGTGAGGGCTCGGGCTAAATTAGGGGAATTTCACATTTTTCATTTTTTTCGAGCCTAAATTGACCCCATGGCTAGGGCATGTGCAATTTGTCTACATCCCTACATTATATGCTTGCCAAAGTCTCTTTCAAGGGGTCTGGTAACATTCTGTCTGTCAACATCTGACCTGTCAGGAACAGTCCTCTGCCAAATGCCCTGTGTATATGCCCGTCGCCCCAGACTGGGGCAAAATATTGATATATGCAATTAAGTCAATGAACCACTGGATTACAGCTGTATACAGTGCAGTCCTATATAACACTGTTTCGGGTTCAAACCCAGTTACCGTGTTATACTGGGCATGTCTAATAATTCTAAGACTATATCAATTAATAACATGAACATCATGATATGAATTAAACATGTTTTAATCATTGGTATTTGCATTATAATGAGTACACTGCAAAGTGATGGTCTGCACTGTAGTTCGTTAAAAGCTCCTCACTTCACTTCTTTCCTTTTCTTTTAGGGAATAATTTAGTAAAAAGGTTATATATTGCATTAATTTTGAAAAATTATGTTTATGTCTCAAAACTTCTGATAATATAAAAAATAGTAAGTAAATAATTATTAAGATATATTCAATCTATACAGAAACATTAGTACATATTTCTATAGTCATTATTTCGTTATACAGATCAACATAAATTAAAAAGCAGTAATATTATTCGGAAAAAAAACCACAGCTGTTTAAGAAAGGTTATAGTGTAACTATATAAAGGTCATGACTATCAAAACTAAAAAAATGATTTAACCCTTTCCCTCATAGAGGACACCATGAAAAGACCTATGCGAACAGCATAAAACCAGATCAGCCTGCGAGTAACTCGCAGGCTGATCAGGTTTTATGCTGTTCGCTGCTCCTCAGTGGTCTGGAAATTAGGGTTTTGTAATTAAATTTGGTAAGGTTTAACTGTGGTTTTCTGCAGATCAGGCTTTATGTGGTACCTATTGAGTGCGTCAAAATGAGTTTATATGAGGAAAAGGGTTAACTTTAGAACCTGCAGACATACAGCTGGGTTATCTAATTTGCATTACACTCACTGTTCAACGGAAAAGGATGTCAAGAGAATGTGCTGGCCCAAGGATTACTTCTCTGATTTTTTTATTCATAAATACTGGGTTTTTCATGAAATCAAAGCCAAAGAGTTCACATATAACACTCAAATGTTCAATGCTGATGCATTTTACTGTTTTTAACTGTCAAGATTAATATTTTGGTACGTTGTGTGTACCTGCAAAAACTAAAGCTACATGTCTGATAGTTTCCGTTTCTATGCTCACTTTGTTCTGTTTATAGAGGCTTCAATATATAATTAATACACACAAAAATCACAGCTTCCAAATTAACAATTATAATCAAATATATATTAATCAAAGCACACTGCAAATTACTACACAGAAGTTTAATAAAAAAAAAAGATTGACTGAACAAGACCTATAGTAATTAAGTTTAAAGGTCCCTTTACACCAAACTTGAGTTCTCAGAACCAACCCCGTCCTAAAAATCCTAACAATAACTTAATTAAGCCAGACATTTTTGTGTCACCTGCTGTAAGCAGATATATGACACACAGAATTAAATCACTTTTCGTCATCTGTCTGTCACACTTTTTCTTTCATGCTTTAGCAGGTGACACATCTGCATTTTCTTCCAAAAACACTCTTGTTTATAATAGGATCATAGGTCACACATAAACAGTTCCCTATATGTGCATCTTTTCCTTATCCTATCGTCAGTCTGTCTATATCAAGTTCAGATCGGGAAAACTGCCCGTTCTCCTCATTAAGACACCGCCCTCAACCACTCCAAACACCTCTGTATAGTCATTAACTAGTTCTTCTTTGTTCCTTATGTATACAACAAAATCCATTCTAACTAGTTCATTATCAACCATCTTGTTCAAAGACATCTGAACTCATTCTGATCACATTCTCATCCAGTTTATAGTGCGTTAAAAAAGCAATTGCAACCATGTCCAGACCTGACAGCTATAAATGCCCAATACCTTCCCCCTTCGCCGCTTGAAGACCCAAGTTTCATCTGAATTGGATCATCATACTTTCAAGAAAGAGTGTAGCCATGCAGACAGACGGTGTGTTTTGCACCTGTTCAAATGAAACTTGTCCAAATTTAACCCCATCCCCAAGATACCGAGCCTCCTAAACTTGTCATTGAGTCCAGAAGTAAAGAGACCCCTGCAACTTCTGATGAGTCTTCATCCAAGTCAGACAGTCAGATATATGTCAGGGAATGATGTGGGGCAGAGAAACTGCATGACAGATGATGAGCTAACAGCCCATGTACCGGTATACCAAACCTGGACCCATATTGTGCTTAAGAGAAGGTGGAGTCACCGTCATTGTAAAATCTGCACAAAGATACAACAGAAATACTCAAAATGAGAAGAGCGTACTGTTAGGACCAATACTGCAAACTGTGTGAATGTGTGTAGCAAACTTGTTACTAAACTGTTTTGATCGATGTACTATCCACGGAATAACACCATGCACACTCAGGATTAACAAGGTCGAGATCAGTCTATCTATGAACGGAATGCCAACTTGCTACAAGCACTGACCAGGTTGGCATATTGTACTGCCAATAAATGCCCAATTGAACCATATCATAGCATGTCCCTAGTATGATCCAAGTCTTCTGTATATTGTCACTGAAGACTAATTGCAGAACAGGATGGCCGTATGAAAATTTTGAGAATTAAGGCTAAAGGTTCTGAAAAACCGCTCCTGATATTAAAAGTAAATATTTTTACATCATAACATGCATGTGAAAGTCCATATACATAGCAGGAGCATACCTACCTATATTCCTGAACCCTTGTGCATATCAATCAGATCAGTGGTTTAAAGAGGTAAAAATCCCATAAGTGTAAAATATATTTACACACAAAAATTTCATAGATATATATAAAATGGAATTAAATGTAAACAATTAAGTGTCGGTAGAACCGGTTGATGCTCCCTAAACTGCGCTTTGTCACTTGATGGGTACTTCATTATACTATATGATCTCTGGAAAAAAATTAAGTATAACAAAGGACAATAACTCCTTAATTATGTAAAACAGAGTTATGGTTCTTGTACACTGCACTTCTCCTCATTGAGATCTATTTACCTATTACGTTTCATATTAATACCTCTTATAGTTTTTGTGTTATGTTCTGGACAAAATTATAACTGATGGACGAACAAACGAAGGGACAGACGGACGGGATGGATGGACATGTAAAGCGGCAACTACATGTTCTCCCTTCGAGAAGCATAAAAATGTCTTATGCTTTTAAAAAATTAAAAGTTTGAATAAACCTGTAATTTATTCCTACGCCAAAATTACTCCTTCATATCGGGTGAACTTATTTCAATTTAACCAAAATATGTACAAGAATCAAAAACCTGAATAGAAAAAAGTTCATTAGATGTTATATATGCATAAATAATTTCATAGATGTACTGATCCTATCTCATTATAATCATACTCTAACTGATGCTCACTAGCTAGGATCTGTTGACATAGCATTAAAGGTCGACTCAAACCGACCTTTGATTAGCCAATGAATCAAATTGTTGGCTTCAAAATGCTTAAGGTATAACTTCGTGTATATTCGCAAGTTAATGGCAGCAAGTGGAAATTTCAATTTTACAGATATCACCAGGATATGTATCCCGATTTGTAGTGTACAGTATTGGAGCTGAAACCAAGAGCTGATTTTAATGAGATTGGTATTGATCAGACGAGTGTTGCAGATAGGGAATATGATGAAATTTTATATGATAAAGAAAACTGTTCTCATATTACATCGATCCTTCATTGATATACTCTTTGAATTTCTAGGTTAATAAATAACTTCAAATAATGTTTTATTTCAAAGCACAAACAATCTTATATCAATGCAATGGTGTAGCACATACATCAAAAGCTAAAGCTTAATTATACAATAATGTATGATATTTGTAGCCCTAGCTGTTACAAATCTTAAACACCAAAAGAAAAGGTCAATCACACTGGTATTAGTGAAGCTAAAACATTAACATCTGCCTAAAAAAGGCATGCAAACAAAGCCTTGGTCTACAAAAAAACAACCAAGTTATTTCTGACACAAAGCTTTTAAAGACAAAAAAAAGCCCTTCTCCTTTCTTTTGCTTTATACATGGAAGACAATTCACATATATAAATCTTCACGCTTGAATACATACATTATAAATGGATCTTATACATT
>CM037787.1:25054085-25104085 GCA_021229015.1 Solen grandis | reverse complement strand
GTTGTCTAAATAGAGCAGACCAAGACAGGAGTTGTCTAAACAGAACAGACCCAGACAAATTTAGGAGTTGTCTAAATAGAGCACACCCAGACAGTTCAAATAGTTGTCTAAACAGAGCAGACCAAGATCAAGGAGTTGTCTAAGCAGAACAGACCCAGACAGATTTAGGAGTTGTCTAAATAGAGCAGACCCAGACAGATCAAGGAGTTGTCTAAACAGAGCAGACCAATATCAGATTTAGGAGTTGTCTAAACAGAACAGACCCAGATCAAGGAGTTGTATAAACAGAGCAGACCCAGATCAAAGAGTGTCTAAACAGAGCAGACCCAGACAGATTTAGGAGTTATCTAAACAGAACAGACCCAGATCAAGGAGCTGTATAAATAGAACAGACCCAGATAGATTTAGGAGTTGTCTAAACAGAGCAGACCAAGATCAAGGAGTTGTCTAAACAGAGCAGACCAATATCAAGGAGTTGTCTAAACAGAGCAGACCCAGATTAGATTTAGGAGTTGTCTAAACAGAGCAGACCCAGACAGATTTAGGAGTTGTCTAAACAGAGCAGACCAAGATTAAAGAGTTGTCTAAACAGAGCAGACCCAGATCAAGGAGTTGTCTAAACAGAGCAGACCCAGAAAGATTTAGGAGCTGTCTGATCAGGGTCTCCTCTGTTTGCTCATTCTGCATTTTAGAAAAGAATCCATTATTCATACTAGTATACCTTAATTAATATTCATCAAGTCATCGCTTTGTTTATGAATATTCATATAGGTAAATGTGTTCTTGATATAATATTTATGATTCTCTTTTCTAAAGGTTCTTCTCGATTTTATTCAATTTAGGTGATTAAAAAGATATCTTTTAATCTTGATTTATTCTACATTAAATCTGTATAACAGGTGAATTTCAACCCTTTATGGAAAAACAGAATAAATACTGTCATTACAATAAAAAAAAACTTCTTTCATTTTTTCTTGTCCCTTGTTAACCTGTCCGTCCTTTTCTGTGAAAAAAAATCTCTTATATATATAATTATATATAAAATGCGAAATCATTTTTCATAGTTTTATTTAAATACACACGTGTAGTTCTAATTACTTGCTACTGGTATTTACATTTTTTTGGGGGGACCATTTGAGCAATAAAATATTTTACTGATATCACATTCATATACCTGCCAGTAATACCCGAAAGGGGAGTTTGTGCAGTATATATAGATAGATATATTGTACGATATTAGTTTTCCTGTTGTGTTGTTTTGTGAATGAATGAATGAATGAATGAATGAATGAATGAATGAATGAATGAATGAATGAATGAATGAATGAATATGGATTGATGATATACTGAATGTGTAAGTCATAAATAGAATAAACTTTCAAACATTATTAATAACACACACACAACTTATCACCATAACAGTGTTATATATTGTCCCTGCTGTTATGAACATGTATGTATATATCACTGTAACCTCCACCTTATAATAATAATAATAATAATAATAATTATTATTATTATTATTATTATTTATTAATATAATTGATTTACGTAAACCTTGATCAGGTAAATAGTTTGTTAGATTAATATAAAACTGGTACCATTTTGGAAGTACCTGTCTAGAAGGCTAGAATTAAAGTCAATCATTTACATATGGTCTTTTGTCTGGCAACCGGAAATGGAGGATGTTTGATTTTCACGTATATTACAGCACCATGGAAGTCCGTCAGTGTGAGCAAATATGTGGGGAGGGAGGGCTGGGGTCGGTCCGTCTCCAGGGGACCAGGGCAAGGAGTTTAAAACCGTACCTAAAACTTACCTGTGTATGGGCATTTCTTTCGATTTACATGTATATGGCTCTGTATCAAAACGGTGCACTTGAAATAAGCTTTTTAAACGATACAGGTGCGTTGGATATTGAAAGTCAAAGTACAGGTGCGATGAAAATTGAATGTATTATACGACAGATTGTCTGTTTTATACGGGGAGACGTACCTGTTGAGCATACGAGAAGGTGTAAATGACAAAATTAGGAGGAAAAATATATAATTCATGTTCCCCTTTAAATGTTTATACTGTTGGTGACTTATATTTGTATTTACATTGAATATTAAAAAAGGTGGGGATAGGAAAAATAACAAATTATTTTATTGTAAAGATGTCTTGGTTAAATAAAAGGGGATGGTTGAATATTTATTTATTTATTTATTTATTTATTTATTTATTTATTTATTTATTTATTTATTTATTTATTAAATATACTGTTGACTTGATATCTCAGTTTCTACTATCAAAATTCAAGTAAAGTATTTGCTAATGACAAAACTGGATAGAATATATGTTAACACGGTATGGTCTGTTAAAATCATATATTCAACTGAACACCTACCCATCTTTGAAACCTATATCTTCATATTGAATACATAACCTGATTGAAATAATCCTTTCCTTTTTTATTTCAATGTTTCTGAATGAAGTTAGTAGTCATTTTCTAAAAATATGAATTAAAACGAAATATTTAATTACCTTATGTGTAATTGTTATACTTTTATCCCTCACACATACCTTTCTAATTTACATATACAAAATAAAAAGAGAAAGAAAAGGAGATTAAACATTGTGACATATATTCTCTTTTATGTAATTCCTATCTTTATGCATTAAATTTTCAACTTGATATCAATTTAGGGGGAAAACTTAGTTTTGAAAGTATATCTAGTGTCAATAAATGAAATCAACGCCAGTGGTATAAACAGGTGTAGCGTTTAATTATCGTGACGTAATATCTACCACACGGTTGACGTCCAATCAGATATCGGCCGCTTACAGGTGTCGCGAAGTTTTGCGAGATTTTATTGTCAAATAAAAGTCTCATTAGCTACGGGTAAATGTCTGAAATCTTCCTTATCGACACGTTTTTCAATCTTTCGATAATAGTCCACCTGACGTTGTGCGCGTGGCGAAACAGTGAGTTATGTAGGCGAGCATTCATGAATGAATGAAAAAAAAAAATCAGTGACTCTTTTATGCTCACCCTTCATTTGTCATATTCTCATCTCACAACATCACTGTTGTGTTGTTCTGGATAACATTCTCTTGAACGTTTTCAGAAATCGTGTTATTTACCAAACACCATTCTGTTATTGGATATGAAATTATTTCAATATTTCCTTCATCGATCGAAGGGACTAAAACCCGCATCACTGCTTGCGTTATCGTCCCATCATAGTCCTCAGCTACCACCTGTTACACGATCACCATACATGTGTCTTTTTCCGCGTGAAGTGGGCGGAGTTTCTCCGCTCTTTACCTTCGCGCACAAAGGAGCGATTGGTCAATAGATTAGCGTAGGGAATGAAAAGGACTTGATTGGATTTGCTTAAGGCAGAAACATTTGTACAAACACTGTGCACGATTTAAGAAAAACAGCAATAGCTTGACGTGTGAATCTTCTGTTTATTTTTGTGGAAGCTATCTGACACTCTTTCGTACGTGTCTTTACTTTTCATATAACGTGTGAATGGTTTAATTTATCTTTAACACTTTGTAAAAGGATATCCAGCATGACATTCAACTTTTTGTATTAAGTCTGACATCAAATCGTTTGCTTTCATGCGAAGTGGCTTTAATTGCCGTCATAGCAGGTGGATTTTGTAAATGCCTAATTTACACTATACGAATGAAGGAGATAGTATAAGAAAGGCGTTAATAAACATTTTTCCGTGTGTGACACAAATCAGAACACACGTGTGTATGAATATGAATATGATTTAAGTGCTTTGATATATATATATGGGGATTTCATATGAGAACAAACTTGTTTATAAAACGGCGTGTTGTAAAACATACTGCCATATACTTGCTAAAGTGATTTGATAAAAGTACATCGATTTATACCGAAACTCTGGACATATTATTGAGTGTTCCTAAGTCACAGAGTCAGGATGCTGAAAGTCGAAAGTTCGAGTCATGATATAAACGGCAACACTCTTGAAGGGTCGTTGGAACCTGAGCTGAGCGTGCACGTGAAAATGGAAGTCTCTCGTGCCCTCGGTAAGAAAACACACACATCTCTCTCTCTCTCTCTCTCTCTCGCATATTAAATGCAAAAATGTCATTATTATTATTTATAAGATAATTTGGCTGTGTTCGTTATTTCACTCCAGTACAGAAGTCAATGTAGCATTAACCATAGTGTATACATGTATATACATGTCAAACATGCTTAAAAACGTGTAGCTTGACGGTATAAGTAAGTTTACATCAATCAATATGTTATACTAGAAGTCTGTCTAAAGAGTATTTAGATGTGGAATGTCAATCCCATTTTTACGTGTATATTACTCAAGCAGTCGCTTTAAAATATTTGTATAACGATGTACGTATATACAAATTATATATATATATATGTTCTGTTCTTAATCAATAGCTTTACAGTATAAATACAGAAAATAACCTTTTTGCCAATGTTTTTTTTTTATTATTATTTATTATGTTGGATAGCTTTAATCTGGTTTTATAAATGTATATTGGTGTCGGTAAATTCCATGTAAGGACTGAATATACGAACATACAGGACAATAAGGCCAGAACGGAACATCTCTTTCATGTTCATGGTATTTGGTCAATATTGCAATAAACATAACATATAGTATAATATAATTTTGAGAGTTAAATGGTTAGATATGAACTGTATACCGTCTTTTCTCTGTATAGTAGCACAATCGCCGCAAGATGGTGGTTCAAAGTCATTACGTAAATTGGTGCTGGACGGTTTATTTCTCAATATCGTTTTGGATGTTTATTTCACAATATCGCTTGGGGGGAAAAGTAGTATATAATGCCAATGATTTGTCTTATTATAAATGTATTATTTAATAAAAGGCTGCAGAACGTTTCTTCCACAGAGAAAAAAAACTTACAGTAACTCAAAGATTTCATAATTATCAGCATCATCAACATAATCAGTGTCATTAAATTTTTAGAAAGGAAAAAAAAAACACACACATAGAAAGTGTCACATGTTATGTGTTGAAGGAACTTTGGTGTTGTGTTTTTGTTCCTTAAATGATTAGGATTTGCCTACTGATCTTTCTCCTTTCCTCTTAATGACTTTGTTTGATATCTTGTTACAGGATGAATTACAATATTTGCACCGCACGATTTGTCGAAATTAGTTGCGGATCCATACATATTTTAATAAAAAGGATTAAATACCACCAACCATTCTTAAAAATACCTAATTACTGAGGGACGAATTTCATCCTTCATGGTTCTCTATTAAAATACCCAATATTAACCTAAATATTTGATTCCTTATAACAAACAGTGCTAGATATTAAGATGATAATTTATATCAACTTAGTTATGTATACTTGTTGACTATTTCGTTATATATCAACTTAGTTATGTATACTTGTTGACTATTTCGTTATATATCAACTTAGTTATGTATACTTGTTGACTGTTTCGTTATATATCAACTTAGTTATGTATACTTATACTTGTTGACTGTTTCGTTATATATCAACTTAGTTATGTATACTTGTTGACTGTTTCGTTATATATCAACTTAGTTATGTATACTTGTTGACTATTTCGTTATACAGGAATGGTGGAATACGTTCCTACCTTAAGTAAGATCTTAAGTGTTACATAGTGCTAAGTAGCGTTTTCGGAATTTGAGTTTTTCCGGGGGGGGGGGGGGGGGCTTTCAGGCTTTCAATATTAATAAAAATTGGCCATTAATTTCTACATAATCTCTCTCTCTCTCTCTCTCTCTCTCTCTCTTTTCCAAACTTAGTAATCCTTATAAAGTTTTATTATTGCAATTCAAATTTCTATGAAAAAACATTTTTACATTTCTACGTATTTACTTCAAGGGAGATCAAGATTAAGCCTATTTGTGCAATAGACATACTATTAAAAACAAACCCCCAAAAAATCCGTTCACGTCACATAGTACTATTATATAAAAAAAATCAATATTTCATTTTATTTCAATACATGGACATCATTCCTTGAAATTGAACTACTGTTTAATGTACTGACGAGTAGAGTAAATGCATTTACAAATATCTAAGGTACATACTTATTTTTACACTCACGCATTTTGATAATTCGATTAAGTTTTATTCATGCGATGAAATCACACATTAATGATAATAAAAATGCAAACACTAAAATTTGATCTCTACACACACACACACACACACACACACACAAAAAAAAAAAAAAAATCAGATCGTATTACCTAGCATGGCCCATCAAAGTAAGGAAAAGGAAAAGAAACGCATTAATATATATAAATAAATTTATTAATAATATTTTTTTAATTTATATTAAAGTGTTTTGAAATAGATCTAGAACTGTGAAACTATAAGAAGTTAAAGTCAGTTATGAATGTGTGTATCTCGGATCACTTGAAATCATCTTCATCTGTTATATATTATTACATATTGCAGTTTCTCTAATTAGACATATATTCATAAATCTTTATTTCATTAACTTTTATTCTAGACCACACTTCTATGCAACACCATATCAGGGTTCGACCTTAACCTTAAGGTGGCTTCTGAATTATGCAGTTCAATTTATTACCACAGTTCACTTAATTAATTTAATCGTGCATATATGAAACATGTCCATCAGAATTCTTCATTAAAGCAACTCGCTTCCACCCCTTTAAAATCGATTTTAAAAATCTTAACCAGGTCACTTTCCATTTTACTTTTCCCGTACCCCACTCCGCTTTCCCCGCGGGGTTTCCGCCTTTTGTTTTGTGTCCAATCGGCCATATCCGGCGTCCAAGGGGCCCCTTATTTCCCCCGGAGAGATCCCTGGTAACGCTGGCAAAACTGTGCACCTGTTCCCCAATATAAAATTAACCACCAGTCAATTGTAATCTACTTTAGATAATTTATTTGATCTGATTTGAATACAGGTGTTCGTTTACACCTGATCTCTATAAAGACGGCGAGATCGATATTGAGAAAAACATCGCTGTAAAATTTAGAGTATTCTGTTCAACCCAATTATGGAACTGATTTAATTAATTTTTGCATTTCCATGAAACCAGGCTGTGTGAAGCGCATTAAGTAGACTGGTCTTAAATATAATACCTTGATAATAAATGCAAAATATTTAATTGGAATGCACCGACAACACAGCGTTGTTTAACGTAACCTTAGAGCATGTCTCGTTTTATAAGAGGTGATTGTGTGAGGGTGGAATTTACTGCGTAATTTTGATGTGTTGTATATTAAATCATGCCAGTTTTTCGATATAATAGATAAAGTTCAGCATTTCTTTTCAGCGTATCTCTTTTCATGAATATGAATGTACATGTATACTATATCATACAATATTTACAACTGCACACAAAAATAAGTTGATATTGTTCAATAAAAAGGCCAGATTTATAAATATTAAGCACTATTAAAATCATTTATAAAAAAAATATTCCTCTTCATTCCCCTTCTTCTTCTACAATCCCTTCCAAATTCCGAAAATTTTGAATGTCTTTTATGACCCTTTCTTTTTTATATTATTGTATTTTTTCTACCTTATAAACTTCTTTTTATCATCATCATCATCATCATCATCATCATCATCATCATCATCTGCTTCTTCTGCTTCTTCTTCTTCTTAATATCTTCTTCTTCTCCTCCTAAATATCTTAACTGTATCAGATCAAATAAATCTGGATGAGTACTCGCATCATACTGATCAGGTTCAATAATGTCCTGACGTCAGTATTTCGACAAGAAGATAACTCTGTAATGCCCACTCTAAGATTTACTTTTAGTTTGGTCTGGCTTATCTATGTCCTTATAAGATGCAAGTGGCGTACCTGTAAAATTAATGACTATCGTCCCTCTCGATCAATAGCATAGGCGTGTGAACTTTACAACACCAGCTTAATGTTATATTTCTATCTTTTCAGAAGTCAAGGAAAAATCCTCAACTACTCTAGTCATACCAGAACCAAGGCGTCTCAGCCCCGCCCAGGGAATTACGGCCTCAGATCGCCATGACGTCCTACCAGATAAGGAGCCTTCTAGCGGAAGCCCAGGCGTCGCCCATGATTCACGTGCATTTCAACCGTTTCCATGGCAAGGTTCATTCTACCCAGGATTCCCTCCACATTTCCCATACTTCCCCTACAGACTTCCGGGATATCCACTTGCTGCCCTGCCAGAACACTTTTCTTTCAGAGTAATGCCGGAACACTTAAACGGGTACCATCTACCTCACGGATCTGTGCTGACGTCACTTCCGTTTCAGTCAGGCCTGACGCCATATCACTTTCCTATTAGCCATGATAAAGCCTTTGGAATGAACATTCGGAAAAGTGAAGACGGCGAAACAGTTAAGTCAGCGTTTGATATGGTAAATCCTCCAAAATCGCCTCATCTCTCGCCAAAGTCTACATCCCCAGTCAGCGAAAAACAAGCGGAAAGGAAAAAAACGAAGGACACCGAACAAACAAAATACCAATGCAGTGGATGTCAAAAGAATTATTCCACATTTAGCGGACTGTCTAAACACAAACAATTCCACTGTGCACAGGACATGAAGAAAGAGTTCACGTGCAAATACTGTGACAAAACTTACGTATCTCTTGGAGCGCTGAAAATGCACATCCGGACCCATACTCTACCATGCAAATGCAAAATCTGTGGAAAAGCATTTTCTCGGCCATGGCTTTTGCAAGGACATATACGCACGCACACAGGAGAAAAGCCATTCTCGTGCGTACATTGTCTCCGTGCATTTGCAGACAGGTCGAATCTTCGCGCGCATTTGCAGACGCACTCCGATGTCAAGAAGTACAGCTGTAAAACGTGCAGCAAGACATTTTCGCGGATGTCGTTATTGCTGAAGCACGAAGACACGTGCAGCATTATAGACGCTTAATTAGAAAGGAATCTCAGCAGTTTAGGTGTTCTGTTCAGGGTTTCTGTGCAATTTATCTGCCATCTTGTTGACATTAGTATTTATTTATTTCCTCTTTTACAGGAATATGCAGGTTGTTTTACTTACATTTACACATGTACTATGGTATTATAAGAAATGTAGTATTGGTAAATAAAGTCTTGGTTGTTAAAGCGGCTTTTTGTTTTTGAAAGAAGTCATCAGCCTTTCTTTATCTTTATATTTTGCTATTGTAGATCACCTATATTTTTTCAAGACAATGTAACAAATGTATAGGTTGTCACTTAGTAGAAATGCAGCAATATGCAAAAATAGACCATGTAGCAAATGAGGCAATGTGCAAAATATAATCACTATACTGACCTAAAATCGGCACAAAATTTAAATACATCTATCGGTATACCAAGAAATATCATAGGTACAGAGAATATGTTAATTAAGGTTATCTATCCACCAATAAATTATAATCATGGACTTCAATGCAGCCGCAAGCATCCACTGATTTTCAGTTATAGTTATGCTCTAAGTCTATATAGCTTGAATTTGCTAAAAAATCCCACGATCACTTGATGGACCATGATCACAATTTAATGATGGTTGGATTTCCTTAATTATCTATCACAGACTCAGACAATATCTAAAATTTATGGATAAGAGGTCCAATGTATAATCACTTTCTTGCTGTATGGTTGTTGTTGTTGTTGTTGTTTTCACGCCAAACAAACATGTTGGGGAATTACATTGTAATCGTTAGATCTTTATCATAATTTACCTTTTTCCCCTTTTCCATATTTCCTGCAATTTATGTACTATATTTCACATTAAATGCAACAACTGTTTTATTTTCGGTATCTCATGAAGTCCAAGTCTAATATTCGGCATTACCTACAATGCGGTTATTACATGCGGTACCAGGCCTATATTGATATTTCCTGCATTCCATATTACAAGTAGTACCTGCCATATATCCGATAGAACCTACAATACATTTTATTGAACTGATGTCACATGCAGTACCAATCCTATAATAGTTATAACACGCAATGCCTGCTGTCCTATATTCAACATTACACGCAATACCTGTACTATATTCGTTATTACACGCAGTACCTGTCATATATTCGTTATTACACGCAGTACCTGTCATATATTCGCTATTACACGCAGTATCTGTACTATATTCGTTATTACACGCAATACCTGTCCATATTCAATATTACACGCAATACCTGTACAATATTCGTTATTACATGCAATACCTGTCATATATTCGTTATTACACGCAGTACCTGTCATATACTCGCTATTACACGCAGTATCTGTCCTATATTCCATATTACACGCAATACCTGTCCATATTCAATATTACACGCAATACCTGTACTATATTCGTTATTACATGCAATACCTGTCATATATTCGTTTTTGCACGCAGTATCTGTCTGATATTCAATATTACACACAGTACCTGTCTTATATTCGTTATTGCACGCAGTACCTGTCTATATTCGTTATTACACGCAGTACCTGTCTTATATTCGTTATTACACGCAGTACTTGTCATATATTCATTATTACACGCAGTACCTGTCTTATAGTCGTTATTACACGCAGTACTTGTCATATATTCGTTATTACACACAGTACCTGTCTTATAGTCGTTATTACACGCAGTACCTGTCTTATAGTCATTATAAAACGCAGTACTAGTCATATATTCATTATTACACGCAGTACCTGTCTTATAGTCATTATAATACGCAGTACTTGTCATATATTCATTATTACACGTAGTACATGTCCTATATTCTTTATTACACGCAGTACCTCTCCTGTATTCGTTAAAATGATATATATAAAAATCATGTCGAAAAAAATGATTAATTAATTTATTTATTAATTACCTTGCCGTGAAATACTCGTACATGTACTTACACTGTGGAAACGAAATGAATCAACTTTATCTACAAGTTCGAAAGGAAAATACAGAAACACATATTAAAAATTGGCATTTGGTTAAAACTACGAAGGGCATCGAGCACCGTTCAGTGGGAAATATACATGTACATACATTTGAGAATTTCCCCATTCACTGATTGGTCAGTTTAAATCAGCGAATTATACCGAGTATTGCCTAACCCTGGTGAAATGTTCTATTCAAAGGAGGTCGGTTTTATATTTCACGCAGTATATTAACAATTAAGGCAAATGTTTTGTCAAAATCCACCTTAAGTCAGAAATATGTCCGATTTTTCATCAAAATTATTGTTCTAATTAATAAGAAATAATAGACAGAAATAAGAATAATAAAAGAAAATGAGTATCATTTTTACTAGTATGTTCAATATTTTCTAGTTTAAGACAAAACTATTCTAATAAACAATATACTCATTAGCCAAATAAGTATACATTCACTAGAATTATGACCTCTAATTCGAATAGAACATTAAATAATCTTACAAAGTATATATAATTTGCGAAGAAAATTATGGTTTATAATCAGTCCTATATGTACCTTAATAAAATATTAAATTGATTTTGTTATTATTTTATATATTCTTGAAAAAGTTGATGTCTCATCCTTCTACAAGTATTAAAAAGTCATGTTTGAAATTACTTTGAAAATAATAATCTATGTTACCTTCCCCCACCCCCCGTCCACCTCTCTAGTCCACAAAATCGAAGAAAATTATATTGACACGCTCTTCGATTCTTAAATTCTCTAAACTCTTCTCTGATGATTTTTCCATTACTTTTCGGACATGTACGTATTTATGTTTACCATTGTTTATGGCTATAAATATGCATATTGCTACTTTATGCCAATGAAGATATTAAATGATTAGTAATAAGAGTAAGGAGAGCGGCATGACGTAACTGTTCCCACTGTAATTAACTGTGGAAAGCAATCAATTTTAAGTTGTTACGTGTGTTTGAGTTAGAAAGTTTAACAGAATAAATGTTAACCCTAATTTCTAAAATATAATTATAAGGTTTGCCTGTCCGCCTTTTAAGATTTGTATGATGAAATAGAGCAGACCTAGATCTCACAGTCGCTTTCAGGAGCTGTCTGATCAGGGTTTTCTGTTTGCTTATACAAAATTGTAGCTCAGATTCTAGTCTGCATGACAAAAAAAAATCATAAACCATTTAAAGTATGGTAATTTAATTTCCATCAGGTCATAAATTTGTGCACAAATGGGGTAAATTGTTAAACCTTATATCGTTGCAACTGGTCTCTCTCTTAGCTACGAACTTCGTTTTCTCGGACTGAACCAAATTTTTAATCACTGTTGTTGTTGATGGTGGTGAGGAGGAGAAGGAAGGTGAGGAGAGAGTTCTATTCTAGTCTTCCAGATCGTCCTTGACTGAATCCTGGTAGAGTCAGTCGTAATTTTAACGTGCGATGCGGAATATTTCCGGTTTGCTAACGGTAGGTCGATAGAGCCAAAGGAGTTGGGAGGGGGGTTAGGGCTTCTTCCGGGCGTCGCTATAATAGTGCAGGAATTATGTCGCAGAGACGTCAAGCACAACAACAACAACAAAAATGCTAAAATCCAGACATGTTTCTGATATTGAACAGACCAGTTGCTAGTATACTATAAAATCATTATTTCCGTTGACATAAAATTTCGTTGATTATGTACCTAATGGAATTTCGTCGATACATTTATTTGTGGATCTATGTTCTAGTAAACGTGAGGTCTATATATGAGAAAAGTTTTCGTGAGGATTAACATCCGTGGATATAACCCTCCACGAAATCGACAAAAATAAGTGTCCCACGAAAATTTATGATTTATTTAGTAATGACCATTACTTATTCCCATTTCACATCACTTCTCAACTGGTCCAGATGAGATGGTTGCGACCACAAATGTGAATGTCTGGATGCCAGGACCGGGTACTACAGACGTCAGTCTCTGTAAGTAATCTATCCTTAACCCTTTCCCTCATATAGACTCATTTTGACGCACTCAATAGGTACCACATAAAACCTGATCTGCAGAAAACCACAGTTAAACCTTACCAAATTTAATTACAAAATACTCATTTCCAGACCACTGAGGAGCAGCGAACAGCATAAAACCTGATCAGCCTGCGAGTTACTCGCAGGCTGATCTGGTTTTATGCTGTTCGCATAGGTCTTTTAATGGTGTCCTCTATGAGGGAAAGGGTTAAGAACACATCGGCTGGAATTAATCTGTCATAGTGAGATTCACATTCAAATATCACTGATAACATCATGCTATATAAACAATCCCATCATGGACAATATTGGTGATTATCATTATGTTTTAGATTCAGTTGTGAGTGGTTTAGAGTCCATCTCGCACCCCGATCCCCGTCAGCGACACACCTTAGTTGCTAGATGGGAAATTAGACATGTTCCATGTTCTTAAAAGTCTGTCTTATCAATTCACCCGGCCATCTGCCCATCCACCAAGCCAGTAAAGTTTCTCTCCACCCATCTATCTACTTTTCTTTATATCAATCCATTCGTTCATCCAGTTACCCACCTTTCTGCCCATTCATCCAGTCAATTAAACCATCATCCATATATCCTTCAGCCTTTTTTATCTTTAGTACTAGTAAGTACGTCCGACAATCTGTCTGCCACACGCTAGTATACTATAAAGACGCGCATCATTCTTTTTATTAAATCTGTTAACTTTTTATGAGTTTAGTGTACATAAAATTAAAGTACGACGCAATATTTGCTAAGATCTGATACACGCATTTCATTGCCACTTCTCTTATGAAATATTCTCTCTCTCTGAAAATGATTTAAATATTTTTTATTTTTTTTAACAAAAGGAATCATTATATCATACATCATACATGTTTGGCGATATGACATTTTCATTAATTCTCTATTTTTAGAAAACACTTCAAATATTTGGTTAAATCATTATTCATTATCATCATCATAATCATCGTCTTCGTCGTCGTCATCATTTTTTTCCTTGTGTGTTTATTTTTTATTTTATGATTTTTTTAAAGTTTTTGTTTCCTTTTTTTGTTTTTGTTATTTTTATCTATCAAAATCTTTATCCATAAAATTACTATTCAAAGGAAACACAAATCCATCAAGCTAAGCTGCACGTTCAAAACCCCAGTCACTTGTGAATATTTATACCTTTTTTGTTATTCACGCACGCGTACAACTGATGTATCTTAGTGATAATCTTTGATCGTCTGTTTCAGGCGTTACCATGGTTTGAAACATAATGGTGGAATTCTGAAGAGAGATGCGGTGAAACTATCCAACTAATTCAAACAATAAATCACATCCCAGTCAAGATTCAGTTGCAAAATAAACCAAGTGTCGTCTGCCGCACAGCAGTTGAAATCGGCGACGACACCACCTCTTTATTGTAACCTTATTAGCATAATAACGCCTAAGTTAGAAAAGCAGGTGCGCGTGACAGGTGAAACATGACCTACGCGCGCGCGAAATGACCTCTTAGCAGGTGAGAGTTAAAAATGGAGAAACCTCATTCGGTGATGATTGTACATAAAGTAATTAGGGCTCTTGTATCGATATTACTAATGACAGTGACGACGTCTCGTCAATATAGCCACTTGAGAGCGGTTTCGGGAGAGCTTTCGCTTTCTTACCTTCGGCTGCTGCCATGTCACCTGCTCTCTGCAAGAATCAATTGGCGAGCAGACGACATCGGAAAAGAGGCGGATTGTGGGTATGGGGTTAAAGATAATTGTTTTAACAATGATCACCATGCTATAACAACGAGATGTGCTTCAGTGGAGGCCTTTGAGGGAACACGATTTGTCGCAATTTCAACTCATTATCCTGAAATTTATTTCGAGATGGGACAAGTTAAGGCCTAGTTTTGATAGCTAACTCGTGTCACAGATCAACCTAATGATATGATCGAGACGGTTTTTATGTTCAGAAGTTTTGTTCGGCTGCTTAAAGTACCCGTAAATTTCAAATTAAAGGACCAGTTAAAAACTGTAACTTAAATCATTTTAATCAGTCATCAATACGTCAAACGTATCCAAGTCTTAGAGAAAGGATGTTTTCATGTTAAGTTCAGCCTGAACAGCGAATTGACTAAATTTACTACAAGTATTTTAACTCCTAATGATCCAACCGCCCGTTTTAATTTATGGATAAGACAGGAAATGCAGAAAGTTGTGTCTTTGTTATTTCATCTAGGGAACATTTAATCCTTCGCCTCTAGACGCATTCTGGTGCATTGGCAAACGGAGCAGACCCAGATCAGACAGCTCCTAGATAATGCAGATTCTGACGATGACGTGTACACAGTGGATAAACGAAATCACTGTACCATGTCTTGCAAGCCTTTACAATTTAATGTATACCCTTGTCTTGCGATTACAAGCACTTACTACTTCCGATCACTGTACTTTTCTTGGGAGCCTATATATTTTAACTTGTACCTCTCTTGCGAAGACAGGAAGTACATTCGTTCATTCACTGTGGTGTTGGTGTACTACTATTAATTGCCTACCAGTCGTTGTTGTTTTAATACTGACTTTCAAATAAATAGGTTTAATAGGATAAACTGGCGGAATATTGTAACCTATTAACTACATAGGCTAAATAATCTAAAATGGGATAAAAATGTAGCCTTAGTATGTACTACATAGGCTAAATCGGCTAAACAGGATGAAAAGTTAGAGCCTATTTACTACATAGGCTAAAAAGGCTAAAAGGGCTAACTTCACACACATCTTCAAGAGTTAGAACTATCAGCGTAGACTAACCCTCAATGCACCAACATACCCATTTCTACGCTATCTATACCACAAACATATGTTTAGTCTCTTAAACTTGTGTTAATCAATTCACTTATAATACTCGTACTTTCATAAAAAAAGTATTTAAATTCTGAATATATACATTTTAAGAACCAAAAAATCTCTAAAATTCTTGTTTACTTATTTACAGGAACATTTGGCTTTTAGTTCTAATCCCTTTATGTAAACTCTTGTAATTTTCTGTCATCTACATGCTTGCCACAAATAAAAGATGCTTAAACTAAGGGTCTATAAACTTCTATGATTATTAATTAGACTTAACTTGGCCATGAACTCCGATTGTCTTTTTTAGCAGAGTCGTTTGGGAAGTCGCACAGAAAGGATTTCTTCATGTTTAGTTTAAACTGAATTAAACAGAGAATTTACTGAATTTACTACAAGTATTTTAACTCCTGTATTTTATTTGATGATGCTTTCGCCCGTTTAAATGTCGTGAAAAGGGAGAAAACCGCTGAAACCAGTGTCTTAGATATTTCGTTCAGGGAACATTTAAATCATTTTAAACTGAAACATTTAATTTTGTTGAACACTGTTAAAATATTAATATAAATAACAATCAAGGGAATTTTAATAATGAACGCTTATGAAGATTTATAGATCATATGTGCATGATTACGAAAATTCTACTGATCTCTCTCGAAGGTTTTTGAGTTTGGCCAGTACTTCGCACTCCATAAGAAAATCCGTGACCCCAACGGGGTTCGCACCTGAACCTTCAAATCCGCAGTCACGTGAGTTACCACTGGACCACGGCACGCTACTATTAAAAAGAAACACACGTAATGTTTATCCTTTAGGCATTGACTTTAAAAAAACTTATACATGATACTTAACAAATTTTATACTCAAGATTTGAGAAAAACACACGGATTTTCAAATTATATATAATATAGTGGCACTACGTTTTCAACCCAGGTTCTCATAGATTTAAAACCGAATAACCTCTCAATAGTGTAAATATGATCGAGCAATTGTATATATCTCTACAACATAAGTATACTAACATTAAGCAAAAATATTGAAAGATCAATGCTGTGTGAAAAGTAAATACTTACAGGCTACAAAAATCGCCTGTGACATGAAAACATTATAGGACTTATTTTTCTATGCTGATGTAACTGTAATCGAATGTTGTGATCACTTTACAAAGCGCACGAATATAGTTTGTTTCGATGCAAAGGTGGCTCGCAAATAAATTTGATAGTAAATAGTGCAGCGTTCGGTCATTTTAGGCTGTTACAATAACCCATGTAAAGTCCAAAAACAAATCATTGAAACATACTAATAATCACATCAATCTATCGACCTCAGATATCTCCAAGGGTTATTTCTTACACTAAAAATGACCGAAACCTGTTATCTACTATCCAAAATGAGTTCGGTCCCCTGACCTGTGCATTACTTCAATCTATAAATAGATCCTGTTGTAGATATGGTACTGCATTGATACAAATCAAAGCTCTGATAGCGCTGAGAGAACAGGAATGCCGCATTTCCTTTGTTTATCAAAGGGAATTTAATTATTGCTGATCGACCTGCAGCTCTTCAAACACTCTTTCATTTTAGACACACATAACTTCAGTACTTTCAGCGCTTTGATTTAAATATGGAACCAGTCATAAATAAAAAAAATATCTACAATGAGCAAACCTAACCACTAGTTGCTATTGAATTCTGTCCCCTTGATCTGTTAATGACCGTTGAAATACTTAACCACGAAATCCGATTGCTCAGTTATAGCAGAATCCCTCAAAGTTGCATTGGCACCATATCCTGTTATAGCTCTGCCAAGTCCTTCTTGCAAAATGTCCAAATATTTCGAACAAAAAAATCGTATATTTCGTATTCTACAATTAAAACTTGATTACTTAAGCAACACTTAAATTCTAATATTTAGAAATAGATAATACATGTAGTGTATTTAGTTACACCTCCAAAGAATGAAATACAAATCAATCTATTCATTGTTTCTAGAGCACTGTGTGTTACACATGCCATAATTATAGAGGAAATGCTGCACTGTTATTCCGCAGACCCTGAATTTTAGCGGCCGTTTTAGCGACCGTTTTGGGACCATCGTTTTTCGTAAAATCATTCGTCGGCGTTTTATTCTTCAAGGGAGTTAATCGTGAATAACTATAGATAATCTATGTCGAAATGGCTCTTTACCCGATTTGGTTGTGTATTAAGGAAGCGTTCTAATGATGACTGGAATTTAAAAAAAAAAAGTTAAAAAAAAAAAAACTCAATCACTACCCTACCCAAACTTTTTAAGACCGCTGCCCTAAGTGCACTTTTTTTTTTTGCCTGACCATCTCGTGCTACGCAAAAAAATAATAATAGAAAAATAATAATAATCATAATGACATTTATAACAGTAAAACAATAAAAAGGGAGGCAACTACATGGTGCCTCTTTTAGAGGACGGTAGTACATTTTGATTGTAAACATGTATATTTTCACTTTTCAATTCCGACGCGTTATACGCAATTACTTTCGCATGCATATGCCTATACACGCGCGCCTTGAAGGTGCATGCTATGTTCTTAGATATTGTTGTAATTGTACATGCATAATATACGTTTTACTTTTGTTATAATTATACATTCGCACGTTCTGTGTGTTTTACTTTGACTTTCAGTGTACATACATCTTATCTGTTATACGTTTGCTATCATTGTAACTAGCATTATTTTTTTTGTAGTTACTGTTGTTGTTTCGACATTTTGCATTCATCACATTCATTTATGACGTTTAAACCGTTTGACATGCAGGCCCGAATCCCTAATTTTTCCGCTTGGGGGGGGGGGGGGGGGGGGGGGGGGGGGGGGGGGGGGAGGGCATTATTTGAATGTGATGTGAGTGCTAGGGGTCCATGCTCCCCCGGAAAAACATTAATGTTTTTAGTGTGACAGAGATGCATTCTGAAAGGTATCTGGGGATAAAAGTGAAGGATTTTTTTTTTGAAACTTGAAGACCATGGATCTAATGCGTAGGTCCCACTGGAGAATGTGGAAATACACAAATTTTCTCCCGATGGCATCAGATGTTTGAGCCAAAAAGACAGAGTAGTCCTATGAGAAGCTTCGGGATTGGCCCGTTGAAACGTTCACTGATGTTTCGGCTATGGTACAATGGCATTGTATTATCGTGGATGGCTCCCGATTTCATTTTTTTTTTTTTTGCGAATATTCTGAGATTCTATCGCAAGATCTGGCTGCCGAACCTTCGAGACGTCACCAAATCCTGGGGGATTCCTCGGAGGAAAAAAATATTTCGCGGAAGCTCCGTGAATGTTTACAATGAGTTTCTGGGAGACTATACGTATATTTCCCCGACCTGTTTTTCCCGATAAAACTTCGCGAACATAAAGGGAAAAAATCAATGCAAGAATTGAAGTTCTCCCGAGGAAGTACATCCTCAATGCAAAAGATGTCTAGTGGGACTGAGCCTTGAGCGATATAATTTTATATTTTACCTTCGCAAAGCCATACTATTGAATAATAACTATGCAATAGTATTTGACTATAGTTGTATTAAAAGAAATGACGGTAGTTGTGGGTGGGCAGACTGGGACACTGATATTACTGAAAGGGCATTTACTCCGGTAATGGGGGATAGGGTAAAAAATAAAGGTGCCTCGTGAATTATTAACCGCAAACTTGGATAAAAAATTAATATGTGTTTTTTTAACCCCCCCCCCCCCCCCCCCCCCCCCCAAAAAAAAAGTGACTTGTGTACACTATCAATTAGTGAATGCTTTGAATAATCATCAGTTTTAGACTCAACAGTGTAAAAGACAGTTTTGTTTAAGTCTGAGTAAAAATACAAAACATTTTAAACATGTTTTGTCAAATATATGGAAGGGAATAGCGGGTATATGCTGTATTAGGTTCGAACTTGGTAATCTTGACTGTCTAATTTGTCGATCTGGAAGCAGCCTTCACACACAGACTTCCAAGATACAAAAAAATCAGGCCCACGTTTTAGGGTCGGATGGTTTCAGAAGGGATGGGCCCCTTCTGCGTGTCGATTTTTGTACTTTTTTTCTAATTGTTAAATCAGTGACAAAACAAACAATATTCATTAATAAAAGATGTTGATATCTAATATAAAATCTTTAATATCCGTTTATTGTGTTTTCAGTTCATTAATATTTCGTATTCATCTACTTATCAGTAACATTGTTCAATGACTGATTACATGGATTTGATTTGAAATAGTAATCATGCATAATCTACATATACATTGTCCCAAAATATGGATTGTCCTAAACTATGGCTGATTGAATTTTCAAATTCTTTCATTTCTTTTTCATATTTTTATAAATTTAAAATACACCAGGGTGACTATATTGAGAGACCGTATGTAGACATGTAGATATTAAATATATATAAATACACCAGGGTGTCTATATTGAGAGACCGTATGTAGACATGTAGATATTATATATAATACCGACTTGGACTATTAAATGATATAATATATAATAACAGCATGAGAGGTATGTACTTTTTATATTCAGGAAGAGACCGTATGTAGACATGTAGTATATATTATAATAATATTAACTATTACAGTATATATAAAAATAGTAAAGCTGATGACATTTAGAAACACAACGCAGGTCAGAATTGGACACCAAAGTGCGTTGCATTGTTGCATAGAAATCAAACGGACTTTGGGGTCAGAACTTTGAACATATGTTTATGAAAGAGCATGCAATTAAAGGCCTATCATACTTCCTAAAGCAGTGTTTATCCTTCGGAAAGAAGGTGCGTACTACAGATTCGTTACGAGATCTCGTTGACGATAACGTTACTACAATGCATAAATAAGAAAGAATCTTTTATTTATGATCATTCAATTGTTTACAAAAATATCTGATTTGCATAATTCACATATCTTCATCAGTTTTCTGACGTTTTCCGTAGATCTTCGTATGTCTCCGTTCACGAATCACGAGTATATGAATTGGTGACGTAGCAGATAAATAGATTGTGATTCGCCGACGGGTTTTCAAATCAAATTATTTCCGATTAGGCCAAAAAAAAGTCTCGAGCAAATAAAAAAAAGGGTCGGTAGATCGGAATTTTTTTTATTGATTTTCTTTTACATGAAACGAAACGTAAAAAAGGAAATATTTTCTTTTAAAAGCGGAGAGGAAAAAAAAACTTTAGGGTCAGTCGTTTAAAAAGAGGATCGGTCGAGAGACCAGAAACGGAACTTTTTTTTTTTTTTTGGCCTTACAGACCGTCTTCGTGAATACTCGCCAATGCAAAATGTAAACAATGAGGGTACAAGATACTTAAATTCTGTAATTTGATCAATATTTTCAATGCATTTAATCGTTAATTTACAGCAGATATTTGCACATTATGCACCATTTGTGTTTGTTTACAATATGTCTATGTTATTTTATATTGTCTTTTTCATAAAAATTAAATCATTATGAAATATAATGAGCCTTTAAATGAACGGAATTATACACGATTTTTTTACCATTCTTAACAGTTATTTTGCTGATATAAAATGACTAAAGGAGCGTTTTGGGAACTTTTTGGACAAATTTTACAATTTGACATGGAATTAAACAGGCACGTTTGACAATATGATTTGAATGAAAAGATATTTGTTTCTCGTTCAGCAATATAACAGAACAGAACAGAAGTTTATTGATTGTCACAGCATACATAGCTCATTGACATAAACATAGAAATTCATTCACAATAACACAGAAAAATAAATAGATAAATAGATTATAACAGTTATTTCAATAGACTAAATAACTATAGATTATATAGAAATATAAAGACGTCACTGAATCTGGCCTTTATATCTATGCACAACAAAATACGTTTTATACCAATTCTAAACGTCCTTACCGTATCATCATCAACATATCATCATCATCATCATCATCATCATCATCATATTTTACATCTTCATTGAATTTGATGGTAATTTCAACTGACGAAAAAGCAGACATAACGTAACAGATGTTGCTGTTGTGAAGTATATCAAATACATGTGTAAACTATAAATCATAAAATTAGGACTTGTCTCTTAACAGCCAGGTTTCAAAAAGAACTATTTTTTACTCCACAACTATTCCTGCGTAGAAATACATTAATGTTAATAATTCAGTAAATGTTTTCAGTTCGGGTTATAAAAGCCTTCTAACGGATAACAATGGTGAAGTGATGTGATGTACTGTACTTTCAAGCACTACGTGAAACTTGATTTTTTTTTTTTTTTTTATGTATGCGAGCGGACTACAGTTTCAAACTATTTTGTTTCAAGGTTTCACGCAGTCCTTGAAAAAACAGGCAAAAACTTCTGATGAAGATCCTATATTCCATGGAAAGCTTACAGCTTTCTCCTTTGACGGACAATCGATGAAGAAATGAAATACTTAGGGTAATTTCCTATTTTCAAGCGGAGCCAATGTTGACATTTGATGCCTTTAGTGACGTCACGGTCACGTGGTATTGCTACACAGTTACAGTGTATAAATATTGACCTGGTACTCATATAATATTCACATGTCAAAGGTAAACTTACCGATTATCCTCGGCATTCTCCGATATTATTTACAGCATGTCGTTTAAACATGTATGGAGAGCTTATAGGTATAACATATTGAACATGTATACTACAGTTGTTCAGTATTAGTTGGGATCGTATTTGGTTTGACTAATCGATCTCATGGCTCGAATCCCACAGATTTTTGTTTTACTTATTATCTACTCATATAGACTCATTTTGATGCACTCAATAGGTACCACATGAAGCCTGATCTGCAGAAAACCACAGTTAAACCTTACCAAATTTAATTACAAAAATCCTCATTTCCAGACCACTGAGGAGCAGCGAACAGCATAAAACCTGATCAGCCTGCGAGTTACTCGCAGGCTGATCTGGTTTTATGCTGTTCGCATAGGTCTTTTCATGGTTTCCTCTATGAGGGAAAGGGTTAAAGAAAATCATCCGATACAATTAAATATACTAAATAAAAAATACAAGCAATTAACCGGGTGTAAAACATGTACTTAAAAAATAATTGGATTTTATGTTAAAGATGGTGCAAAAAAAGTGCAACAATGAGACTCGAACCAAGGTGATATTGCTGTTCACAGCATGCGCTTTACCTTTCGGCCATTTCCGTAATATATCAGTATTGCACTCTAAACTGTCATAAGTATCAATGCCGTAACATATAGGTCACGCATTTCAACGACATTGTTGTGAATATGGCGCGGCGGTCTTTGACGTCGTCTTGTGCGTTTCCGCACTTTACGTTAACGTAATGTATTTTGTTGTTGTTGTATTGGGGTTTACCGTCGTTGCGATAGTATTTCAATCATATAGCGACGTCCAGCTAATTACAGGTGGAGGAAGACCCCGAGTACACAGAGGTACCCGGGTAGAACCACCGGCCTACCGCAAGCCAGCTGGAAGGCTTCCTCACATGGGATTCGAACCCACAGCGGTGAGGGGCTGAGAGATTTGTAGTCCACGACTGTTACCGCTCGGCCACACTTTTTACCAAACTTCACACAGCGATCTCCCTTGCACACTCATTTAGGAAAAAGAATGCCGAATAATTAAGGAGAGATAACTGTTGCTTTGACCGAAAAACTGCCGCATTAAAAAAACATCAACAACCTTATGTATAAGAAGGTAGGTAACCTTTTCTGTTGAAATTGTACATCATGTCGTTTCAAATGCCGTAGTAAAACTAAAGCCACAATATCAGAGTTGAATTGTATGGACAGATACTGATGAACTAAACACATACACCTAAAATGAATACTTATGCTGATTTGAAAGCCATTGTTTTGGGATAATTTTGTGATTAAATTGAAACCAAAACTACATCAACGATGTCACCGAAACGTTCGATAGTATCTGGAAAAATTGGCGAGATTCCGTCGGTCAGATCTCTTCCGATCAAAGGTGTTGACATTTTTAGGGCGATTCCTCAGGCAAGGGAATGTTTTTATCCCTGTATGTCTTTATTCATCTCTTTCACGAAAAAAATTATGAAAATCTATCAATGATCAAAGGAGTCACGGCATTTGAAACGATATGATGTTCGATTTCAATGGTAAACGTTACCTACCTTCTTATTATATATAAGGTAGTTGATTTTTTTTAATGCGGCAGTTTTTCGGTCAAAGCAACGTACTGATACCTTTGCTCATAATACCCAGAGGACATCATACGATTTCTTCCGAAAACGCATACGGCCACACACGAAAGATAATGAGTGACTGGTAAATATTTATAAACAAAACATGTAGATACTGTTTTCTGAAAATATAAGCGGATGTTGTGACGTCACTGGTAATTCCCAATTACGCCACCTTAAAACGAGATTGTAGACAAACGACAGAATATTAACTACAAATTTCCTTCAAATTCAAATCAAGAATCGCGATGGCTGGACAAAAAGCAGGTAAGCATAAATACAATGTATATGTATGTGTATGTGTGTACACAGATTTAAAATATTAAAACGGTTAATTGATTAAAAATTGAGGAGGAAGTCAACCAACATATTCATAGATATAGATTATATTTAGATATAAGTTTGTTTCATTTTCGAAGAAAATGTTCATATTTGTTTTAAACATGTTAGATATTGATTATTGTTGTAGTATTATCATTTCTAATTCTTTAAAAAGCTCTGTACGCCTTTTCGCAGACGATACCATACTCACAATAAACTCAAATTCAGATTCTGAAATTCTACATTCTTTTACATAATCTAGAGGAATGGGAAAAGTGGTTCATGGAATTTAACACAGATAAATGTGAAATATCAGAATAGCGGAAAAGAAAGACCCAACTATCTGCTAATACAAACTCTGTGGAAAAGTACAATTACGAGAAACAGAACATTCTAAATACCTGTGAGTTGAATTAAGTTCACATGTAATGACTTTTCATTGAAACTAAACATAAATGACATCTTTTCTTTTATCAGGAGAAACCTTAGAACAAACAACTACAAAACCAAAGAATGGGCGATTAATAATAATTGATAATTAATAATATGAACATGACCGCAGTGTCACAGGGATGTTAACCCAACTTAAATGGCCAAGTCTAGAAATTAGGCGACATTTACCCTCACTCTTCATCTTCTCCTAAATACAACATCACCCTGTAACCAAATAAATCCATCTAGATGGCTACACTAATTACCATATGACTTCTTTCTCCCAAGAACTACATGACGCTGAAATAAATTCCCATGTATTGTCTAAGAGCGTGCTTCACTGACTCAGTTCATCTCAAATGTTCTAATTTGATTTTACTGACCTGTTTTTATCCGGTTTTTAACAATAGTTGTTTTACAAAAATACTCGATGTTTAAACAGCCCCCCACCCCCCTTATTATGTTTGGGAGTATCGTGTAAATGTAAATTATTTTATCTTACATCTACCGTAGTAAAATATGTATGATAACAGCAGCAGACCTTATGATTCTCCCAACCTCGTCTGATAAACTTATATAAAAACACAGTAACATATTATTCTCTATATCATTAGTTATTTAATGATGGTGATGATGATGATGACAGTTTATAGCAAAACTATATACTGAAAGCTTGTATCTATCCAATTTATCCAGATAATCGGGTGGGGTGGTGGTTAATTATATAAATTTACAGTACTATTTTCTGAAAATGAAAACTGGGTTATACCTATGCATAACGTAAATGACTGTGAATTGCCAATGACATAAATGTATATCGATGGCTCAACGCAAAACTGTCGTAACTCCGTTTTTTAAAATTGTTCAGGAGAAGGAAAAAACTTTCTGAATTTATTTGTGTTGGATATATTACAAGTGTTTTAACATAAAATTGCTGCATTATATGTCAGTTTTAATAAACTTCATTGTAATTTTTTCAACATTTAATAAAAAAGATGATTTTTAGGATAAACTGACTTACTACAGTTTTCCACTTCAAATGTTAGGTTTCATCGAAAAGAAAATCAATGCAACAATGTAGTAACTTTGACTTAAGACAGTATTCCACCTCATATCATATGAATTCTGGAAAATTAGTTCATGCAACACTGTATCAATATCATTTTCACCAGTTTTAAATGATATAAAAAGGGGTCCATTAGGTATAACAAACAAATTCATGACAAGGGGACATTCCAGGGTTGATGACAAACTTTGATGACCAACGTTTTGACCTTTTGAGAAATGTTTTTATCAATGCATGCTTAATATTATTAGAGCTATACAAGTATTAATGTAATAACTAAACTAGAGTACATCAGGTTGACAGACCCCAGGTATCTGAGTTGAAAATGTGCCAATAGTTCATTAACACCATTAAAACTTAACATTTTTATAATCGCAAATGTTATTACAGACCGTTTTAAGTGCTGTCAATGACCAACATAAAGAAACAAATGTCCATGACAATACCTCATGTAGGTAAACCAAAGACCTAATAACCTAACAGAGATTCACATCTTTGATAAAGGTATGTGCAAAGAGCAAATCAAGAGAAGTTCTCGTTAAGTTATGTGTATGATCATGTGACAGCAAGATAATAGGAGATGTGTAAAATTGCTCATATCAATTATAAATATACTAAGTTTTCTCTTCAATGTGTTGTTGATTAAACCCAATATGTATATCTCTCATTAGATCACAGAACACTTTTATGAGTGATACTCATGTAAAGCATGTCTGTTAATTGTCTCCAAGATCTGAAACGTCTCAGCGAGATTTCATTCAAATCCCATTCACCTGTTGTTATTTTCTTGTCACAGGAAAAAACATTTTTTTGGACAGCTTAATAGGTCTTTAGGCAGATAAGCTTTTGAGCAGATATCATTATATAACTTCTTAACAAATAATTTTATCATCCGCATCATCATCAGCATCTTTATACTGGGTATAACTTTTACCCGTTTTCCTGTTTGCTGCTCTCCAGACTTAATTTCTATCCATAGCATCTACTGTCTTGAGGAAACAAAGACTTACTCTACACTTTTCAAAGTAACAAACTTTGTAATACTATCAGTTTCTTAAACAATATTTGTTTCAAATAGTTTAGTTTAATTTTGGTTTCAAATACAGTCATTTGCATCATTTGATCATTTTGTTCTTCTGTATTTCCAGATATGTACACATTTTTCTACATTTTGGAGGGAAATTAAGGATACTGTATTAAAGTATTTAATTGTATTAACAAAACCCTGACTATCATTCTGCATTATTCATATTTAAATGATTTAAAAGAATCGCCATGATTTAAATCTAACATTTTAATTGTTTTACGATATTAAACAACACTAAAGATAAAGTTTTCTTCACACTTTCACCTGCTACTTTGAGGACTTACTCATTGTCACATGGTGTTAGGAAGAAAAGGGGTTGTTAACAGCAGGAATAGTTTACTTGCACTAAAGGTTTAGAGACTAAACTAAATGTTTTATAAACACACCTAGCTCCCAACTTTCATGACCAGTGAGGACAGCAGACCCATTACATATTATAAATGATATTACTTGATAAGACCTTCTAGGGGGTCATCAAAATAGATCCCGTGCCTGTTCTTTATGAGCAGGAATCATACCATTTTGAAAATACATTTGGAAGAATCTGATTTTTGAGCTGCTGCTAAAGCATCATTTAGTGTCAATACATAAAGGACACAGAATTTCACTTCTTTTTCTGATTGAGTGTTCCATGCAGTGGCTGCTGCTTAATAAAAGTCTGTTGACCAGTACAGGGCATTCAAAATTATACATGTATCTACATAAATTTGGTCACCATCCGTAATTTCATCTTTCCAGTTAGGTGTTGGAAAATCAATTGTCTAATCAATGTACATACAATATTGGTGACACATTGTTTTTTCTACTGCCAAATACTTCACAACCCTAAAGGATTGTTGTAGAATGCGCTTAGAGCATGGTGAGAAATGTGAAGAATTTTAAATAGAAACTGGTGATGTTCATAACTGCATGAGAAGTTAAATTTAAAACTGACACTTTAAGCATTTAAGACCATTATTAAGACAACATTTGCTGAACAAAATTAAGTGAAAGAGGAGCAGGGTAGTTCAGTGATTGCCACTGATAGCACACACATCTCGGGATCAAGGGTTCATGGTTTGAATCTAGGTCGTGTGGCTGCCTGTTTCCTTGAGTATGCAATTAACCTTGAATTGTTCCACTCCACCCAGGTGTATTAATGGGTACCTGTGAGGTTTTTTTTTCGGGTCATGCATATGACTTCCTAGCACCATATGTCTGACATCTGCTCCTATGGAATTGACATATATATTCAATGATCCGGAGGTAAACATGTCATGTTGGCTGATTGAGCACTAGCTTGAAGGTAGACTACAAATAAGTATTACCTATAGATACAAGTAAAGCTGTAAAGACAAGTAATATGTCAGAACTTAAAGTAGATATTTCTACAAGTTAAAGATAGTAAATGTATTTCTGTATGAAAAAAATAGCTGGCACAGACAAACTAATTCTAATTGATCAATTAATACACAAAAAACTTTATTTCATTTTCTTCTTAATAGGCTTTTATCAATAAGTTTGTTTTCTAAATGATTCATTTATAGTTGGTCCTTAAATTCTTGTTTTGGACAACTGCTACCTGATGAAACAAACTAATTTCGATTTCCAATATTTTTAATTGTTTGTGATTGAAAAACTTTGTTTCAACAGTAAAAGCAAAAAATAATTGTTAATTATCTAGTTTTGAGACTGTTTAGGACTGAAAACATGAGTGTGGCACCACCTAAAACACATATATTTTGATAAAAACAAAAGTGTTCTCTGGAAGACACATGTCACCTGCTGAAGCATGACGGATAGACAGACGAAGGGATAGACAGACAGACAGAAGACGGAAAAGTGATCCCTATGTGTCACTTCTGCTTACAGCAGGCAACACAATAAACAGTATGTTGGGTATCAGGATAAATTTCCATCCAACCAAATATCATTAATGACATCAACTTTGGGAAGTAAAAGGAACTAAGTGAATTTAAAAAAACTTAGCAAATGCAATCTTCAAATGTCACTTTTAAATTATTTTGCTCTGTGCACATCATGTCACCATATGTCACAACAGTCTGAGATGCATCACACAACAATTAATAATAACTCAATAAGTTAGAAATACAACTTATTGGTGGGGATAATTGATTTTGTTGTTCTTTTTTTTCACCGTAAATGTCTACCTTACATTGACCTATCTGCAGTTTATGGCGTTAGATAAGACTAAATGAATATTTGAATGATTTTCATTGGTAAAAAAATGCCTATAGATCTTCTTTGGAGAAAAAGTTACACAAATTTTTTTGTTAAGATAACTAGCTGAAATATATGCTTCCTATATATTCACTAAATTATCCTGACTGAATTACAGTTTATTTGATAAATACATTGTTGTTTTATCAAAACACTTCTCTTGGATGCACATTGAGATCTGTTTTGGACCAAATGTTATTCTGCACAATCAAAAGAATATATTAGTCCTATTCACTGAATGACAATTATAGTCCATAATGTTTTTTTTCTGCTGATTGTAGTGGAATGGATGCTTTATCTATGCTTAATTTGATTCCAAGTATGAAACTTTTCACAGATAATAATTTGTACATGTATATCATATAACCGTACTACATTATGCATGACTTAAATCCACATAATTGCTGCATATCTTGTTTTAAAAGACATTTCTTGTTATTAAAAGTATTTACTTTTTGATATCTCTAGCCATTTGTGAGTTTAGGTCTGAAAAAGTGAGTGTCATACCGAAAGTATGTGACTTGACAGGACTGGTATGATAAATGAATCTTAAAAAGTGTTTGGATTCCATAATAGCAAGTCGTAAAATATTAGTAAATAAGTTGAATAAAATGTTAACTGTATTTATTCAAGTACCTAGTGACACCACAGTACTATGACATCATCATTATGAATTATGACATCATTGTGTAAAAATATTGTTGAGATACTACAGTGTTGCATATCATTTGTTTCAAAATGTGCATGTTTTTCAGTGCAACACTGTATGTAACTCAAGTTACGACAGTGTTGCACAAATGAAATCAACCAAATAATTATACTACTTTTGGACCATTTTTCATTTTTACAACTTAAATATAAATATTTTTTCAAAAAATTATTTCCACAGATAGGGCATTGTAATATAATGTAAAAAATGCAAAAACATCATTTTGTGAAAAAAATGGAGTTACGACAGTTTTGCGTTGAGCCCTCGATATATAGATCTAGTTTCAAAAAAGTATTCATATATTTCTTAAGTCATTTTAAGTAATTAGAAGATTTTGTATTGTGATTATTTCTAATGATTACGGCAACTTATATCAAATCTGAATATTGAGACCCGTTTGAGATCTTTCCCGTTTTTCCCCATCCAGATTATTTGTGTGTGTCCGTTGGCGGGGGGGGGGGGGGGGGGGGGGGGGGGGGTCGAAGAAACTAAACAACAATAGCATTGAAAATATCATATCCTACTTATTCGCCTACGCCGAATATGCTATTGTCATGTTTATAAATAGACTAAAGAGTATACCTATGCGGGATTTTAGTACTCAGGCCGACTTTTGTCCGTGGTCCATCGTGCGAATTGCTTGTGAACACTCTAGAGGTCACAGTTTTGGTCCAATCTCAATGAAACTTGGTCAGAATGTTTGTCTACATGATATCGAAATTGAGTCATGCTGGGTCAAATACTAGGTCACCAGGTCAAATCTTATAAAATCTTAGAGAAACTTTATGAACACGCTATAGAGGCCACATTTTTGGCTCAACCTTCATAGAACTTAGTGAGAATTTTTATCAACAGGAAATCTCGAATGAGTTGGAAAATGGGTCACATTGAGTCAAAAAGTAGGTCACGGGGGCAAATCTTAGTAAAACTTTGTGACTACTCTAGAAGCTACATTTTTAGCCTAATCTTCACGTAACTTGGTCAGAATGTTCTAGGAAGAGTTCAAAAGTGGGTTACATGGGGCCAAAAAGTAGGTCACCATAGCAAATCTTGTAAAAGGGGCCGCCGTGGCCGAGCGGTTACAGTCGTGGACTACAAATCACGCAGCTTCTCACCGCTGTGGGTTCGAATTCCGGTAGGGACTTCGGACTTTTCATGTGAGCCTTCCAGCTGGCTTGCGGTAGGTCGGTGGTTCTACCCGGGTACTTCTGTGTACTCGGGGTCTTCCTCCACCTGTAATTAGCTGGACGTCGCTATATGACTGAAATACTATCCCAGCGACGGTAAACTACAATACAACAACAAATCTTTTAAAATTAGAATAATCTTGTGTAAACTCTAAAGGCCACATTTTTGGCTCAATCTTCATGCACTTTAGTCTGAAAGTTTGTCTTCATGAAGTCTTAGATGTGTTTAAAACTGGGTCATGTGGGTTAAAAAAGTAGGTCACCAGGTCAAAACTCAGAAAGAGCTTATGAACACTGTAGAGGTCACATTTTTAGCTCAATCTTTATGGAATTTGGTCAGAATTTTTATCTACTTGCAATCTGAAATGAGTTCAAAACTGAGTCACATGGGGTCAAAATGTAGGTTACCAGGTCAGATGATAGAAAAAAAAACATTGCAAACACTGTAGAGGCAACATTATTGTCCCAGTCTTCATAAAATTTGATAAGAATGTTGTCTGCATGAAATCCCAGACGAGTGGAATTTTGTAGAGTAAAAATCTAGGTCACTTAGTCAAATGTTTAAAAGATTAACATTGCAAACACTTTAGATACCACTTACCCCTTAGCCACCGGGGATGGTCCTTTTTCATTGCATAAATTAAAAGTTTGTTTGTTTAATGGGTTTAACGTTCTGTCGATAGTATTTCAGTCATTTGGAGACGATGTCTACTTGAGACAGATATAGTACTTGAGACGGATATAGTGCTTTCACACTGCAGTATCACACCATAGACATGTGGCATGATATCACACCCAGACACATTATCCTGACACCGGGCCAACCAATCCCGGAACAATCCTTATATGCTGAGCGCCGAGCAAGGGAGCTAAACCACTACCATTTCTTACGACTTTGGTATGTCGCGAAAAGTAAAAGTCATGGCGAGGAACTAGTTTTGGAACCATAGGGAGTATAATCGCACCAGGAAAGTTTGCGTCGCATTGACAGTATTTCAGTCATTTTGGGACTACATGATAATGAGACAAACATTATACTGCCTCACTGCAGTATTATCCCGTAAGCAAATGACATGATACCACACACAGTCACATCATGACACCGGGTCAACCAGTCCTGGAACTACCTTTATGTTCTGAGTAAACACTCGTTAGGATAAATCGCACTTAATTTAAAATTAACTAAATTACAAACACAAATATATTACCCGATGAGTCAATGCAGTTATTACATGAGATAAACTTTATTTCAATTCGGCAAGAAAGAAAATTCTAGTAAACTTTTAAGATACGTTGTCTGACGTTATTCTTAACCCATATCACCTAAATTTCTTAATTGTACTTGTCCTTTCTTCATTTAAGATTGTACCATTAGTTGTTTATTGGGATGATAGCTGAAAATTTATTGACTAAATAGCAAACATCGTAGACCATGATCAGACTTCACATATACATGTGCAGGCTGATCTTGGTCTGCACGGTTCGTAAAGGCAGTCACAAATCCCCACAGCATTGCAAGGGTTAATAAATTTTGCTATATATGACAGGTGTTGGGGAAACCAATCTGACAAAAGTACACATATATATAGGAGATGACTTGAGTCAGATTGTAGGGAAACCGTCCATATATCGGGCTTTAATAGGTTAGACACGTTTCGTATCAAATATCATTAAAATTGTAATCATTATTATGTTAAACGTTGTCGTCATTATTATCGTTGTCGACGTCATGATCAGCATTAATTGTTCGTGTTTATTTATTTTCAGAGTTAGTTTGTGAACTAAACATTGGACCTGATCCCCTGATTGTGGCCGTATGTTTTCTAAACGACACTATTGTTGCTCTCCTGGACCGCAGAAATGACGCCATTTTACTTGCTGATGTTCAAACCCGGAAGTGTGGTTGGTAGTTTGGAGCTGTCTGAAGTCAACAAGGGGAAGGGGCAGCCATCAGACATTAACAAAACATTTCAAGAAGGAGAACTCTTGATCACATACACATTTGAAGGGTATTCGATAGCCCGTATGTACCGCTTTGTTCTGGATGGAAACCGATTGCGTTTGCGGGAAACAAAGCACATGCGCATTCCGATGAGGTCCCGATCAGTCGTCTGCTTAGATGACCGCCATTACGCTGCGCTAACTGAATATTCAGTTATTGTAATGGCTAATGACGGAAGTGTCGTTGGGAAACTGGATAAAAAGCAATCGGATAGAGGAGGGTTAATGATGAGCATGCGTAGAGGAGGCATGACCTACTTTTATTTCGGGGACCGTGGTGATTTTGTCGGCTGCTGCTGGGACGGCCGGAATGCATCAGAAGTCTTCCGTCGATCTGAGAGGATGAATTTTCCTCGAGGCTCAGATGTTTATGGCGACACCTTGCTTGTTGCTTGCGACAGTGCCCGCAGTGTCGTCCGTTTATCTGTCGATGGGAGGTCACGTGTTGATGTCATCGTGACACACATGGCAAAGCAGTTCGGAGACATAGCGGTGCAGCCAAGCGGCGACAACTTTGTTACAACAGTATGGGGACAGGATAACCGGCCCTGCATATACCGCCTTCTGTGAACAAGTCAATTTAGTATGCTCTTCGTCATACATTTTTTCCACAATGAACTTATATATAATTTCTGATTCGTGTTTTGATAATAAGATGCTAGGTCATATGATTTTATTATTCTTATCCAGATTTTATGAAATGCAATAACATCTTCTACGGTGAAATATGTTATCATTTATGGGTTCCTCAGTCATTTCACCGAAAGAGTGGACTAAATGCAATTTCACTATTGTGAAATGCACGTCATATGTACGTATGAAAACATTTTTTTTTAATTATACTCATATCTTATTATTTTAATATTACCATTTTTAAAAATCATCAAAAATGATTTTAACCTAGATTCAAAATTTGAATGCGCAGTTTTTTTGAAAATGCTCGACATGTGATGTATATTGTTTCTGGTAATACAAGCCCTAATGTTCTTAAATTTGTTTCATAATGTTTACACAAATTTTAATAAAATGCAGACTGGGATATTTAACTACCCTTAACAGATGTCTGAGAAGATAAAATATGCATTTTTGTATGCAATCATTACGAAAAAGATATGATCATTTCATTTTATAAAGGTTACCGACGTACATGTTAGTACACACAGTTTCTAGCCCAACATGCTGGTCCGTCTTTTCAAGAATGTTCAAATCAAAGACCTATTAGGCGTAATAAAAACTTTTTTTGTTTCCACTAACCCGACCGACGCTATTTTTTGTACCGACCCTACCCTTTTTTTCGTAGTTTTCGGTTGGAAAACGCTGTTTTGCATCAATTCCTGTAAAAAATAAGGTAAAAATGGGGAAAAAAGTTAAGAATGAAAAAACGTTTAGCCGACCTACCGACCCTATTTTTTTCGGCGATGTTAGTGGAAGCAAACAATTTTTTTTTTCGCCTTAAACAAAGATTGGCAACTAGTGTAACTCACAAAAGCACGCAGCATATTGTTCAATTGTCGCAAAGTCATTTTTCAGATATCGCCTATTCCATTGAGGGTATGTGAAAATAAATTATATCTTACAATAGAACATTAAATTACTATCAAAATGGTACTTTTTTATTAAAATAAGTCAAGAAAAAAAAAGTTATATGCAAAATGGAAAAGGACATGCATGAAAAGAACTAGGCTATGTAAAATATGTTGTTTTTCTGCTACACTGGTTAAATTTAAATCATTATTAAAAAGAATTTTTTGGAATAAATAAAACTGAATATAATCCCTTGCATTAGAGAAATGATTATTGTAAAATATGGTTTCATTTTCCTCTGTGATTTTTCCATACCTTTTGAAAGTTTGCAAAATTCAATGACCTGCTGTGTATCTAAGCATTTTCCACTGGATATTACATGTGTTTTCAATCTCTATTTAATAGGTCTTTGGTTCAAGCATGGCGACATTTGCAGGAAACTGCGCATGTGTAAAGATGTAGTCATAATTTGGTCCCCGTTTCACGAAATTTAAAAGTTTCATAAATTCTGAGGATCTAAAATTCCCTCAACCACCGTCCTACAGAATTGCCGGAAAATTTATACATGCATATACATGTATTTTATTATTATAATATTGTATTCAAATTTTCTAATATTTCAAAATTAAAATTATACTGAACTTTTGAGTTCAGGAAATTCTCATTTGAGATACTTCCCGAAACGCAGGCAATTCGGAAGTCATTGGACTTTATCCTTACACTGTGGTCCATTTATGATGGGACTTCTATTTAATTTCACATTTTCAAAAAGGACATTTCGTATACACGGACCAGCGTGTACATTTATGTCTATTTCTGAGACTATCTTACTGTGTCCTTATATTTTAAAGATATATCACAATACTAGGTAACTATAAGATATACACGTATATTTAAATTTAAAATAACTTAATGATGCTTTTCATTGCAGACTATTCACTGGTTTAATTATCTAATAATATAGTTTCGGAATTTTACAGAACAGTTTTTGAGTTGAATATTACTTATAAGTTTTCTTCCATACTGATGATACAGTTTACAAAAATATAACAATAATAGAGAACATACGAATATTATTGTCATATTTCACTTTTGATTGTCATGTTACAAAATGTTATTATGAATTTATAAAGCATGCTTTAATTAACATTGTATCAAATAAAATGTGTGTGTGTGTTTTTTTTTCTCTCTTTTACGTAATAAACATTATCTATTTAAAATTTAATTTCTAGTTGCCAAATAATATTTGATTTTCCTGTATTTGTTTTATCGGGTGTTAAATGAATTGTTTGAAATCAATTATTTTTTATACATCTATACATGTTCAATACTGTCTTTCTTTACTGCTGCCTATGAGGATCGGGGTTTCTCAGCAATGAAGCATTCTTAAGATGATCCATCCATTATGGATATTCAAATACTTCAGTGCAGATGTAAGCATCCATTAATTTAGAGTTATAACTTTTTTTTCTTCAAAATCTATAAAGGCTTGCAATTACTATAAATGCACACTATCCAGGTGGCCATTTAGTTAGAGCGTCCGTCCCGGAATCGGGGGATCGTGGGTTCGATCCCCGGCAGCGACATATCAAAGTCTTGAAAAAATAATCTGGTATAGTTTCCTGGCTTGGCACTCAGTTCTAAGACTGGTTGGCCCGATGTCAGGATTATGTGACTGGGTGTGGTATAATACCAGATGTCTTCGGCGTAATACTGTAATGTGTTAGCTCTATTTCTGTCTCAAGCAGACATAGTCTGCAAATGACTGAAATATTGTAGGTGGGAGGTTAAAGCCAACAATCAAACAAAAATGTACTACGTACAATGGCTAATATTTTAACCTCTACTCAAGTAGAGCTAGAAGACTTTATGTCAAATTATATGGTAAACGTTCATGTATGTGCATGTGCGCGCACACATACACATGATGATTTAAATGTCATCCGCATTAAAAGGCATTTTTGTAATGTAATATTTGTTATTAACTTAGAGAAGAAGAAAACCGTACTCCATTACAATTAATAGTTATTCCAATGATACAACGTAATATAACTCTTGGACGCCTAATTGGATTGAAACAGCCATACTTATCTCCCTTGTCAGATTTGAACTGTGACTGATCTAATATTCCCCGCATCCCACTTTGTCTTCATGGACGTGATTCCTCAAATGCCCCCACTTCTGTGACAACAATGTTGTGATTTATAATACTGGAATCGTAATGCACACGAATGTATATGAATATAAACTACTCACCATTTGTTATGGATCACTAATTGTTCATTGTATATCAGACCACTCAAACGATTTAATATAATGATTGAAAAAGCAATTCATGAAATTTATTGCCCAAAATAACCAAATAAACCAGCTAAGAACTATCACAGATGGTGATTCATACCCCTGCTACATTGCTATGACGCATTAATGATTAATCAAAAGGTTACCATGATGTCACATGAAGGTGGAGGTCAAAATTCTGTCGGAAAAGGTGATGGGACTGTTTTAATAAATTCTGCATGTGATTATTAATTAATTCTGTGAAGCGATTTTAAAGATATATCTATTTTGAAAATAGAAAGAATATTGACCGGTCTCAACGCAACGCAACGGAACAGGACTACAAGCTTCCCCCCCCCCTCCCCACCTCAAAAACTTGCTTTGGTATATAATGTTCATCTAACAACTCAAAACGGTAATCGTCAAAAGCAAATCTATCAAATATATAAGTAAAATGGGTTCCACAAAGTGTTGTTTAGCAAATTTCGAGTAGTTCGTATATATCAAAGTAGCCACGCATATTACATTGATGCTTGATTATAAATACATCTATGTGTTAGAGGTATTTACCGCCGGGTGTTCGAGTCCTGGCACGTCCTCTCGGATTTTTCTTGTCAGGAAGCCTACCAGCTTGCTGTAGGACGATGGATCTACTTGGATACCTTTATGCTTTTGAGTCTTTCGCCACCTGTAATCATCTGGATAGGGTATACCAGTTTGTTTGTTAACTTAAACGTCCCACCGACAGTATTTCAGTCATTACCGGTATATTGCAATACGTTATTTTAGAAATACATGTTTCGGGAAGACATGATATCAACTGTATCACGTGTAAACGATAAAACAGGGATGCAAACGCTAACGATTGGGACATTTATCAGTTGCGAGCGTTATGGTTTTACTGAACGCAGCCTAGTCAATGCAATGTGAGACAGTCGCCAGGATTTACATGAAATAGCTATAAATATGTTGATTTTCCATAGGGAAATAATACAATAAACAATTAAATTCACTCTTATTCAATATTTCGGCAAAAGTTTGCCTTTCTAAAAAATCAAAAAAAAAAAAAACCAAAAAAAAAACCCCCCCCAAAAAAACATGAATTTTAACAAGTTCTACATTATAGTAAAGTTTAGATTTTTATTTTTGAAAGTTTATGCATCATATAATGCATCTTTCTACCATGAGTTTTTCTCATAAATCAAATTCAGTTTTTCATATTTACAGAAAATGTATATTTCACATAGGCCTCAATGTTAACTTAAATACAGATTATCTCCCCCAAATTAGATAAAGTTGGGAAAAAAACCTTAGTGAAATATTTTCATTTTTGAATGTCTTCAAAGTGTCAAAGTTTCACAGAAATATTACCATCCTGTGGTAAGATACTGAATATGGCTATTAGGGTCCCAATACCTGAAATTATTGTTTGAAATTAGTTTTCTGGAGTAAGATTACAATTGGTCTGAGTCACAGTCCGGCCAAGCGAGTTTATATATATATATTCGCTGTTTACTGATTCTAGGTTACATGATTAAAAAAATCTGAAATGAGATGTCATTTTATATCAACTTGTATTAAATGAGTTCATGAAAAGGGTTCAAAGTGAGCTTCTGACATACAGTGTATATTTGTAGATAACCATCATCATTATTATTTGATATCAACTGTGTCTTCACGGAGTATACATGTATTTTTCTTATTTTGTGGATTGCCACAGGAAAGAAAAACGAAAATGAAATGAATTATTTATTTGACAAATTTCTTCATCATTGTGTGAAAGCTAGAATTGACAGACACAACTGGAAAGTCACCAGTTAAGGTAAACTATCTATCATTAAATTGTGATCATGGTCCATCAAGTGATGGTGGGAATTTTATAGTAAATGCAAGCCTTTATAGACCTTGAGCAAAAGAGCCTATATCTCCAAGTTAATGGATGTTTGCATCTGCACTGAAGAAGTCTTTGTAAGGACCTTGATTATAATTTGATGATGGATGAAATACCTTAATATATATTTACAAAAAATGTTTTCACCAATATATGTTTTAAGCTTGTCAACACAATATTTGCAAGTCACTCCTAAATGTCCAAAAGTTGTATTGGAGGGTCTTCACAGGTTCACTTATTCTGATACTTTAACTCTTCTTTATCCCGCTTTCCACGCCAGTACCATTATTCACCATCCGCCACCAGTTTTCGTCCCATTAAATGGATATGTACTCATGCCAAACGCGGATTTCTTGAACCTTTCCACTATGGCCCAATCACTCGTACCTTCTTTTAGGGCGCTTACTTTGCGGTCCCGTACTTTACCCATCCATCCGTTGATCTATTCATAATAATAGTTGGAATAAATATCGTTATAATAAATATATGTTCAATTAATCATAAATCTCGGAGATGGTAAGTGAATTTTTAGTCGTCGTATCATGGTGTTCATTTCCTTTAAAATAGATCTACCAGAACACCATAACTTCTGTGCAGTGCGACTCCTGGAGATTACATTTAAGTGTGTATGCAAGGATGACCATTTATTTGAGCTTATTCTTTTTAATTTAGACAATAATATGCCCTACACTGAAAAGAATATAGGTTTGACTTTGTTTGATCGTCAAAAAAAAAAATGGTGTCGCTCACATCTCTAAAACTAAAAAAGTTCAGTTATGTTCAATATGTACTATGGGTTTCGTTTAAAATTGCTTTGAGTAATAGAATAGTTATGCTCCCTGACTTTGCAAAAATAATGTATAATTGGGTCATCTGTTCAGTTGGCACATTTCGAGTTTTTATAAATTTACTTTCAAATGAATTGCAATTGCGTTGTTTTCAAAAAAAACACATATAAATGATTGGACCTTTTTTTCCCAGCGTAATCTGTATAAAATGGATTTTGACCTATTTCTTGAACCAATCTAATCTTGGTTAACAACCAAACAGTTCGGGAAAGCACTCGTTTCATTAGTTTGCATGAATTATTTTAGGATTTTCCATCATTAAATTGGAGTTTCAGTGTGCATATCTTTATGAATGATTGTAAATAGGCAAATAACAATTTCATCTGCCTATTCAAACATAAAAAACATCAAGTTAAAAGAAAAACAAAACAAAAAAACTACCCAGTTGAAAAAGTAAATAGAGTCTTTAGAAAACTTAGTTAGCCTAGGTAGTGAATTCGTCCTTCTAAGTCACAAACTCGCCGTATATAAGGTACATATGAAGCATCAGCCTCCGTAGCGCATTTGGTTTAGCCCTGATATACTAAGGGCCCCGAGATCGAAACCCACTGACGTTTTTGATATAATAAATTTTTGCTTATATTACACTTTTTCCCTTTCTTTCTCTTTTTTTTTCACTGACTAGTATATTGCATTTCCTAAATTTAGCGATCAATACGTTTTCTAGCATTATTTTAAAATCGCAGACCATTTAAAACTTGCAAGCATTACTATATTAAATATAATACATTGTAACACTTTTACTTTCTTAACTTTCATATCTTTTAAAAGCTATTTCTTGTTAGACTTTTGGAAAGAAAGAAGTACATGTATGTCTATAACGATTTAATCCTGTTATTGACATTTTACAATGCAATACATGTATTGCTAATAATATATAACAACGTCCCAAATTGGCTTGTAGATAATCTTGGATTCAAATTTCTTTCAAAATCAGCGATCTAAATTGTACGAATTTAAATAATGTTAAATTCAGAAACATATGAGAGGTTTAAAATATTACATGCACTTCGTTGTCGACGCGCCGAAAAGGTTCTTAACCTCTGAATATTCATATAAATATTTATGACTTTATGAGTATTTATTTACAGAAATTTGAAAACTACATGAAACAATGAATTTTTTTTTTGAGGTGCAGACTGTTGAATCTCAGCTACACTATTGTATGGGCAGGATGACGCTGTCGGGCCCAGGTTTGCTTTGTTTGTAAAGGTGCCAAAACACGTCATTATAAGATAAAAGGTTCACTGTTATAATCAGTTATTTTGTGTATTTATAGATTTTAAATAAATTTACGTCTTTTGGTATACTGGGGGATCTTTTACAGAGGCCACAAATGCATCGGCTGATCAAACACAAAATTCAATCTTTAGACTTAAATGATATTCGAATAAGTTTGTAAATATTACTCCTGAACATAACCTTGAACTTTTTGATTAACTTATTTAGCCATTACTTCTATATGGTTCCGAAGACTGGGGTACAGCAAGAAGTTAAACGAATGGAGAGAATCCAAACGCAGCTAATAAAGTACAAAAATTATCAGTTAAAATAATAGTACACAAAATGACAGGAGGATTGGATTACCATGTGCATTTGTAATATGATTAAGTGTTTGTATAAGGTAATCACTTGTCCAGAACAAAAATATATTAATAAATTTACGAAGTTATGCTTACCGATTTAGATAAGTGTCTAATGAAAAACAACTGGGCAAGACAAACAAAAGCAGTATTTAGCTCTCTAGGTTTTTATGATGTATGGGTTCATGAAGGTGTATGAGATTATTTCAATTGCATGTCCGCTTTAAAACAGAGACATACAGATATTTTATTCAAAACTTAAAATTCTAGTATAATTGATTCATCAAGGAACACGTTATATAGAAACATATTTTCTTTTATTTTGATTTCCACTTTTACTTAATATGTGTTAACAAAAAGAAAGAAGAAAAAAAAAACGCACTTGAAAACTTTTCATCACATAGATTAGATATCGAAACTGGAAGATGGAATGATACTCCCTATGAAGAACGAACATACCTCGTCTGTAGAATGACAGATAACAAATATTATTTTCTTTGAGTGTAATCTGTTTTCAGACATAAGGCAAATATATATTCCTAAATACTTTCGTCTGCGCCCAAACATGTTTAAAACTATTGAGCTTCATGAATGCAAATATGGTAAATTCGCACGAACCTTGGCTGTTTAGGCCGTTTATTTTCACCCTGACTTTCTGAGAAGCACACAGTAATGAAGCGGAATAAAATTAGGCTTTTCATTGGTTATTATATACTTTGCTAAATTATCATTGGTCATTGTAAAATTAGTCAAAAGAAAAGAAAGGAGTTGCGGAAACGAGTTCTTTAGATCTCTGTCTGTTTTAAAAGTTGAATTTTTCTTCCCCTGCGAACGATTTGTCCCGAATAGTAAGACACTGCACCTTTTTAAGGTTAACTGAAAGAGTAGAACGCTAAAAAAATAAGAAACACATAGATTTCGGAATTGATTGTTCGACCCTGACAGACCCTATATTCAACAAAAACGTAACATCCGGTTTCGTTCTGCAGCCCGCGAAACGAAGTCTAATGCGCAGATGTTTTAAGGCTGTAAGTGTCTACCAAGATTGTACAAATTATTTGGATCCGTGGTATTTCATAGAGCTGCACTGACATATTTTATATCTATAAAGCCTTTGAAACTAGGAAAAACAACAACAGCATTTTTTCATTTAATTACAGGAATCAAACTTGAGGTACATTGACATACGTATATAATGCTTTTATTTGACTGATTTATCATTTTCCTGTATAAAATGCAAAATAGTACATTTTTTATGTAGTTTTCCCTTGAAAGATCTTTTCATAATATGTAATAAAATATACTATAATAAATAATCATAATAATGTAATAGTGTAATGTTTATGGTCCGTTACTTTGAATCAGTCATAGTTTTATAATATCATAGCAAGTATAATATTATATCATAGCAAGTATAATAATTATATTATAGCAAGTATAATAATTATATCAAAGCAAGTATAATAATTATATCATAGCAAGTATAATAATTATATTATTGCAAGTATAATTATATTATAGCAAGTATAATAATTATATCATAGCAAGTAAAATAATTATATTATAGCAAGTATAATAATTATATCATAGCAAGTAAAATAATTATATCATAGCAAGTATAATAATTATATTATAGCAATTATAATAATTATATCATAACAAGTATAATAATTATATCACAGCAAGTATAATAATTATATCATAGTATAATAATTATATTATAGCAAGTATAATAATTATATCATAGCAGGTATAATAATTATATTATAGCAAGTATAATAATTATATTATAGCAAGTATAATTATATTATAGCAAGTATAATAATTATATCATAGCAAGTAAAATAATTATATTATAGCAAGTATAATAATTATATCATAGCAAGTAAAATAATTATATCATAGCAAGTATAATAATTATATTATAGCAATTATAATAATTATATCATAACAAGTATAATAATTATATCACAGCAAGTATAATAATTATATCATAGTATAATAATTATATTATAGCAAGTATAATAATTATATCATAGCAGGTATAATAATTATATTATGGCAAGTATAATAATTATATCATAGCAAGTATAATAATTATATCATAGCAAGTATAATAATTATATTATAGCAAGTATAATAGTATAATAATTATATCATAGCAAGTATAATAATTATATTATAGCAAGTATAATAATTATATCATAGCAAGTATAATAATTATATTATAAGAACATAACATTATGATTAACAATGTCAGCCAGTTTAACTGTGTATATTGATTATAGTGATCATTGGTCATTTCGGTCTATATCATTTTATTTGATATGTATTCTGGATGAACATAAAATCTTCTAACTTTATCTAGTAAATCTCAATATTAGAATACTTACCAAACTTGAGAATGATTCAGCATCCTTTGGTCTCATGGAATCGGAGACTTTGTCAGCATCCTTCATAGTCCCGTCTCGCTCAACCTGTTCTATAGTACCTCTTGAGACAGGCGCTACCCATCTCCTCCGGCGAAGCAGTTTTGATAAGTTGCCTAGAACATCTGACATCGTTATTCAATATGCGATATCGAGCTACAAGCGAATTTCGAGCCATCTATGATATCAAAATTCAGAAAATACCGACCGACCGAGGTTGGAATATCGAGCCACCTCTGACATCGTTATTCAAATTGTTATGAAAAAGTTATTTGTGTATCTTATTAATTGTAGATAAAGGACGAAACCAGTGTTCAATCCGCACGTTTGTGTAAGAAATGCATATTAAACCGAATGTAGTGTGTATTTTTCGAGTTCTTTGCACCATTGTTTTCTTTAAAATAATAGTTAAATTCCTAAATAAAAATTCATCTTAATTTCTAATTTTATTAGACGATATACAGCCTTAAAATGTGCTTTTAGAATCAAATAAAGTGTTTTCGAATCTGATACAAAATGCTTATTTCCCCATTTTTTTTTATTTTTTTTTGCCAAAAATAGAATTTAGAAAAAATGGGGGTCACCGACATCTTTTTTTTTTTTTAAATTTTATTCCACATTTAGATTCATAACTATATCATGATCAACATTTTTAACAAATGCTATATAGTATAACAAAATCATGAACAAACTTGCATATGGAACATAATTGCTCTTAATAACACACCATGAAATCCTATGCATGTTGTTGTTGTTGATGGTGATGTCACTTTATAAGCCATATTTTGAGACTATAGTTCTTAATCATAAAAATTCTCAAATTCTACATAAAGGAATTTGCCTCTGCACAGAAATCAGTTTATGATGTATTCTTACATAATATAAAAAGGAAAAATGAGGTCACCGAACTTATTTTCCAAACTATGAGGTAACCAAAAAGCCGAAATACACATGAATAACCGAATACGTTTTCTATGCATTTTAAAAAGTAAATTTTATCACTTGATGCATTGTTATGCAATTTATAACGTAAATTTTATCACTAATTTGATTGAAATGTTATCATATTATTATTTCCTTTTGTGCCTAATTTTTGGCGAAATTACGGTAGGTATCAATGGTCGAAGGATGAGCCTTACGCACAAGTGTTTCTTTCATGGCACTATTAGCGATCTATTTCAGCTTATTGTTTCAATATACATGTATAGTAAACATAAATAATTGTTTCCCTTGCGAATTTTCACATTATTATTAAATATAAGATATATCTATATATTGTGTAAATGTATCGGTTATAAAAAAACAAAAAAAAAACAACAAAAAAAACGGTGCAACGTGCAAGTAACAAATTTGTATTACTCAACTATAGCAAACACCTTTAAGAATAAGCATTATTAAAAATAATTATGTCTATGAAGTAGGTCAACACTTGGTCTCTGTTTGTTGTATGTTTGTAAACGTATATTAACTATATTCGCTGAATTTCGATATCAGAACTGGCTTGAAATTCGCTCGAAATTCGCCGCCAGCTCAATATTAGCATTTTTTATGTGCAGAGCTAGGAATCAGAATATGTTATGTTCAAACTAGAGTCCTTTTTAATAATCAGGTGAGAGCAAAACCGACATTAAAAGAAATAAAGTGAGGTTGTCGTAGGTTCGATCAGACAAAAGTCGTAAAAATAGAACTGACATAGCTCTTTTGATTGGCTCTCTGCATTAGTATAGGGGTGGTTCCAGGATTGGTTGACCAGGATTCGGGATGATGTGACTGGGTGTGGTATCATGTCTACGGCGTGATACTGCAGTGTTGCAGTACTAAATATGTCTCAAGTAGACATGTATAATCTCCAGATGACTGAAATACTGCCGGTGTGACGTAAAATCCAATAAACAAACAAACATCTGAATAACACCGACATTAAACCTTTTTTTCCTTCTGTTTCTGAATTTCTATCGTTATATAGTTTGCGCTCCCACCTTCCATATGTTTAGTTTGTCCTAACTAAAGGCACAAGAGGGAAAAGGCAGGAGCGAGTTGTTCACAGAAGGTGTTGCAACGCCACATATTCCCGTTTTCTTCATGCTTAATATAACGATTTTACTCTTTTCTAGTGTGTTACTATAAATAGGTGTTTTCAAGATGGCGTCTAATGTAGACAATATTTATCTTTGAAACAAATATCAATCTGCAAGATTAAGTAGATAATCCACGCATTTAACTGACACAAGAATACTGGTTTTATAACTTCAAACAGAAATGACAAACAGAACATTTTGCATTTCGACATTTAATAAGCAATTTCGAATATGAAATTCCAAAACATGTCGGCCATATTTGTTTACCATGCTACGGCGTAATGCACCTTTGAAGGTTTCCTCTGCCTCGAAACTTATCTTTGCAACATCCGGTTGCATACAAATCCCTTGAAAAATACATTGAAACTATTTGTCTGAGGAACGCGCCCCTGATTGTTTGATTATTTTAGTATAACACTTACCTGAGACTTCGTTTTCAAACGCATAGACCGCATACGTCAGCACGCACAGCGCGAGAAATTGTAATATCACGTGACAAGCAGCCATACCTATCATTTAAATGAAGATGAGTCAATTTACAGTGTGTAGGTAAATACATCAAAACAAATAGACAGAATGATGATGTTGTTGTTGTTGTATTGGGGTTTACCGTCGCTGCGATAGTATTTCAGTCATATAGCGACGTCCAACTAATTACAGGTGGAGGAAGACCCCGAGTACACAGAGGTACCCGGGTAGAACCACCGACCTACCGTAAGCCAGCTGAAAGGCTTCCTCACATAAAAAAAATCCGAAGTCCCTTCCGGGATTCGAACCCACAGCGGTGAGGGTCTGAGAGATTTGTAGTCCACGACTGTAACTCCTCGGTCACGGCGGCCCCTAGACAGAATGAAAAGTGTAAAATGGTGTCAATAAGCAATTATAAGACTTTGATTTCTAACCCCTGATGACTCTTGTTGTAAACATATATCTTCAATGTAAACAGATTTCTGTTGTAAACAGGTTTCTTCATTGCAACAGATTTAAGTAGATGAACCAATATCACCGTACGTATGGAGCGACACCGAATATTGGAACTAAGTGAAATGAGGGGATGTCTAAAGTTTCTTGACCAAAAGTAAGTTTCATGAAAATTATTTCATTTCTAAAAATCAGACATGTACAATTTTACTTCATCCATAACAAGTTCCCTGATATTATTTCGAAAGGGTGCCATATACTTTTTACCAATCGTAAACATGACATCTAATACAAGCAACTTTATTCCCTTCGAAATAATGTAATTTTAGCTCAAAAATTGCGTCTAGTTAGTTTTGTAACGTGCAAGCCCGAGCGGTAAAAAGAATTATCAATAGAAACGAGCAAATAGTCTCAAATGTATGTCTGAGACACTTAGAAATACAAAGTTCATATGGGTTTTCCTAGACTTTGATTCAAACTAGACTACAATGGAATATGTACAGAAACACTTTTCGATTTAACAATGATTGTTACAACCAGCGGATTAACATGTATCAAACTCAATAATTACAAAACAAAAATAAAACCTATATTAACAAAACACTGTTCCAAACGAGGTTCGAAACAGTTCTCCAAGCATTTGTAAAAACATATCCCAATCTACCCTCAGACAAAGCTTGAGACATAATAAAATATATGTAGTATGTAAAGCTATATAAAATATTAAATCCTAGCTTCAGACACGGGGTTTGAAGCAATAACTTATTGACCTGACGTGGAACACTGTCCAGGGTTGAACCAACGGGTTCCAACACATACCAACAAGATATAAACCATACCAAGACACAATACTTGCCAGACAAGGCTTCGCTTGAAACTCTGATGATAGAGCTGCAACTTATCCAGTTACGCACTTTTGGTCTGTCAAACATCCTTCGAACTACAAGTAACCCAGTCTAACCACTTGTCGCAAGCAATGTTTACACATATTTTCAATAGCAAAGAGAATATTTAAAAACGTCACTTTGCGAGAATTTGACAATTTCTCACGTGTTTTTGTGAGTGTAAGACTAGTTGCCAATCTTTGTTTAATAGGTTTTTGGCCAATGTTTTTCTGCAAAACGAGTGTTTCTTTGGTTTGCAAATCTGCCCAATCAAAATTGAAAAAGGCCGTCATTTTCACGATATGTTCATTATTGTCTATGCCATTGGAAATGACAAGATTTTTTCGTTTACATAAAACATATCTAGGTTAATATATATACATGTATATTTTCATTTTCAATAAACCCCAACGTTTAATCTATTCATCCATCGAATAACTTGCTATATATCTCATATCAACATTACAGCACAGCTTAGATGGAAATCATTTTTCGCGATATCACGATTAACAAATATTTTAGATCGCGGATAATCACCTAACTCAATCCAGGGAAGAGTTGCTCACACAAAGTGTTGCAATGTCACATATTCCCTTCTCTTTGTGCTCTATGTAACGAATTTACTCTTTTATAGCGGAGTAAGTGTTTTCAAGTTTGCGTTTAACACGTTTAACAATATTTAGCAGATAGCCTGAGCAAATAATGGCACATGAACATTTATCATATCAATCGAAACAGAAACGACAAACAAAACATTTTGTATTTCGATATTTAATAAGCAATTGAGATATATTCATTCCGAATATGAAAATCCAAAACATTGTCGGCCATATTTGTTTACCATGTAACTGCGCGAGGCACCTTTGAAGAGTATCTTTTTTTTTTTTTTTTTTTTTGCGACATCCGGTTGCATAAAAATCCAGTGAAAATACATTGAAACTCATTTCAAAAACAAATGAAATTATTTTTATGTGACGAAACTTCAGAACTCAATTGCTGAAAGTGGTGTAGTATTTTTTCCAACAAAAGAAAAATATTAAAACATTTTTGATATCCGGTTTTATCCAGAATTAAATGATGCATTTTTATAGGAAATTGTTTCGAAACAAATCTTAGGCAGACAATTTTGAAAACATTGTTTTAAATAAAAACATAATGAATGAGAACAATTGAATCATGAGAGTGCGAAGTTAAATAATTGTTAAGCTAATCAGATTTAAAAAAATAAGATCAGCCAACGTCGTCGGCGCTCACCTCTGGTTGAAATTTCATCTTAGATTTCATGGCTAATACTTTGAAACATAAAGCATTTTGGCTCTGGGCTGCAATCTTGATTTTTGTAACAATTATGACTGTTTTACACTTAGAAAATATCAGACCCCCCCCCCCCCCAACACACACACAGAGGAATGCTCCCCCACTTCCATTTTTTTTATTTCTTTTAAATAGAACTTATTTTTTTTATTGAGTTTTGTTGAGGGTGTACTTTCCTCCTCTCTAAAGTACCCACCCTACCATTTTTTGAAAGCTTAATGTTTTAGTGACTTGGCTTTGTTAATCTTTTATTGATTAAGGTGAGATAAGTTAAAAACAAGAGGGCCAAGATGGCCCTGTGTCGCTCACCTGAGTAAGATGGCTGTGTTAGGCATAATGACAAAAACTCTGGCATCTAAAAGTGTTTTTCTAACATTTGACTAAGTGACCTACATATTGATCCTACCAATTTATCACAAGGATTCTGGCGTTTAATGAAGATGGCAAAAATGTGGCCTAGAGTGTTCACAAGGTTTTTCTAGATTTCCTGGTGACCTAGTTTTTGACCATGTGACCATTTCAACTCATCAATATCAGACAAACATCCTGACCAAATCTATTGAAGATTGGGCTAAAACTGTGGCCTCTAGAGTGTTCACAAGGTTTTTCTAAGATTTTCCCTGGTGACCTAGTTTTTGACCCCATGTGACCCAATTTCGAACTCATCGAGATATCATTAGACAAACATCCTGACCAATTTATGAAGATTGGGCCAAAATTGGCCTTAGGGTGTTCACAAGGTTTTTCTAAGATTTGACCTGGTGACCTAGTTTTTGACCCCACATGACCCAATTTCGAACTCATCCGAGATATCATATAGACAAACATCCTGACCAAGTTTCATGAAGATTGGGCCAAAATTGTGGCCTCTAGGGTGTTCACAAGGTTTTTCTAAGATTTGACCTGGTGACCTAGTTTTTGACCCCACATGACCCAATATCGAACTCATCCGAGATATCATGTAGACAAACATCCTGACCAAATTTCATGAAGATTGGGCCAAAACTGTGGCCTCTAGAGTGTTCACAAGCAATTGTTGACGACGGACGACTGACGACGCACGACGGACAAAAGGCGATCACAAAAGCTCACCCGAGCACAAGTGCTCAGGTGAGCTAAAAAGTAAAGGTAAATTAAAAAATAAAATAAAGGTGCGGTTGGGTACCCGGATCTTGGATATACTAAAGATTTTATGGTGTGATTGGAATAACAACTAGAAAGAACTTCATTATTAGAAGATATTAATTGATAAAAAATTATCAGACATGCAGTTATTGAGCTGAA
>CM037787.1:25003985-25053985 GCA_021229015.1 Solen grandis | reverse complement strand
AATTCAAGTCTATTTTTTCTGAGTATTCGGAAACAGGCAGCTTTCTTGGGAATTCTGTCATAAGCGCATCAATACACTCAACTGTAATAGTGTTGTAAAATGGCCTGTCTACACAGTAACAGTTCCTTGGGCAGTTATGAGTGATATCAAGATGACACACAAGTTCTTCAAGTGGCACATCAACTATCCTTTCGTGTCTAAGGTTTTCTGGATTTGCACACCTCAATTCCATGAAATTCTGCCACAAGGCAGCAGCGATGTCTTTTGAGATCTCTAGAAGCCGTTCCATGTTACAATCACAGACAAAGGGCACGTCCACAAAATTGAAACCAAAGTTTATCAATTGACCCATCTGTGCCAGGTCATCAATGTTGAGAAGTTTCTGAACGTTTGGAAACGTCGTCAGTTTTATACCTGAAACATCAACAAATCCTGGCCCGTACGTTTGACTGGTATCTAATTTGAAATTGTTATCATTCGTTAGCTCCTGTATAGCAGAGTCTGAGTAATCTATCTTACAAAATGGCTTTAGCGTAAAAGAGTTTGTAACGTCGATTTTTGTCATAAGATTATGACTGAAATCCACATTAACCATCGTCAGTTCAGGTTGGCTTATTGTACCTGGTTCAATTCTTGTCATCATGTTATGCGACAAGTCGAGGTCTCTAAGATAAATCAAGTCCTTGAACGTTTCGTTGTGGATATATTCAATCACATTATGACTAATGTCGATCAGCTCTAGTTGTTTCGCGCAAGCCAGTCCTTTGATAATTCTAATCATGTTCCGGGAAAGGTCAATTTTTACTAAATTTGGTATATCGCAAAAATTGGTTGGCAATGATGTCATGTAGCCTTCGTTGTTCTGCAGTCGATAAATTGTTTTGTTATTAACCAGCATATCTACTGTCAGAGCAATGGTTTTCCCGAGAGCGGAAGTGAATTCAAGATACAGATCCTGCGCTGAGTCATCTGCAATATTTGAATGAGTCTATTAAACATGTACATATATTCACTATTAGATATTGATTAGATATAATGTATTGAAATTGTTTCGTAAGTTTACCGTGTAGACAGATTTACTATCTTATACTTTGATCATATGTTTACCCTTAATAAAGATATTAATGTGTGAGAGGTGGAGCGTAACATATGAATCATTCTTTACTAATGCGTCTGACTTTAATAATTTTATTATTCTTCTGTAGAACAGTATAAGTGCGAACGAATTACATTCCTTCATCTCCTTAACGACACCTTAGTGACGTCAATGAAAATATTCGGCGGCCATTTTGTTTAATTATTAAAGATATTTTTCGAACTTTACGCCAGAATAAACAATACAATTGATCTAAATTACTTGTTCAGCCAGGGTGCTTGACGCTTTCTCATTTTTAATTTATGTCATTGCGCCATTATGAAATCAAGACGGTTACAGAATTCGAATATTCAGTCAGGGGCATTATCAAAGTTTAAAAGACATAGTTATATTTTTATTAATTAAATGTCATTCTTTGTCAATACTGATTAAATAATGATGGAAATAACCGATGAATATATACTTTTTTGTTGAATTAAAACAAAGTATTGGAAATACCTGCAAAGCTTAAAAAGAAAAGAGTAAGGGAGCTAGAACAGTAATATAAGACAAGCTCGTTCACATAGTGGGCACTCATACTACAACCGACAGAAATGATATTCAGATGTTCAGGAGTTACAATCTGCGTTTGAGGGCGTATTTTATTTTTCGGCAAGGAAAAGAAAATGTACACGAATGACCGAGGTTTTTGAGTAACTGTATACGTACTATTGAAAAGATCGTTTTATTCCCTTACAGCAAATATTTTGAATAGAAGTCCGTTACTAACTGAATGTGTTACATCCTAATTTATTTAAATTCACTCTTACATTATAAATGATGAAGCTTCGAATTAGATTACGTACATGTTGTAATTTATTCTTAATTATGCGTAAGGAATACCTACCTCTCTCCCAGATCATCCAACTTCGACAAGTGCAACATTTATCTACCACCCTGTCGTCTAGATTGGTTCTCAAATTCTTGCAGCTATCATCGCACTGAAGACCATCGTGCGGCATCCATTCTGGGTTCTATGGAAACGGTGAGACCGAGCCGATGCTCAACGACCATATTACCATGACGACCCATGGTTTCCACATGTTGCTAGCTTCAATGCTGACGGCTGGTCAATATTTAATTGATTTAAAAGTGTACCATGATCACAATGATACTGACGAGCAAAGCCTATAACGCAAGGGACTTGTCAGCAAACTTTGAAACCTAATACTGATATATCTGTTATGTTTGTCTTACCATTTTACAAACACTTATACGCTTAAACATTTAAAAGCTTTAAAAGCAAACACATGAGGATGTCTTTATTGATATTCAATAAATTGTATGGAAGAAAAGTATATACAATGTACAAAGCTTACACATGAATTTCCCCCTGTCACTGATTGGTCAATTTAAACCGAGTATTACCGAACCCATATGAAATGGTCTATACTTATGTGCTTGCTTTATACATGTACTCATTTTCTGTACTACATACAAATGTACCAGTATTGTTTTCATATTAAACTCATCGTCATTGACGATATAACCTTGTCGTATGTAAACAATATAACTCGCGTATTTGTTGGCAAGAATCACCTATACGGCAAGTGAAGAGGGAAACAAACAAGTAATGGTACCTAAAATATTTAAAGTCAAATAATTCTAAATGGAATATAAAAAAATCCTTGCTGCGCATGTCTCTAAGCCCTGAGTGTGAAAACCAACTTTGGCCCAAAATATTTGCATGAAATGGAAAGATCATCTTAGGACGAGTCCCTAACAATAGGACATCAGGAGATGCTATTCTTCACATAATGAATGCTTAAGTGACACACACGACTTCTCATTCGGAACATCTCGGCCATTTCTTCGAAATAATATCCAACGGGTTAGACCGGGGATTGCCGAGTTGATACGATTGGCGACTTCTAAAGATCATCTGCAAAAATGTACGATTACTCGCGTCGTGTGATAGTGGTTACTAGCTAATCCATAAAGAATAAGAAAGATGTAATCGTTATTGGGGTCTGATTTCAGACCTATGTAAACTTTCAAGTATTAGGATCGGCGAAAACGTTGCGGATTGTCTCATTTGTACAAAAGAATGTCTTATTATAAATGTTCAAATGCAAGTTTATATCATATATTCTAACCATGTACCCTTAAGCTTTGATTTGAAATACGACCCATATATATGGATGTAATGAATTTCAAGGAACAAACTATTGAATGTATTGTACACATTTTCCCCCGACATTGAATTTTAAGCATATACTTTATGAAACAAGATCGCCTCTGTTCATTTATTTACAATGTAAATAATATCGTCTGCATACTTTTCATGTGAAGATATATTTGTTTGTTTTAAACTGCAATGACCGCAGGGGCACTCATCAAAAGCAAATGTGTGGGGTAATCTAAATAGATAACCATTTCCTTTGGTTTCGTTCCTGTAAATATAAAGTCAATCAAACTAGCATCTCGTTGTGAACACTTTAATGTAACATGAATGAAAGAGCAATTCTCGGAGAAATACTATGACAATGGACAGACTTTACAAATTCTAAGACATTAAAATATTTCAGGTACCCAGTAAAACATTATGGTATAATATGTAAACTAAATAAGTAAACTACATAAAGACCGTGTAAATAAGGGAATATATTATACGAAACAAATAATTCATACAAGAATATATATCGTTTATGCGTTGATGAGTTAAACACAAATTGATCAATTATAGAAACATACCCCCAAATAAAACAAGCTTGTTTTGCTATTCTATTAACGAAAGCTCAAAAAATTATATTAATTTTATATGTTAGATAAATCTATGCAAACCATAACATATAAAACATATTCAAATTTGACATATCGTATAACATAATCGGAAACAAACACTTACAAAACCAATATCAGAATCAAAATATATTTTATCAACTTATACAAGTTCATGTATCTCGTTGATATTCTTAATAATATTACTGAATCGCAAATTTATCAAGTATATCCTAAAATAATGCCGATATATTTACCAATGTAAGCTTTTTTTTTTTTTTTGTCTCACAGAATCAACCAAACATATTTTTGGGGACTGTGTGATTATTCAGACATTCTGGGAAAACATAAATTACTTAATAAGCAGGCATTGATTAACATACGTTTTTAAACTGCCAAAAATGTATTTGTTTTCTGAAATTAATAAAACAAAAATAAGGAGATGCAATATACTATAAACTATAATTATGCATAATTGTTGGCATTTTTAAATATACAACGAACTATGATTACGAAACTGCCGAAGAGACCTTAACAAATATGAAAAATAATTAAATAAATGAGTATTTCATGAATAACAGTGACAATCCGTTATGGATAAAACTTAGGAGGATGGTCAGAAATGACAAAATATTTCTGAGGGCTTGAGAACTTAGCTGATGGAACCTTGTTAAGACTAGCGCTTAATTTGTTCGGTGTCCTCTATTTAGATCTAGAGAAATGAAAGTTTGTTGTCATCAATGACTTTTCTACTATCGCCGATATTTGGTGATACAGGTTGCAGTCCAAACTAGTCAATTACAGGATAATCAGAATTTTATGTACAAAAGAAAGGCTAAATATATTATTATGACAAAATCGTTATTACTATTATTATCTTAAGCATATTCAATCAATCTGACAGATTTCAAGCATATTAAAATACAAAGAAAATATATAATAAAATATATATATATACCTTTCAACTCCCAAATATAGGTAAACTACCACTTAGAAAATCCACTAGGAAGTTACTATGACACACATGCCATCTCAAAACACATTGATATATCACCCTCTCGATTTAATGCAAACAAACTAAATCATGCCAAGGCAGGCATGCTTCTTATTTCGTAAATATAGTTTTCCACTGGACCACTCCCTTCTTCTTCACACATGCATGTGCCGATGATATTTTGTTTGTCATATATCATTGCTAAATGCATTGTATTCGAACTCTTACTAATTCAATCCGCGATTGAAAACATTTTTATTAAAGAGTAACATTGTATTGTCTTTGGTATATATATGACATGCAAATCGAATTTTGAGACACCATCGGCCATTATAATTATCACTAACTGAGGTATCCAAAGCAATATAAGTATCTTGTATATGAATGTTTAACTGAATTATTTAGTGTCGTACTTATCTGTTAAACTAAGACCTACTCAAAAGGGAAGAATTTCGTGAAAATGATAACGTTAGTGGATCGAATGAGCGATTAATCAGATCTTTAAAGGCTATGGAATAACATATTCTGAGACGGGTGACATGGTCACAAGAATCTTTGAGTATTATGGCATCAGTGTTTAATAATGTTTGATAATCGGACACAACAGCAAAATATTTAATAAGTGTAGAGTAATAGGCAAAAAACAACAGGCATTAGTGTTTAATAAGTATGGAGCAGTCGGGCACAACACTTTTGAAAACTCACTCACTCTAAACACTCAATATATGATCAAGCTTGGTCACCATTTATTTACCACGGCAATCAAAAGTTATCTACCTTTGACAATTTCAACTTGGAATCTTTACGATAAGAAGAAATTTACGTTAATAATGCCTTGGCGTGCGTATATATCTGAACAAAACTACAACAACAAAAACAAATAACAACAACGTCAGAACACACACCCACAACAACAACAACAACAACAACTCAACAAAAATCAGTAAAATACCTCAACTCCATGTATTATAATATTATTATCGAATGGACATACAAGGTGACCACATTGTTTGACAGTATCGAACATTTCACCAGAGGATCGGCAATATCCGGTATAATTCGCTGATTTATATTGACCAATCAGTGACTGGAGAAAAATTCAAGCGTATGTTTATTTCCTTTTGACCAATGTAAGAACTTATACATCAGGTGTTCGGAAAGTGCTCGTTGATTTACGTTGTTTTTCGTCTCATTTCGGAGTGAAATGATCTCTAAATCATTGCAAATTTACATGCATATCTATGAAAGAATTACATAAAAATATAATACAATATTATATAGTAAATTAATATAATAGAAAGCCGTTAGGCAACTTCAATGTTGTTTGATTTTCAAACCAGTACAATCAATACATTTATGCAAACATTGAAAAAGTTAAGAAATAAGAACGCAGTAAACAAAATTACCATTTTTGTTCTGTAGAAGATAACCGTCTTTATCTCAGTCCGTATTTTGGTCTTACAAAACAATTCTGTGAAGAACACTTTCTTTATAGTGATGATGCTAATGGTTGTTTTACAGATGTCTTGTTCTTTTTCCTTTCAATGCATTTTGCTTGGATAGATATTAAACACAAATACATTTATACCTGTAGATGAAACTATGGGTAGTGAAGCTGAAGAATACCCCCACTAGACTGCTTTGACTCAACAATATGAAATCAAATATTATTGAACGGTTTACAAGGAGGGAAAAACAAGTCCTATGAGAAATCCAACATATATTAAATGAACTAACTCCAAAAGAAGAGGCACGTAAATTGACACACACACACACACATGGAGACATGCCATTACATGAAATAGAGAAATGCCAACAGTTACCGTACTGGAACGGTCAATCGGCAAAAGGACCGACTGGGATGCTTAAACCAAGTTTCAATGGACCAAAACCCCGCACGTCCTGAAGTCTCTGATACGATCAATATTAAAAGAACAAAAAAAATACCTGCATTTGAGAAAAGATATATTTGATTATGCAACAGGACGAGACGCAAAAAAGACAACGTGCATCATTCTTATAAAATATAGCCACCATTTTGTGGAGCGTGGGTCGAATTATACATAAATATGTAACAACAATTACATAATAATCACAAGAGACCTTGTTCATGATAAAACTCACGTTATTTCCTGGATGCTGTAAGAGATCTATTTTCCTATATCAAGTCAATATCTTCAATGATTGGGTTACTATACGGTAGTTTAAACCTCCCAGAATGCTTATGCGTGCCTGTATAAGTCGTAGGTATTCGTCGATTTAAATAACGACTTCGTAGTTCTTTCTTGGATACCATGTTGTTACGACCTAATGAATCGCTTCTTTGGTATTCTGAATCACCAGTGAAACATTCATTTTTGCCTTTAACATTCTGAGAATCTTCATTCCTAGCCTTTGTGACTTCCGCGCTACAATTATCAGGTACAGACAAAACGTTATCTTGCAAAGGAAATAACTTAAATTCAGACCTCCTCTGGCGAATTTTATTACTCTTAAATGAGGAATTTTCCTTTATGGTATTTTCTAATTCTGAAGAACACTTTTTTTCTTCAATAACAAATCTTTCGGAAGCTCCGTATTTATTTTCTGGTAACTTCAGAGATTGGTTTTCAATATTGTCTGTTTCACAAACGGCATTGCTATTTAAGCAAACGCCGTTTAAAGGTGCAATATTGGTATGTAATTCATTTTTTAATGTTTGAAATGTGACGTAATCAACCGATCCCTTTAAGCAGGGTCCAATAGCTTGTTCAATACACGTCATTATGTCTTGCTTGCTATTTGTAAAGGTAATAACTTCTCCCACTCTTAAATAGGCTTTCTGTCGGCTATCTTTTACCATCTCTGGTGTCACGTGATCAAAATTCACAAGAACTATTTTCTGATACGGCAGCTTCCGAAATCGGGTCCATCCATACTTCCACTCATTTTCCGTAACAGGCCGATCACCTTGCGCATTTACCCGATCCTGAAAGTAGCTCACTGACAGAATAAGCAACATGTTTCTGCTCTGATCGATGGTTCGTATTGTTTCGTCATCTCTGACTGCGCCTATTTCAAAATCCCTATAGGGAATACAAAGTCTGTACCCGACTGTTTCAAGGTAGGGTTTTAGTTTTCTTTCTACCCAGTATGTAATCAGCTCATTAGACTCATCGAATGAGAGAAAAGGCATCGTAAAAAAAGACGGCAGTACTGTTTTCATATGCTTTCTGCTTGAAAAGTCTCACAACAATAATAAGTATTTCGTACCTGAAATAGTATCCAAGGAAAGCAAAACCTGACAAAAATACTAAACCTCCCATCAGTACACATGTAAAACCTAAAATACTATCACCGGAATGACACTCCAACATGTCTTTATTGAAATGATTAGCGAGGACTAAACCGCGTCCTGGAACATCGCAAAACAGTGTATCACCATGGTTACACCCTTTAACATTCAACCAGCTTTCTATCCATGCGGTATCACATATGCAGTCAAGCGTGTGATTCCCCATGTTTATGGAACATGCATTTCGAAACTGAAACGTTTGCGGAATCACCATAAGACTTGGATTGTTCACTAAAATTATATCAGTAGCATTTTCAAGCATCTCTGCAGCCTCATCTGATATATTTTCTAAGAAATTGTTTGATAAGTTTAAGTTCTGAATGCGGTCCAGATAATCAGTATGTCTAATGGTAGTAATGGCGTTGTTAGCCAAATTTAGGTCTATTTTTGCAGAGTATTCGGATTTGGGCAGCTCTCTTGGGAGTTCCGTCATGTTAACGCCGACACACTCAACTGTTACTTTGTTGTAAAATGGATTGTCTACACATTTGCATTCTCTCGGCAGTTATGGGTTGCATCAAGGAGACACACTAGTTCTTCAAGCTCCACATTAATGATTTTCTTGCCCTTGAGCTCATTGGTGCTGCACATTTCACGTCCATGTAGTCCCGCCACAAGGCATGAATGATGTCTTCAGATTGCTCTAGAAATCGTTCCATGTGACAGTCACAGACAAAGGGCACGTCCATAAAATTGAAACCAAATTCCAGTAGTTGTCCCATCTGAGCCAGGCTGTCGAGATTAAGAAGTGTTTGAAAGTTCGGAAATGTCGCCATTGTTATATCTGAAAAGTCAACAAATCCCGGTCCATATGTTCGATTCGTTTCTAATTTAAAATTGTTATCATTTGTTAGCTCCGTTACAGCAGAGTTTGAAAAATCTATATAACAAAATTGTCTTTCCGTAAGACAATTTGTAACATCGAGTTTTTTCATGATGTTATGGCTGAAATCAACCTTTAGCAATGTCAGTTCAGGCTGAATTATTGTCCCTGGTTCAATTATTGTAATCTTGTTATGCGACAAATCGAGATCTCTAAGATAAATCAACCTTTGAACATTTCATTGTGGATGTATTCGATTATATTATGACTAAGGTCAATTTGTTCCAGTTGTTTTGCGCAACTCAGTCCTTCGATAATTCTGATCTTGTTCCTGGAAAGGTTAATTTTTACTAAATTCGGTATATCGCATGTATTGGATGGCAATGACGTCATATAGCCTTCATTGTTTTGCAGCCGATATATGGTCTCGTTATGTAAGGACACATTTCTGGTCAGAGCTATGCTTTTTCCAAGAACGGAGGTGAATTCAAGATACAGATCCTGTGCTAAATTATCTGGAATATTTAAAAGAAAATGTTGTAATTATATCATGTAGAAATTTTTTTGGATATTATACTTTGATGATACATCTGAACACATTTACATTAACGATATCATAATAATTTCCAAGCTACATCTTATTTATAGGATTGGTGAATGCTGCCATAGTTTCGGGCCGAAAAGCCGAAAGGCCGAAAGACGTGAATTTATACTTCGCTTGGTGGGTCGAAATATTGCCTCACAATTTCGACTTTACTTCTGCTGACCAGCCGAACTTTTATATGTTGTCTCGAAACTTGGTGGAACCAGATTTCTTCCCGCCAAGATTGATCATCATACTTCGCTTAGTTGATTATAAGACGTAAAGTCTTAATTTCGTAGTGAGAGTGCTTACTAAATTGATTGAATTCACTCGTACACATTTTTAGCATTTATGTTATTTATAAGCTTTTTTTGTACAGCTTACATATATGTTGTATTAAATATGTACTTTTGCAATGTCTTCTTTTAATGACAAGTATACCTACCTATCTCCCAGGGCATCCAACTACGACAGGCGCAGCATTCTCAACATCCATGTCTTCAACATTCTTGCACATGTCAGCACACTGAAGTCCATCGTAAGGTAGCCAGTCGGACGTCCACGGAAACAATGCGATCGAGCCAATATTCAACGATAATGTTATCACGGCGACCCAAAATTTCCACATATTTCTTGCTTCATTTGCCACGGATGGTCATTATTGGTACACTATGACACTATAGTACTGCCAGTTGTGTCTGAAACACATTGATTACTAATATTCCAGAACACTCAGAAACTAATTTTTAGTAATATGTTTTTTCTTAATGAAATTCTGGTATAATTTACGATCGTAATGCCACATCTACCGTTTATGACATAAACATACGCAGATATGTATTGGAAGAAACTACAGTTATATTCATTTTTTGCTTATTTTGATTAAACAGTACTAGGTAGTGGCCTAACTACTCTGTATATTACTAATAACCACAAAACACACAGTGCGATCATTCTTTGAGGTGATGATTTATCATAATCAGGTTAGATAGGAAACCATGTCCTCTTTCTTTTTACAATACCCCCTCCCCCTCTCCTGTGTTTCAAACATTGGTTTGTGAAGCATTCAAAATTAATACGAGTACCTAGAAGATTTCATAAAAGGGACATCGAGATTGGCTGCACAAGCCTTAAACCGCAACAATACGATGACGTATGAAGGTCACTTATTCGAGATAACTATACATTATCTTCAAATGAATTATCCCTTTTCACTCTTTCTTATTTATTTACAATGTTTCAAATTATATTTTAGAGATTCTCTCATTATAAGATAATTAAATTTTTCAATTTAAGTTGACATTTTTTTCAGCGACATAATTTGTTGTGGTCAATAACAGAATGACAGAAAAAAAAAATGAAAATGAATTTAATTCCAGGACAGACAAGCAAAATGAAATAGTCAAGAAAGAAATATACCTTTTTTTACGCCATAGTATGGGTAGTCCATAAGGAAGATGCTGTGACTCGCACACCCTCACTCAAAGGTGGTCTGACAGCGTATAGACATGGACTAGCTTTTTATCACACCGCGGGCACATTGGCATATTACGGTTCAATTTAAGATTTTCAACAATCTCCGAGGAGGTCTTTTGTGACCATTGAAAATAGCAAACATACTCAATTATGTCAAATCCGACATGCTCTAAATTGTGCCATTGATAATGCCCAATTTTGTAACATGAATGTGCCAATGTTGTTTTGTTTGTCAGGTTTGTTTTGTTATGGGTACTTTAGAAACATTATCGGCAAATGAGTCATAATTGGTTTGAAATGTTCATTTGTGAGCAAATCGTGAGGCTCGGGAAAATGACGAATAACCAAAATTTGAAAATTTTCCAACTTTATTTTATTATTAATCTTTCTTTGCGAAGCTCCAAATTATAAATTAAGGAAAGTTTTTGAAAAAATGGTTAAAGTATTGCCAGTTTGTTTCCAAGAAAATCAAGAGCATAGCAGGGTATTACGATTCTCAACCGAAGCAATATAGCTTTAAGCTTTCAGGTGGAAGTCCAATTAACATTATCTGTTGTCTGTCTTTTTTATTTGAAAAGTTGATTATTAGGGTTTTAATCCAGTTGAATTGATTGTTTTCAAAAAAGAAAAAAAAAAAAAAAAAAAAAAAAAAAAAAAAACACACACCGAAATTTCACTTGAATGCACATGCGACGAAATCTTGTCACTCAAATTATTTAACTTAACGTGCAAAGAGTATAGCATCATGTCTGCGATGAATTGCTTCAGTTCCGCCTAAATTCATACTTTGTATTGCGTCGCCTTTGACCTGTACTCTACGCATAAAAGAACTCAAAACAAATACATAGTCTCAATGGGTATCCAGTTAAAACGGACCAAGTAAAAACGGACCCAAGTTAAAACGGTGCCAAATTGGTCAAAACGGCCCCAACCGGATGAGAAGATCGGTCAAAACGGCCCCATTAAATATGAACCATTATATATGAGTGGGTACGAACGTGTGAACAATCAAGTTATTTGATGAAAGAACTCTCATTTTTTGAATTGGAATTTATACTGCAGGGTATATCAGGGTAGGGAAATAGAATCACAAGGAAAAAATATATTTTGTGTATTTTTTTTATTCACTTTATCTGTCCCAAACGGAGAAAATCTTCGACAGACTTCATTTAGTAAACAAGATGACTTTCGGAGCTTGGACGGAGCAATCCACCGTGAAGGAAGGATCATCATATCAAATATATATACATTGAACAGTGTCATTAGAAACAATTCAGAAGTATTCGCTGCATTTATTGATCTACGCAAGTGTTTTGATTTTTTTAACAGAGAAATGGTCAACAATATTGATGGGAAGATGTATAATAGTATAAAAAATATATATCAGTCTGCCACAGCGTGTGTTCGAGTAAACGATAAACTAACAGACTGATTCAATTGTACAAGTGGCGTTAAACAAGGGGACAATGCTGATAGACTATCTAAGGCCGCCGGAAGAGCACTTGCAATCGGAAAATATCGTTAAATATTTATTTTAAATAATTACAGAACTAAGAATCTTTTAATGAACTACCATTAATTTGCATTATGACGAATTTAACTATGCATGCATGTATATATATATATATATATATATATATATATATATATATATATATGTGTGTGTGTGTGTGTGTGTGTGTGTGTGTTGCAGCGAGAGTAAACCGTGAAAACAGCAGTGTATATTGATCTCTCCTAATTAATTACATCAAAGAGATAGATTTAGCACATTTCCTTTATTTATTCACACTTTTATATCAATGATACCATTTTATCTGTTAATGAAACATAGATTGTGTATTTTTGTTCTGCACACCTCTCTCTCTCTCTCTCTCTCTCTTTGTATTTTATTTAGACAGTAGCATTATGTAAGCCGTGCGTTCATACCGAATACTTGAATTGATTAAAAAGATCTTATTTACGATACTATAATTTTTTCTGTAATTATTTTGTTCTGTGATAGCTATGTGGACTGCATTGTGCTTTGTATAGCATTTTGTTCATCCTCACATTATTATTGTATTAAGTAATCTACATACAAATGTATATTTATTTAGAACTTGAATATTTTTTGCTTAGTTGTTTGATACATGTACTCTCTCTCTCTCTCTTTCTCTCTCTTTATAGTTGCCATCGTAGACCATGGCATGTGACTTTTGTTGTTTTGTTATTAAAATCATTGGATCATGTAACAAAACACATGTATATGTTTACGTAACTAAATAAAATATTTGAATCTTGAATCTATATCTTCACGTACCTTTAATTAGTGTTCTCAACGCAAACGCCGACAATTAAACTTTATTCCGTAGTGTTGGTGTTTGTAGCAATAATTTAATCATCGCATTAAAACTGACATCTCAATTACCATTAAATATCAACAGTTTCATTTTTTCATAAATTCATGAATTCTTCAAAGGATTAACCTAATGATAATTTATTTATCATGAATCAAATCGTAGTAGATGTTTGTATCAATAATTTATTCTCTTTGTATCAATAATATAATCTCATTAAAACAGTTCAATACATTTTCTGTTAACTTCGAAGTTCTTAACTAATCATCCTTATATTAAACAATAATTTACAATAAATTTTACATGGGGTCCGTTTTAACCAAAGTGGCACCGTTTTGACTATAAATGGCACCGTTTTGACTATTTTGAATGAGGAGGCGTTTTGACCAATTTGGCACCGTTTCAACTTGGGTCCGTTTTTACTTGGGTCCGTTTTGACTGGTTACCGTCTCAATGTATTATCTTTATAAAAAAGCGAAATCATTTCAATTCAATAGTTTATTTCCAAGATTTTTCATGATACATTACATTACACATATAATGAATTAACAAAATATCGTTATGGCGGTATGTTTTCATAAATTATGACAGTGAATATTATAAATTTTATTTTCAAACAGTAATAATGAATGAATTTACACAAGTATTATGTAACTTGGTTATTGTCTTAAAATTCAATTATCATAACCAGTAAGATACCCGTCATTACATGATTTTCGAGTGCTTTTGTGTCACCTGCTGTAAGCAGAGGTAACACACGGGATCTCTTTCACACTTTTCCGTCATTTGTCTGTCCGTCTGTCCGTTCGCCTGTCTGTCCGTCACACTTTTTCTGTCACTCTTCAGCAGGTGACACACTCGTTCCAAAGAACACTCTTGTTTTTTTTTTTTCTCTGCGTCCAATCTAAAAATAGACCCACTCCAAACAAAATGAGATTATTGTATATTCCTATAAAATAATCATACATGTTATAAAGACATGAAAAAAGAAATTACTGTGTTAAAACAATCGTTTAATTTACAAGTATTAGTAAATAGGTTTATAAAACGTCAAGTATTCAAAGTCGTACGGTTATCACTTGTGTACCCTTTGAAAAAATTCCAACTAATTTTATTAAACAATCCTCGCAAGTGGCTGTTAAACCATAAAAAGTGTTTCCCGTTAGTGTACAAATACGTACACAGTGTAAAAGAAGCACGTTTACACCCCATCCATTTACGAAGCTTGCATCGATTTCACGATGTTATACTCTGAATATTTTTAAGGCAAAACACATGCTTTATCTATAATAAATACTCTTGAAATACTTTGTATTCCATTGTTGTTACATTTTTTCTGTCCCGTTCATTTGCAATAAGTGCTGTATTAGCCTGAAACGGTTCAATGATAATCCCTGGGTTTTACTTCACAAGTTTCATGTTCAACGGTTACTATATGATAGCAGTCGACCCCTTCACTTACATTTTTGAACAAGGTTGCTCGCAAGTGTGTTCTATGATAGCATACATTTATGCATGGGACAATTTACAAACAATCGTATCCTGTCCATCAATACTCTACAGACGCTTGGTCACCCAATGCAACCATTCGTGATTGTAAAAAATAGGGGGTTTCCCCATCGTAGGCAATATCTTCACAGACGGTATTAAAACTATATCTAGAATTACAAAACCTTTATTAAGATTCTCTATTTTCATTTGCAGTCACTTAGCTGATCAGATTCTCTCTTTGCGCATGAGCTTACTTCATAGGCCGAACTTACGAAATCGCAACCATGAACTGGTGGAGACGCCCTGTTGCGAAACGTGTAACGAGGTACCGCAAACACCTGCTCCGAGGTTATTGGAATTTATATTAAACCGATTTCGTCGAAAGTAGCGTTTCTCGGGTGTGTTCAACCTACACTTGCCGACTATATTTGTCAGTAAACAAGGACTTCACCAACATTAACGAGGGAGAGTAGAAAATTATATGCTAATTTCCATCGATCATTTGTGAACGAGCTGCTTTAATATAAGTCTTGAAAAACAAATACCGGTTAAGTCTTATATCTGCTATTTAAGGCGTTTACTATCAACTTTTGAATTTAAAACACATAAGATTTACCCATTCGGTGACTAAAATCATAGTTTGACAAAAGAAAATACGTGTTTTATAATTTTGGGACTAAAATGAACAATGTGATTATTAAATCCTTCAATGGTTCATGTTTTGTTCATGTGATCTAAAGTCTACAGCGCACACAGTCTGAGAAATGTGCTCGTGCAGCCTTACGCATGCGCAGTAGCAAACCGCAAGGACTTCATTATGAAAGTATTATTTTATTTTATTTTAGTGTATCTTTTATTTAGTGATATACGTCAGATATATATCCCAAATTACTATATTATACGCCTTTGTATGTCGAGATTCATAACCTAATTTGTCGTATCACTATTAATACGATTAGAAAAAAAAAACATTAAGGTATTTGAAATTAGAAAAATAAATTATAAATAAAAATATACAAAATAATAATTACACATAATTAAAAATATTACACATTAAGTCATTTATATATATTAGTTTATTAGGTAAAATAGTTTCAAGAAATAGTCTACATCATTGCTGGACGATCGGCACAGTTTCTAGTATCACTCACAAGATTTACGCTATCACCGGTAATGCAAATATAACAATTTTCGTTTAAATAAAAACTCTAGATGGTGCAAATGTCAAGTCCTAAAAAGGGTTTCGTGTTATATTTCAGCTGCAAAGTTTTTTTATTGTTACCAACCGCAAATTTTAACAGACCTTAAATACATGAGCACAACGGAGCCTAATCAGGCGACCAGACTTTCTTCCACATACAACGTTGACCCGATTTACGTTTGTTAAAAGCCATTGCATTAACTTTAAACTCTATACAGACAAATTAAATGAAATACTAGGACTTGTTGTATTTATTTGACAGCGCTTGGTACTAACAACCGAGAGTGTTGTATAAAACCCCACTTTGTCTCTTGTAAAGAAATTCATTATAATTTATGGATTAGAAATTAAAAGCAAACAAAACGTCTATGTAGCGAAGCAGTTTGGAGAGGTTTTAAAATATTTTCTGTGGCTGTTAAAAGGGTTAGTACGGTGGCATAGATGAAAAATGAAATACATTTTTATAACGTGTACACACTCGATAGTTTATGTTTACGAATGCCACTTTTTACATTGCTTATGGCATCCATCTCTAAATCTATACTTTGTTTTGAAAAATTATAGATGCCTTTATACAGTTTTTGTACGTTTTCTTGTTAGCAGGTTACGTACAGTACACCAAAGACATAACATGGAAGAAAACATTAAAAGTCTTAGAAGAATTGATTCTTTTTCTCTGAAAACAATGAAGAGACTAATATCATGTTAAGAGGGCAAACAAGAAGAAATAAACTTTGCAAGATATAATAAAACATCTTTAGACTGGATTTGGCATAAATTCACCTCCATCAGACTGCATTATGTGACATCTACATACTATACACATAAATGCTTAAATGTTCATTATTCTTCCAAAGGCAGTGTGCGAGCATATTTTCGGAAAGAAAAGCAAAATGTGTGTCACAGATTTGTTACCAGGTGCAATCTGTACATACTCGTTAACGACAACGTTACTGCAATGCATAAATAAGAATCTTATCTTTTACTTAAGATCATTCAAATGCGTACATAAATAACTAATTTGCATATTCCGCACATACTCGTCAAAATTCTGACGTTTAGCAAACCTTTCCGTACTGACAATATGGGCATAAAGAACGAAAGATATACGTGTCTTCTATATTATTTATTAAAACTGTGGCAGTACTGGATAACTTGTTATTTTTATGGAATCGGCATATCTGGAAACGCATTTTAGTTAATAAACTTGCTTAAATCCAAGGTACGGCTAACAGTTCATTTTAATATGTGTACAATGTCAGTTGTGTATTTTTGTATTTTCTTAATGGTGCATAACTCAAATACCAGCTATGCTTTTAGGTTACCATTTGTCAAATAAACGAACAGTTATTTTTTTATTTATATTTGCTTTAATTGGCACAAATGATAGTTGATTGATATTTTTAAAATCATACATGGTTCAATGAATACCACACACGATATATTACAGCTGTGATCTAATGGGGACTACCCATTGCTAAAAAAAGAGTATTTCATTTCATTATTTATTTATTATTATTTATCTTATTTATTTCTTATACTCTCTAATGGAAGAAGACTAAAGCTCTGTGTAAACTTTTGTTCAGAGCATTCATGTTTACTACAACCACACTGATTCTATGACAACTATTAATATTGTTGGTATTGTACTGTTGGTAGTATTTAGAGTTTACTTTATACTAAAATACGTTAATCTATAATCTAAACAGTAGTAACTTAAAAAAAAAAAAAAAAAAGTGCGTTTGACATCTCAAGCAAATATCAATGAAGTGGATTACTGGACAAAATTCATCGTCAAATAAATGCAAACACGGAGTTTGGTTACGTTATGTAAGATATATAAATATGAAACGGTTATCGTCAAATTATTTAAAAATATTCATTTTGAAAATACATAGCATCTCGATTTTTTTTTATCATTTGGTACTAAATGATTTAAACTTTGGTTAAAACGAGAGTTAAATATTTATCTCTCTTTTTTCACTGTGTTAACCATCAGTTTAGACTGTGTATTTTCTGGCTGATCTAAACTTATGGCATACGACTACACTAGCCGTTTATCAGTTGTAGTAAGAGTAGAAGAGGAATTATTATTATTATCGTTATAAACAGCAGCTGCAGCACATGAATGACTAAAAAAGGTTTTAGAATACAGCATTCAATGTCGTGGCCAGTTTGTGATGTTATCTTTTGATAGGTTAAAGTACTGCCCGACAATAAGAGCCGATAGAAATTAATGTCACGCCTAAAGAGAACTAACATTTAAAAGGAAATAGATAAAATAGAATTGTAATACTTATCTCTCTTTGACTGCTATAATACTGCTATAAACTGCTATTAACGATTATGAACTGATTATTTTACTGTACTATTCTAAATATAGTATATATAGCAGGCTTATATAGATATATTAGACTTTAAATATATTTTATAGTTTGAAACCCTATGACATAAAGTAGTTTCAACAGAATAGACAAAAATCTTATAACACTGTATACTGAAGTTTCATAAAGCACTCTGAATTCCTATCTCTTTAGAAACGAAAGAAAAAAAACTTTTATTCGATTTTCGTCTTGGATCTATGTAGAAATACATCATTTTTTTTTCCATTTATTTATTCTTATTCATTTTGTTTTTCAATAACAAATATTTCACCGCATGAAACCTTTGGTTAAGATATACATGTAGCTTGTTCCCATAACCAAAACAAACTGTGAATAGTTGCAAAATTATTAACAGATGATTAAAATGAATATTTCCTCATAAAAATGAATTATTGAAAATATTTAAGCTGGAATTGGTCACCTACGTTCCCACAAGGATTATACTGCCATTACCATAGCAACACCTCCACACAACGCTTGGTTAACGTCATTCCCCGTGTCCTCGAAAATAAATATGGCACTTAAGTATGATTTTCATACTCAAACTCAAATTATGCCCATTTGGTTTCAATAGGGACTTGAGTATGAGATCGTACTTGAGTATTTTTGAGAACACGGAGCCATGTATTTGCTGGGTGGATGGTGTCATTTTTAGACCGTAGACCGCCTTCTGCAAAAATAGAACACGATTCGGACATCGATGATATAATGGTTGATCGTTGGTAGACATAAGAGTTGTTATTGCATGGAGATATTGATATAGCATTGCACATATAACAATATAATGTATACTGTAATTGATGTAGGACTGCCGGAACTACTTTTTTTTTACTTATAAAAGGGGTTAACTGGGGCATATATGTATACAATCTCCACGCAGTTATCCCCCTTCATTCATTGAGCGTGCAAGGGGGATCACTGTGTGGAGTTTGATATGTGTATGGATATGTAGCATGTCAGTATTTACTAGTTGCCCCCTTTACTTCTTTTATATGAAAACATAAACATAAGTTAATCTGCATGTGAACAGGATCGAATATACAAAATAGTTCAATTATTTCGTCATCATTTAACAGAAAAAAATAAAAGAAATTTAAGTGATAAAAATTTATGTTCCACATCCTCTCAAAGAAAACCCTTATTATTTTTAAGTTTCAGAAGTCATGTGATCCTTTGTAACACAATTGATTTGGCAATGCAATTAACTCTGCTTTGTTGCTCTACATACTGCCATTTCTAATCATAACTTGGAAGAATTCTTCACCTCGACATAGATTCGTATGACCACAACGTCACCACCAACTTTTAGACATAGTGGAATAAAAACTTCTCACAAAATAACTGCTATCGAAATTTAAAAAGAAAGCATAAACTCCTTTTTCATAGATTTTGATAAACTTTTTCTATACATGGTTGAAATACATTATATACAATACATCCATAATTTGCAAAACCAGTTTTCAGGATTTAAACTTATATTGGCTAGTAGCTTGCAGTTAAATGCATAAATTTGTCTGTGTGTCTTTTTCCTCATATATGTTATATTCTATTTACAAGTCAACAATGTTTAAACCATTCATTTACATTAAAACTAATAGAGTAAGTCTAAATGGCAACAAACACACACACACACATATATATTTTTTTCGGACAATATGGCATATAAGGCATATAGTTGATTACTTATTTTAGTATCATTTCTGTGCATCAAATCAACCCTCCCCATTTTATCGATGAGAAAAAGATATGTTTGATCAGGTCTCTTAAATACTATATAATTATGTATATACAGAGACCCTGGTTTGATCGATGTCGTCTACGTGACCTTTTTTTTACTGTTCATCGAAGTATAAGTGCCTGGTTTTACATATTTTGTTACAATATGTAACTAAATTTTATTGCATCGCCATCTTTTTTTTTTCTTAAATTAAGACTTTAATTTCATTTACTATAAAAGGTTTTATTAAAACATGTTAATTCGTACAAGCCTGACATATACGTCAATATAGCAGATGTTCAACAACTGATGGAGAATGTTTTGCAATTATCGTTCTTATGCAGGAATTATAGCAAAGAGGTTTAGAGAGCAACTTTCGATATTCTTCTCGTAATTGATATAACGGAAACGCTCAAGTACATAGTATGGATAAATTGCCCCCGCACCTGTAATGTCTCTGCTTTTGATTATTGTACTCTGTTACATTTGTCTTTGAGAAGATCAATTGACTATTGACTTGACTTGACTAGTTGAGTTTACCGTCGCTTCGACAATATTTCAGTCATATAGCGACGTCAAGCTAATTACAGGTGGAGGAAGACCCCAAATGCACAAAGGCATCCGGGTAGAACCACCGACCTACCGCAAGCCAACTGGAAGGATTCCTCACATGAAAATCCAAATGACCCTGCCGGGATTTAAACCCACGCGGTGAGGGGCTGAGTGAAGGTTAAAGTTAGCGACAATACCCTTTCGGCCACGGAGGCCCCGTTGGCAAGATGAAATATATCTGGCTAAATATAATGGGCTATTAAAGAGTATTACATCGTATGGAATTCTCACAATGAAACACTGGAATTCATGGAATTAAAAAAGTCATTTATAATCCATTGATATAGTCAAGTCTATTTCATGTATTTTAAGAATATTCACTGTTCAATACTATACCAATAAAACACACACAAATAAAAGGACATATGTGTTATATCCTGAGACGTCAGTCGATATCTTTTCAGAATGAATCTAAAACAATCTAAAAAAAAAGAAGCAATATATACTTTAGGATTAAACTACCACACGTATGTGTCCCTTATATTTTTAGCTCACCTGAGCACAATATGCTCAAGGTGAGCTTTTGTGATCGCCCTTCGTCCGTCGTCCGTCTTGCGACGTGCGTCGTCAACAATTTGGCTTGTTAACACTCTAGAGGCCATATTTTTAGGCCAATCTTCATGAAACTTGGTCAGAATGTTTGTCTCCATAAAATCTTGGACAAGTTTGAAATTGGGTTATGTGGAGTCAAAAGTAGGTCATGAGGTCAAATCTTATAAAAAAAAACTTATTAACACTCTAGAAGCCACATTTTTGGCCCAATTTTCATGAAACTTGGTCAGAATGTTTGTTTCTAAAAGATCTTAGACAAGTTCGAATTTAGTTTATGTGGGGTCAAAAAGTAGGTCATGAGTTCAAATCTTAGAAAAACCTTATTAACACTCTAGAGTCCACATTTTTGGCCATATATTCATGAAACTTGGTTGGAATGTTTGTTTCCATTAAATCCTGGACAAGCTGGAAAGTGGGTCATGTGGGGTCAAAAAGTAGGTCAATATGAAAAATCCAACATATGTTGCTCATTCATAATCAGGTGAGCGATCAGGGCCATCGTGGCCCTCGTGTTTAATGTTTATCGTGTATGAATATACTATTAGTTAGAGAGTACAGATGGACGTTTATTGAACGTACGAAATTGTGATATGAAAAAGTGATTTGAAGTCAACGCCGTTATGCAATAACCTAGATTTAAAATAGATTGCATGGAATGCAGAATTGGCAGTGAATCGATTCAAGAATTAATGAGTTGAATCTTATTTCAATATCATTATTCATGTTGTCTAATATAATATATCCAGTAAGCAAAAACCAGTAAGCAAAAGAGACAAAAGAAAAAATAAAGTGGAGAGATAAAAGGTAAACATCATCATCATTTAATGTGATCGACTAAATGTTTGATATCTTCGCTTGTAGGTCGCCTTTTTTCAGCACCATCGAAGATAGTATAAATATGTCATACATGATATATATATATATATATATATATATATATATATATATATATATATATATAAATTTTCTTAATTCTTTACTTTATTCCTTTGACAATAAAATGTAACATAGTAATTTTCTATTTTAGTATAGAAAATATGTCTATACTTGATACTATCGGCAATGTTTCATGGTTTATTTCATATTCTACATTTATTTGATAGATATTACCCCACGATTATGACGTGGACTATTATTTTATGACAAGACCCCCGTGGAGGTAAAGCACAATGGTAAAAAGATACTTTTTACGTCAATCTGTAAAATCATCTTTTATTAAAAAAATATGCGAAAGTAAACAACATTGTAGAATTTCTTCAATGTTCCATTCGCATATTTGCTAGAATGGTGAGGCAAAGAATGTTTAGTAACAAATATGACAGTGAGCTTCAACTGAAATTAGCTGTAACTTGTATCGGATGAACACAGTTCGTGTAATACAACTGACATCTCAAATTAAAAATATCCTTGTTCATGTATTTTGTAAAGCCGTGATTTAAAAATATGTACGCATTGAATATACCCTTAACACCTGAAAATGAAAAGTAACAAACGTTTACCTGCTTTTTTCATTGGAAAAACATCAAATTAACTTACACCCCATTACCATAAATTTTGATAGTAATGCACGTACACATATTACCTGGCCATTCTTTTTTTAAGTGCAATTTCGACATGGTTATCAAGTTATAAACAGTATTAATTAAGTAAAACAACTGTGAAATCCATCTAGATATCAGCAAAGCAACATCAGTTTGTAATAATGTGTAAACTATAAATGCTTTCTGATTAATTAATGATTAATCAAAGGTGGTCGTAGTTGTCACCATTCCAACATGAACTCCAAATTATCTTTCAGCAGTCTTCTGAATTCATACTAGACTCTGTTGTTTTTAACTGTTAACAATATCAATTAAAGAACCACAATGAATCATCTTGTTCAATAACAAAGGAATATGCTAGAACATATGCGCATCGCACCGAATTATTCAGTATGCAATTACCTGCATGCATACATAATATCAGAACAGAACAGAACAGAACATATACTTTATTTAAACTTGTACATACGTACATCGTTTATATTTACATCACAATAAACAAAATAAATAATATAATCACGTGAACAATGGTTTTGCATGAAATACCTAAATACGACAACAATTCATTTTAGTTTAATGTAAAGTACTACATGATGTAAAATAATGATTAAAGTATCTGAATGAAGTAAATTACTATGGATCACTATTTCCATACTTGTTAACTATATTTATTAAATACATATAGCCTGATAAAAAAAATAAACAAGGCTGTAGAAAGTATTATGTCGTTTTCAAATCCCACGGATGTAAATCAAACAAGTCTTCCTAGCAGTAGTTACAAGACAGGTTAAAGAACAGTATTAATAATATTATGGTATATAATATCATTATGAACTACATTATCTTGGTTTGACATGTCATTACTTTATGCTCAAATGTATGATGTCAATATATTTTCTCATCGAATCTGCCGTGTTCATGTTTTCGATATATTCGGAAGTTCACGTATCAAAAGAACATCTTAACAATAACATATTTCTTTCATCATTGGAAACAAAAAATGGAGATGCATCAAGTCTTTGACAATTCTTATCATAAGTGTACACAACTATGGACATAATCAATCGAAAGGCAATGCCGTTTTCAATTGTAGATATGTTAAATATACAAATTATTGTCCTATGAAAATACCAAGCGCTCCCCAACTCATGCTGTCTGGATATAAGACTGTACTTTCTTAACCCTTTTCCCTCATGTTGACGCACTCAATAGGTACCACATAAAGCCTGATCTGCAGAAAACCACAGTTAAACCTTATCAAATTTAATTATAAAGTCCTCATTTTCATACCACCGAGGAGCAGCGAACAGCATAAAATCTGATCAGCCTGCGAGTTACTCGCAGGCTGCTCTGGTTTTATGCTGTTCGCATAGGTCTTTTCATGGTTTCCTCTATGAGGGAAAGGGTTAAATGACATTTCAATAAATTTAATGCCTAAATTCAAACGATACAAAGTTTTTAGGATCATATTAAATGAAAAGAAGTTTTGTTGTTGTGTCCTTGAGATAAAGTTTTATTAATCTTTGTTCACTACAATAAATCGAAATGTCATTTGGCTTATATTGACGGGTTTTTGAATTTTCAAATGCTTAATTTGTCGTTTACTTCATTACTCTTTATTAAATCATATATCTTGCTGGTAACCTTTACCTTCTACTTTCAAATGTAAGCGGGGCATAGGTACAACAAAACCATATTTGTTTTACATGGCTTGATATCTCACATGATCAATACTTGATTTATTTTTGTTTCATTGACTTAAAGAAAGCTTTTGATTTCAATGTTTATTCAATCTTTGCTATATAATTTTGACAAACTGCAAACTATACATGTAATGTCAAAGCATTCAAATGTAAACCACGCAGAACTACGAGTATGTTATTTCTTTACTTGTATTACTTGTAGACTTTGCATCTTCATCAAAACACACTTTTCCTTCAAAAGAAGAGAAACGATATCATTATTAATATCGGACAGACGGTACCGTAGACACAACAAATAATATAACTGGAACTACATGAATTAATGAATTGGAATTGAAAAAATATAAAAGCTCAATTGTTTTAGGATGTGGCTAAGTATCGAGAAATACTTCTTTTTTGTCGTTATTTCATACGTGTGTGTCCATTGCACTTGTGTATTTGTATCACCGTAACTTATATGGTCACATGCAATATCGAACTAAAAAAGAAAAATGATCTAGCACGCAGTGATGCAAAAAATATCTGGGTCAAATACATTCAAAGTAATCACAAGTTAAAACAGATTTTGGGCGGAGAAAACATAATCAAAATCTCTAGAGCCTCTCTCTCTCTATATATATATGTATGGCCATATACAGTGTCTCAGTCAAGACGATAGTTTAAAATCCTAAGTCCCTTTTGTTTGCACAAGTTTATTACAGGGTGATAAATATTACCCGTGTCTTGTTCTAAAAATCTATTTCTCTGACACAGACCTGTATATTATGGCAATTGTTACTCTAAACAAAATTTGGAATTCTTATCTTCGCTCAGTAATAGATAAAGCCCAGGGTAGATCAGAAGTATTGTGTATCGATCATTGCCTTTTATAACTATTTTCTGGGACAACTTAACAAAGCTTACGAACATATCATTTAAACTCCCCAGTTAGTTCTTTTTACCGAACGACCGTTCCATGGCGGTAACTGATAGTCTTTCTCTACTTTATCTAATGTCCTCTGTGTGTGTGTGTGTGTGTGTGTGTGTGTGTGTGTTTCATTTACATACACCCGCCTCTGCAGGAAGTTCATTTCTAATATATGTTGGATTTCTTATTGGACCTTTCTGTCTTTCTTTTGTAAGGCCAATTTTTGATTTTATGCATAAAATGGCATCAATACTTTTAAATACTAAATTATCTTTACTAGTCATCACAATAGTTTTAAATACTAAATTATCTTTACTAGTTATCACAATAGTTTTAAATACTAAATTATCTTTACTAGTCATCACAATAGTTTCTGACATAGATTCATGCAATTATACCATCAGATGGTTTCTTACAGAACGATTTAAAACGAAAGTCTCAATATTTTCAATTGTTAAAGAATAAAATTATTTCCTAGATACTTATTCCAGGAAATATATATATATATATATATCCTCAATTACAAAATGATAAGGTACGAGTATTTGAATATATTAGACACAATGGAGAGAATGAACGAATATGCGTTTATCTTTATTTTTGTACACAATTCAGAAAAAAGCAGTTTCCTGTGATCATACGCGCGTGGCTACATTACATTTTATACAATCTCAAGTACTTACACAAAATATTATTCATTCTGTAATTACGTGCCTAAACAGGACTATATACTCTATACTCAGCAAAACTAGAAACGTGCCTCCATATTTCAGGAAAGATTTATCGGGTTACTTTTATGAATCAAAATAGAAAAACAAGTTCATTCATGTCTGTATCAAAACCAATTAATTGCATCTGGCTATCTTGCTAACTTTTCGAGAGATAACCGGTCAAGAGAGATAGGGGTCAAAATAAAAATCACAAAAATCCAGAAAGGTGTTATTGAATGTTTCTTGATGGAATTTTATTAAGAAATGTGGCACATCCAGTAAATCTCGTTAGTACCGAGTGTGGCAACCATTTGCATGAATGCATGCAAAGATCCTACGCCGCATCGACGTAACGTAACGCAATACCAGTGCGTTGTACAAATTCCTTCATTCCTGTTGTAACGCCCGTGTTTAAGATCGCGAACATTGTCAATCTGATGGATAGCTCGTGCTTTGCGGCCCAGCTGATTCCATATGTGTTCAATGGTGTGGAGATCTGGGGAAACCGCGGGTCATGGCATGACGTTGACATTGTTTTGCTGCAAGATTTGAGTGGTGACCCTGGCTACATGAGGGTGGGCATTGCTGACGAATAAATGTTAAGGCATATGCATTTAGCACGTCTGCAACATAACGTTGTGCATTAATGTTGCCCTGTACAACAACCAAATCTTTCTACCGGTTTACCATGATCTCACCTCAGACAATTACGCTCCCTCCCCCAAACCTGCTGTTCTCAACAATGCAACAATCGGCGAATCTTTCATTTTTACGCCTGTATACCCGTAATCTTCCGTCAGCATGACTAACTGTGAACCGAGATTCATCGGTGAACAAGACTCGGTTCCAGTCAGCCCTTCTTCAGTTCAGATGACGTCGCGCCCATAACAGCCTGGAAGCACGGTGACGTTAGGTCAACCGGATGCGAATGGTCTGCCCTGAGACACCGTATTGCCTAGCAGTGACTGTGACTGCCTATTGACGTTGACGTAAGTGCGTCAACGTAATGAAACGATCGGCTCTAGCCGTTTTTTCATGAGGCCTACCAGGTCGCTGCCGGTCGTGAACATCCCCAGTCTGCTGATACCGGGCTGCAAGACGATCAATCGCCTTCCGACAGCACCCGAACCGACGCACGACTACCATGGCGGACATCCCACCCGCAAGCATCCCAATTGCCTGATTTCGCTCGTTTTCGGAAAGCCGTGGCATATCGAAAACAGTGATAAGTTTAAGAAAAAAAATTAACTCTATCGCATGAATGGTACAACATGAACTGAATCAACATATGGATGACATGTATAGCGTGCACGTGCAAAACGTGCAAATGACCGTTCCGGTTACTGGCCGATGTGTAAACCATGTGTATCGGGTAAACTGTACAGGGTCGTATTCTAAACATCGCCAGGGTTTAAAATACATGTACATTGAACATGTAGCAACTAAACAGACAAAGCTTCACCGGCTATAAAACAGGGACGTTTCTAGTTTTGCTGAGTATAATATCACGAAAGAGTGCAAAAAAAGTGGAAAAAATTGTAAAAACCATACGGAATTAGGAATAGTCACCAGGCCATTCAGTGAGTCTGTATTCGAACTCCCACTTCATCAAAATATAGTAAATAAATATACGGAAATAAAATAATTGATGACAGTTGGGTTAAATCGTAAATATCCGATATCTGAATTTACAAAAAAAAGTGTGGAAAGACACTGACGGAGACCTACAGATCTACAAGATGATCATGGCGACCTATATGTGATAAACCGTGTAAGTCAGAAAGTTGTGATTAATGAGATTTATGTTCTGTTCTGTTAAAATCATAATAATTATATATCTTGGTTAAGGACCGACAAAAGACTTTTCGGATGCTAGTGGTGTTAAACCCTGGACTAAGTTAGTCAGGTTACTTGTTAAGGATTTCAAATGTCCAGGGACTGTGGTGTGATAAGTTGAAATATATAAATCGCAGATTTTTATGATATTTCAAAATTATAGGCAAAAAACATGTTTAAAGTAATATGTTACATGTATATATTTTGTAAGAAAATATACTACATTGTATATAATCCAAACATTTCGTAATAGAGCAATGATTTGTATAATAGAAAATGTCAATGTAATGAACCAGTTACTTGTATGAAGACCATGTTCGTTATTATGTTAATCAAGGTGCGCCATAAACATACGTACCCATGCGTCCCGGGTTCGATTCCTGGTCACGTACGTGAGGGGGTACAGTGGTCGCCCGTCCAGGCACGTGGGTTTTCCCCCGAGCTCTTCGGTTTCCTATACCAATAATGACCACTTACGCCGCCAAAGAGACATCGAGAGTAATTAATATAAGTTGCGATTACTTGTTTCGTAATCGATGTAAAATAAATAAAGTTTAAACTTTAAAATGTTTCTTCAAAGACCAGTGGTTCGCAAGTTGAATATGTTGAGAAAGAGCTGCTACCAATACACAGTGTTTTGGTCCCACCAATGATACGTTGAAAGTGAAGTTTTTTTCTGATTCAAAGACCTATTAAACAAAAGACAGGCAACTATGTCTAATTTGATAAAAGCACGCAAAATATTGCCCAATTCTCGCAAAGTCACATTTTCAAATACCTCCTGTTCTATTTAAGCTTTGTGAAATTAAATTATATCTTACAATAGAACACTGCATTGTCCTAAAGATGATACAATATTATTAAAATAATTAAAATGATTTATGCAAAAAAGGTAAAAAAAACAACCTTGCATGAAATAGGTATTTGAGTGACAATTATTGCCTAATCATAATGTATATAACTTATTTTCGGTCCCAAATATATCAATATTCACTTAAACTAACCAGAAACAACAACAACAGCGAGAAAAACAACAACAACAAACAAACAAAAAAACAACAAAGACAAAACAATAAAATGTGTTTTTTTTTTTTTTGGTTAGTTTTGGTGAAATGCGTTGATACAAACTCCTGATGAAAATGTAAAATAATGTCCTTAAACGGCATATTTAAAGACGTTAGTGAAAAAAAGAGAAAAATGTTATACAAACACTGAACTCACTAGAATGTCCGATCACCTAAAATAACCACCAAATAACCAAATTTGATCACCATTGAACAAATTCCCAATTAAACATATGAAAATGCATTTTGCATAAATTAACTTGTAAGTAACGACAAACGAAACATTCGCAGCACAATATCAGTGGGCACCCACCAAACTGTCCTTAAAACTACCCTTCATGGTGATCACACAACAATCAACAGGTTCATTCAATATATCTATGATGAAAAATATGTATGTTATTAAAATAACTACGCATAACGACCCTAATTTATATTCAATCACTTATTTTTTCAAATGAAAATATTTAGGAAGGATGGTTAATAAAACATTGTCAACGAACAATATCATCATGTACTGGAAGATACATATTTTCAATTAAATAAATGATTCTATATCGTAAAAGCACAATTCTGTTAAGGATATACATTTGTATTCTTAACAATTTGCTTCATGAATATTCATAAAAGCAATTATGGTCTGATTAATATCAATTAAATGAACTTTAAATGGTAGATGAAAATGCAGAATCTGAGCTACAGTGTTATACGAGCAAACAAAGGAGAACCTGATCAGACAGCCCCAGGAAGGATCTTTCTATTCTGGATCTTCTCTGTTGCCAAGGCGTTAAAAATTTCTATGTAAGGTAAAGGGTTATTGATAGGCTGTTTAAGATTATGACTTTAATGGCTATTTTACTTTAATCTATTTCGACGTAGAATAGGCATTTGCTACAATAAATCATGTCTAGATATCTCACTTATGGGTGTAGTTTGAAAAGTTCCACTGCAGTATAGACGAAAATGTACAAACACAAATAATGTAATAAAAGTGAAAGTTTAAATGATATATACATGCATGTTTACAATTAAAAAAAATATGAATTACTTTTATTTAAGATTTATAAGCCGCATGTAATGAGTAACGATGTTCTAAACACCTTCTTTAAAGGAACATGTCTTCACTGATAGTATTATTATACAGTGCTTGGAACTTCCGGGAGAGCAATTGTGTACCCGTGTTACTCGGGCGTATGCGTCGATTAAAAATACGACTATTGAATTCAGTCGTGGACTCCCTGTCCAATGTACTGCATCTTTGGGATGCCGACTGCTTAGTAAAAGTTCCCTTATTGACACTGTCATTCTGATTGTCTCCATTTTCAGCTCTTGCTACTTCCATACTACTATTATCAAGTACGGGCACTTTGTCATCCTCCACAGGAAAAATCTTAAATTCTGACCTCCTCTTGTATTTTTTATTACTGTTTAATGTGGAATGTTCCTTACTTACATATTCTGATTCCTGTGCGCTCTTCTCCTTTTCTGGTATAATGCTTTTAAAGGCTTCATGTGTCTTATCACAATCCACTAATTTCAGCGGGTTGTTTTCGAAAATCTTCGGTTGATGAAGGACTTTATTTTCCATAAGGATGCCGTTTAGATGTGTTACATTTATCTGTAAATCATTCTTTAATGTTTTAAATGTGAAGTAATCAACCGATCCCTTTGCGGAAGGTCCAATGGCTTGTTCAATACACGTCATAATGTCTCTCTTGCTATTTGTGAAGGCAATAACTTCTCCCACTCTTAGATAGGCCCGCTGCCGCCTGTCCCTTACCATCTCTGGTGTCACGTGATCAAAATTAACCAAAACTATTTTCTGATACGGCTGTCCCCGAAATCGCGTCCATCCGTACTTCCACTCGTTTTCTGTGACAGGCCGATCACCTTCCGCATTTACCCGATCTTGCAAGTAGCTCTCTGATAGGATAATCAACATGTTTCTACTCTGATCAATGGTTCGTATTGTTTCCTCATCTCTTATTGCGCCTATTTTAAAATCCCTATATGGAATACAAAGTTTGTATCCGACTGTTTCAAGATAGGATTTTAGTTTTCTTTCCACCCAATTCGTAATCAGTTCATTAGACTCATCGTAGGAAAGATATGCATCGTAAAAAAATTTACTGGAATTTCCGTTTTGCTTGAACAGTCTCAAAAAAATGATAAGTATTTCGTACCTGAAATGAAATCCAAGAAAAGCAAACAATAACAGAAATACTAAAACTCCTATAAGTGCACCCGTAATACTTAAAAATATATTCCCGGAATGACACTCTAACATGTCTTTACTGAATTGCTTAGCAGGGACTAAACCGCGTCCTGGAACATCGCAAAACAGTGTATCACCATGGTCACATCCTTTAACATTCATCCAACTTTCTATCCACACGGTATCACAAGTGCATGCAAGCGTGTGATTTCCCATGTTAATGGAACACGAATTTCGAAACTGAAACGTTTGAGGAATCGCCGTAAGACTTGGATTGTTTACTAGAATTATATCCGTTGCATTTTCAAGCATTTCTGCGACTTCATCTGATATGCTGTCTAAAGCATTGTTTGATAAGTTTAAACTCTGAATGCGATCAAGATAGTTAACGTCATTTCTGATAGTAGTGATGCCATTGTTAGCCAAATTTAGGTCAATATTTGCCGAGTATTCGGATACAGGCAGCTCTTTTGGGAGCTCTGTCATAAGAGAATCGATACACTCAACTGTTATTTTGTTGTAAAAAGGACGGTCTACACAGCTGCATTCTCTGGGACAGTTATGGGTTGCATCAAGATGACATACTAGATCTTCAAGTGGTACATCAACTATCTTCTTGCCTCTGTACTTCTCTGGATCTGTACATGTTACGTTATGGTATTCCCGCCACAAGGCGGTAACAACATCATGCGAAAGATTTAGAAATCGTTCCATGTTACAGTCACAGACAAAGGGCACGTCCATAAAATTTAAACCGAATTCCAGTAATTGGCCCATCTGTGCCAGATCATCGATATTGAGAAGTTTTTGAAAGTTTGGAAATGTCGTCAGTTTTATACCTGAAAAGTCAACAAAGCCTGGCCCGTAAGTTCGACTGATATCTAATTTGAAATTGTTATCATTCGTTAGCTCCCTTATTGCAGAGCCTGAATAATCTATATTACAGAAAAGAGTGTAAGTTAAAGAGTTAGAAATATCGAGCTTTGTCATCAGGTTATTGCTGAAGTTGATATTTAGCATGGACTGTTTAGGCTGACTTATTGCCCCTGGTTCAATTACTGTTATCTTGTTATGCGACAAATCGAGATCTCTAAGATAAATCAAATTGCTGAATGTATCATTGTGGATATATTCGATTTCATTATGACTAATATTGATCAGCTCAATTTGTTTAGCGCATGCTAGTCCTCTGACAGTTCTGATCTTGTTACAGGAAAGGTTAAGTTTGACTAAATTTGGTATATCGCAAATATTGGCTGGCAACGACGTCATGTAGCCTTCGTTGTCCTGCATCTGGTATAGTGTGCCATTTTGCATGGGCCTTCTTCCCGTCAAAACGATACTGCCCCCGAGGACGGAAGTGAATTCAAGATACAGCTCCTGTACTGAGTCATCTGGAATATTCAAGAAAGAAGTCTATCGAGAATAATTGAAAATACTAGACTTTTTATCAAATGTAGGTTTGCCATATGTAGACACACTATTTGATCGCGGGATGGAAACAATTCATAACAAGAAAATATTTACATATATCGTATAGGACGAAGTATATCATATAAAATAGATTACCCTTCTTAATTTGGAAGATACAATCATGTTTATTAACCAATTTAAACAGACATAATGTGTATTGTATGTAATGCCACTTTTGTTATAACAAAAGTGACAACTTCCGTTAAAACATACATAATTAGAGCTAAACAAGTCGACGGAAATGTCCTGAAGTGGCAATGGTTAAATGCAAGACTCGTGAGGTGGGCGCACCATCCCAAAAAGTAACACAGGCATTTTCAGCCTTTTAGAGTATTGGGATACGAAAGTCCGAAAATAATATATTAAGTAGGCAATACGTAAAATCAGATGTTTGTTTTGGCATTGAATGATCTTACGAATTCCTTACCAGTAAAACATTTGTTTACATATTCTAAATGATTCAGTGCAACAGACAAATCATTAAACCATTAAAAGATAAAAAGGATACTGAAATCCGAAGATCAAAGGGTAGGATAAGTACAAGGCACATACGACGTCACATTTTCGACCTACCTTTCTCCCATTCCATCCAACTGTAACATGCACAACATTTATCCACCGCTTTAGCGTCATTGGTGGATTCTCTGTCCTTACATCTGTAAGCACACTGAAGTCCATCGTGCGGTATCAAGTCTGAATTCCATGGGAACAATGAGACCGAGCCGAAGATTAACGACCATGTTACCAAGACGACCAAAGGTTCCCACATGTTCCTAACACCAGTGCTTACTTGCGGTTAACATTCAAGAATTTCTTGGCATACCCTCACCATGGACAAGCAATACCTAAAATAGATTTCAACAAAAAATCAGAAGCCTGATAATACAGTACTTCAGTGATTACTAAGAATCAACACGGCCTATATTAACCTTTATCGGTGAGAGACGCGTGTAAACGGTAGCTCAAGGGTTCAGGATTAAAGTCCGGTTCTGACTGCACATTTTCTCAACCGCTTAAACTTGGCGCTCACCTTTAAACCGTTGCGACTAAATTCTCCAGTATATAGTGCTCTTGGCCTCGTCGAGAACATAGCAATTTAATATATTTCCTGTGAGTTCAGGGATGAAGATTAACAATTGTAATAAACAACACATGTCTTCACTTCGGAACAAAGTCTGCTAAAATGTTCAAGCACTGCAAACATTGTGTTTACTCTCGCCCTCAGTTGTTTTAATCAGTAACATTTTTGTCGAGCCCATTTTAAAACATTGATTTGGAAGATATACCTTACACAAGTCATAAATTGGAGTAGCATTAAGAGTTTTACCTGACATCAAAGATGTGCCTTATCGACTCGTTGTCATCTATGCATCTATAGAACTTATGCTAGAGTATCACCAGCGTGTGACAGATATTGCACAAATGGTATATGCAGACATTGATCCCGATCCTGAAAAAAAAAAAGAAACTATACAAATGAAATTGTTAGTTGTATCACAAAGTCCGCATCAAATGCCAAATACCCCTAGTTGATAGTGTATGATAAGAAATAATCTGACTTTATGAGAGCCACATTTTATCTATTATTTGTCAAATTATAATTCTCAGGTATTAGCTTTAAAATATAGACAGATATACTGTCAAACCTGTCTAAAGTGGTCAGTCAAAGGAAAAAGAGAAAGTGACAGATTAACATTGGTAAATGAAGTTTAAATATATAACATAATACTACAGTTTGGTAATATTAAAATTGACCGCTAAATGCAGATTGACCGCTAAGTACAAGGTGGCCGCTAATACAGGTTCAACTGTATTTTCTCCTTTTCCTCTACATAGAATTCTCATCATCAATATTAAGCCTATCACACATTTAGACTTCAAGCTTTCTAAAAGACAAAAGGACATACGAATAATAAAATAAACAAACGATAATTAAGAAGAAAAAAAAAACAATCACAAAAACAATATCTAAAAACTCAAACAAATGAATAATTAACCTACCTGTAACTCAGTCAGAAAGAAACTATGCCATGCTAAGATTCTCAAAACACATTGACAAATTACCCCTTGATGTGCGCAATCTCGACGAGGATCGATTCACGTGAAGTTCAATATCCTTGTGAACTGCAAACATACTCTATCTTGTCAAAGCCAGCGAGCTTTTTTGGGAGGTTTTGTACATGAATGAGATATGAAGATTTACTTAGATGGACAAAGTTTCAGTACAAGGATGATTTACCTTTACCGTCAGCATCATTATCATCATATCATCGTCATCATCATTATCGTCATCATCATTTGTGTGACAAAAGAAATTTAAGTCCCAATCAAGTAGACATTTAAAGAATAGGAATATTGAAATAAATGAAATATGTTGTTGATGTAATAATGAACGAAATTGTTAACAAATTTCATTTTGTATTGTATCCATTGCGTTTGTGTTTGATGCTTAAGAAACCACCGCATCCTAAATCATTCTAAACGGTCAGTTCAGCTCAGATACATTCAAAATAGGATAATGTTCTTATGAAAAATACCCTAGTCCAAGTTAATGATATGCTTTGCATTAATAAAGAAGGTAGTGTACAATAGTAGCTTGTTGTGAAATGCATGAACACTTTTATGATTTAATGTAATTGATTTATTGTCGCTGCGACAGTATTTAAGTCAAATATAGCGACGTCCAGCTAATTTCAGGTGGAGGAAGACCCCAAACGCACTGAGGCATCTGGGTAGAACTACCGACTTACTGCAAGCCAGCTGGAAGGCTTCCTCACATGAAAATCCGAATGACTTTGCCCGAACCGACGCGGTAAGGGGCTGAGTTAGTGTTAAAGTCAGCGACTTTACCCTCTCGGCCACGGAGGCTCCACTAAAATATTGTATAATAAGGAAAGGATAAAAGGTCCGATGAAAAATCCCTCATAATAATATCAACAAGAAAAGATTAAAACAAAATGTTTTAATGGACGGCTTAAAATAAGCATACTGCATGAAAAATCCCTCATAATAATATCAACAAGAAAAGATTAAAACAAAATGTTTTAATGGACGGCTTAAAATAAGCATACCCCCCCCCCCCCCCCCCCGTCTCCTCCTCTTTTCTACTATTTTGACCTTATAATCTAACCCGTCTATGCACAGGACCCTTAGTAAAAAAAAAAAAAGATAAATAAATTCGACCTTTTTATATATTATCTGTAATTATATATGTTGAGATTTCGATTTTTTTCTTGAACGATTTTTTTAATGAATAGCAGGGTCCTGTGGTCTATGATTTAAATAAAAAGGAAGCAGATGCAACGGAAATAATAAATGTATAAAAAAATAGTATTTAAAACATAGGCCTACTATACATATATAACCAACTACTTCCGAAAAAAAAAAGGTCCAAGCTGGAATAGAACTCAGGACCCCTTGCAGAGAAAAATACTGAGCGAGCACTCGTAACTCCACTACCGTAAGCAAATATTATTTATAAGTCTCAACAGCGCAGCACTACTGACCAGTACACAATCCGACAGTTCACCTGCATTAACTACACCAAACGTTCTTCATATTACAGTTGCATATTCATAAGATATACTTTACGCATTACTTATCCCACACATCATGTAATGTTGTATCAACCATGTATAATTACAAGCTCGTTACAGAAGACATGAAATGTGCTACAAGTGAGGCGATAAGTAGGTCATGACCTACATGTATAAACATCATTAAAACACAAACATCTACTGACTAATAACTTATTAAATATCATTAATCACACGCGAAACTATCTAAAACAAACACAAATCACATATTCGATACCCCCAACCAATCACATAGAAAAAATCGGTAACTGAAAATTATATAATCACAGCTCTTCATTCGACTGCAATACCAATTGCACATGCGCCAACGGAAGTGAAAACCCATTTTAATTGGACACAGTACTTAATAACAGTAATATATTTTCAGTACTGAATACCGTCCAGAAAATGAACTAATTCCGGGAGGACGTGAACAAACATGAACCAGAGTATTGAAGTACCACCATTTTTTACTTGAGGATTTTTTTTTTTGTGGGGGGGGGGGGGGGGTATTGTTTACAACACAATACATTTCTGAAAGAAAAAAACCTGTCTATGTTTAATTAAGGATAACCTGAAATATGTAAGCGTAGTGTATTTCATGTTGTAAAGTACTTTGCTTCTCAGCAATGAGTCCTGAGTTCAAATTTGTGGCGGCCCGTGAATTTTCTCCTGGTACTCCGGTTTGACCTCATGCACCGTTATCAGTAAATATTAACATAAACTGCTTGACCTTGCTTTGCAATTTGTATATTCTTTAATGCCTGTTGAAAAGTAATACGAGCTGTACAATGAATAACCATCTTAAGTCAAATCTTTGTCTTAAGTCAAAAATAGGTAATTTTGGATAGAGAACATTCCTGTTTTATAATTCCTATATTATGATAAACAATATCTATGAAGGTATACATATGTTCTTTTTCACGTGGTAAACTAACACTTATGTTTGAGAGTTTACAGCAGCTCGCTCACAGATGATCGGTAGAAATACCATTTAAAGCTGCTCTCACAATTGTAAATGTTGGCAAAGACTTTGTTTCTTGGCCAATAAACTCGGCAAGTTTAGGCCACAACTCACGGGAAAACGTAAACACCACTTCAGGGGAAATCGGTTAAATATAGAATACGGTATCCCCGCAGCAGATATTTGCGGAACCATGTGACACGTTCCACGACATGGCGTCTTCACCAGTTCCCGGTAGCAAATTCGTAAGTTCAGCCTGTGAAGTGACAGCGTGCGCGAAGAGTAAATGTGATCAGTCATTTGACGGTACACGAAAATAGAAATTCTTGGTATAGGTTTTATCATTCTAAATATAGGTTGAATATCGTTCGTAACGCTATTGCCTGTGATGGAGAAACCGTGATTTTATAATCACGAAATGTTGCACTGGGTGACCATGCGTCTGTAAATTGGTATTGATGTATGTAATACGCACAGACAGTTAAATTCAAATTCTTAGTCAATGACTATCTGTGAACGAGCTGCTTTAACATTTCAGAAAATACTGGACCAAAAATGATGTACCAAATTGAAGATTTATGTTAAGATGTTTCGTGAAAACAACCGCGGGAATATGCTTATTGTAGCGATTTAAAACATGTTTCATTTTTTAATAACTAATTATACCGCCACTGACATTTTGTTTGTGTATTGTTTGATTACTGTTTGATTTTAGGTCATTTTTAATCTCAACAAACCATATAAAAACATGATATAAGTCACGGTACACATCAAAACTAGACCAATACCTTCAAAACTGTATACACAACACGAGGGAGAAAAATACTCTTGTATTAAAAAAAAAAACATTTAAAAAACAACAACAATAACAAACAAAAAAAAACATAATTTTTTTTATTAATCTACCAAATTAAAATAAGCTGTCGTCTTCTTCTGGGTAATATATACGTTGTTTTTTTGCATTTGGGTAGTAAAATGTGAAACATTTATCAATCTTTTCAGATTAAATAACGTGATTTTGAAATAAAAGAACAGGGGAATCACCGGGAAATCTGACAATGCAATGGATACCGCGATAAAGAGCAACGTTGACAACTGTTTTGACCTACAAAGATAAAGTTTTTGAATACTTACCCAGCATGTCTTAATTTAAGTCCACTTTTTATTTATTAGTTTGCATGCTCTTCTCACACGATAAGGGCCAAAATAAAGTAGCTGTGTATTAGATTCCGACTATGTTTTTAGTCCATAGAATAGGGACAATCGCACAGAACCTGCGCCGAAAATCCAAAACAAGAGGGCCATAATGGCCCTGGTCCGCTCACCTGGTATCATTAGGCTATGTAAAATTAGTGACCCCTAGGGCAGGGTTAATTTTGACCCCAGGGTCATGATTTGAACAAACTTGGTAGAGGTCTTTAAGCCCATGTTACATACCCAATATCTAAACTCCAGGCCTTGTGGTTTCTGAGAAGAAGGTTTTTCAATTTTTTTCCTATATTAGCCTTTGTTAAATCAAGTGACCCCTGGGGCGGGGCCAATTTTGACCACATGGTCATGATTTGAACAAACTTGGTAGAGATCCGCTAGACAATGCTACACATCAAATATCAAATCTCCAGGTCTGGTGGTTTGTGAGAAGTTCACTTTTAAAATCTATTTTAGCTCCTGTGACCTAATTATGCAACAGACCGGAACCATTTGAACAATTTTTATATGGGATCATCTTAGGAACATCCATGCAAATTTTGATCACTTTCCCATCAGTAGTTTCAGAGAAAAGATTTTTAAGTAAATTGTTGACGACTTATGACTCACGACGCCGGACGCCGGACAAAGGCTGGTCCCAAAAGCTCACCTTGGCACTTCGTGCCAGGTGAGCTAAAAACAAATGTCATACCGATGCTTTGAATGAAATCTAACAGTTAAGTAATAATAAAGTATTACTTGAAAAAGAACGTATTTAAACGCATTTATTTTACGTCGATTTAGAAACACTTTCTTACACCCTATATGTATCCCTTTCGACAGTTCTTGAGTTGGACCACTACTATTATACGCATGGGAGGTCAAGAAATATCATTGGAGCACAGCGCCATTGACTTTTTTTAATACAAAAACGTCAAGATCAAAAATTCATGATGATATATACAGCAAATACCATCTAGATATGATCTAAAAATTGCCGACCTACTGACCTATTTATGATGGATGTATTAATTATGATCAGCAATGCCTGACAACTAACGATGGTCCAATCAATCGTTTGACTGACTTTAACACACCCACATTTTTTCTGTCGCGTCCACATCGCCAAAACATCTTTTATAGGATGCCTTTGTTACATCGTTTTACCAAATATCACAATAAAGTGTCGTTATGACATAGGGTCATTGTTCTCTATCTAATGGTCATTCATTTTTTTTGTCCGGTGGTCATTATGCTTATATATTGTTACATATACTGAAAGATTAATTCGAGAAATTCTAATGTACATATACGTTGTTTGGCCGCGGTTTTCAAGAGTAATTATGTAGTATTAACTGTACGTAAACTATCTTGTCAATAATATGTGTATAATATCTGGAAAGTCGTGATAAATATGATTTAGAAATTAAATGTTGAACGGTTATATAATGTAAGCGATCCCTACACCTCAATCGGCGGAGTAAACATAATTGTAATGAAACGGAGTATAGTCGTCTAACGGTCATACGGAGACGGTGAAACAGATTATAATACATTACAGTTGTTAATAACGTTCAGTCTGAAATCAGCCACGTTTTGCATCTATGAGATATTATTTTTATCTTAAAATGAATTCCGGCCTTTTAGTTGTCATCTCTTAACGATGGATTGTATCTAACCTTTTTCCCAAAGTATTTTCTACCAATGAAAATCGTTCAAATATCGATTTGGTCTTATCTTTCGTCATCATCCGTAAACAAGTCGAAAGTGAGTTTAGACAGCTACGCCGAAAAGCATTTTTATCGAAATACAATGCTTAATTGATATAGCCTATTGCTAAAATTGTCCACCATTTTGTCGTTGGGTAGATAAAATTAGTCGAACACAATATTCCGCCGTAAAGAAAATGTTCAGCATAATTACGATGCACGCAACATAATGAAGTATGCGCATAACGAAATTGAAACTTCACTAAGCAAAAGTGTTCGAAAAGTATCCGAAATAGTGCCATACCTTATTTATTAGTAAGGTTATCAGAATAAAACTTTCAAAAGTGATATATTTTGAACTTAATCCAAAAGGGAAAAGGAAACAAATTGTACTCATGCAAATTCCAGTCACTATGGCAATGTCAGATAACGTTGAGTGGGGCAAACTTTGCAAATCTTCACATGTTTACCTGTCTTTAAATATCACATATAGACAAATTCCCAACGTCAAAAACTGCCCGAATATATGGACCGCTTCCAAGACCTTTTCTCAAGGCCTATACATAATGTCATGGACTGAAATCTAACATCATTTCCGTTGATATCGGAAGACGAGAACATTTGTTTAGCAAAAAAACGTAAATATGGCATTAGGAAAAGCGTTATCCCATTCGGTTTTGTATATATTTTATAAAACGAAATCAGAGACGATCTACATGATCATGGGCACTAACTGCAAAATTTAAAACTAGGAAAACAAAACATATATGGGTGTTTCACCGCTTTCAAGACCACCCTGCGCACAATGTTGCCGACCGCCCAAGATCTGGACGTCCGTGCATGACGTCAGGAAAAGGAGCCACAATTATGGAGGTTTCTGGGAAACAATCCGGAAAATTCCACTGGAGCGTTTCAGGTCATACCTTTACAAGTGGATCTGTAGGTGGGAGATGGATGTATCGTGCAAAGGAAAATATTTCAAAAAGATATAATTTTAGATGTCCGAGAGTCTTTACTGATGTCATATTCATTTAAAGAGTAAGTTGTCCCGCTTAACGTTAACCGACATTGCCATAGTGACTGTGGAATTTGCATCAGTGCAACTGTATATTCTTTGCTCTCGGATTAAGTTCATTTTTTACGACGTATAAGTAGAAATTACTAAATGTATATTATTATACAGTTCCACACAAAACAATCATCAAATACTGTTTAATAAACACTTTCGCTGCAAAAAAAAAAAAAGATCGGGGCGTTTATTAAAACCAACTATTAAAACTCATTTATCCGGTTTATATTTGGCACGCCCGGTAATCAGGTAATTCACTAGTGCTAAATCTGCAAACGAAAATACAACATTGAGACAATATTTAGAAGCAAAAGCAAAAGAAAGCCGGGTTTTTTTTCGAACTTGTCGAAAAAATAAACATCTCGAATCTGTCTGAGACAACATATAACTAGATGGATCCAGCTTTTTCCGCTTCGAGGGGCCAGACATTTTCGATGTATCGACTGCTACTACTTGGTTAATTAGCGGAAAGGTGACAAACAAGCGAAAATGAAACTTAAACGAGAAAACTGATTACAGAAGTAATTAGCGAACTGCAAATGATATTTCAATTTTGATCAAATTGACTGACTCTAATTGTCACATGTAAACTTTAAAGTTAATATGTGGATAAACGCATAAAACCCCAACCTTTGTCGATGAGGGATGGGTAGGGGCGTACGTAATGGAGCGTGCAGGTAACGAACTACAGGATGCACCTATTCGAAAGATATAATTATACACATACATGATATAATGAAGTGTGCACATAATATGATGGGAGATTTCACCCTTCGCAATGTTAGGTTCACATAGCACAGTGAAATGTGCACCAAACAAAATTTAGAATGCACCTAAAAAATTGATCAGCACACATAACGTAGTGGAATATACACATGACAGTAGAGACCAGTTTAATGAGGTAGCAAAAGGTGTTATTTAATAGTTGTTGTGTTGTGAGCGTTGCTTCCATTCGATATATATTTAGGGCATGTTGCAAGATATGCATGGTCACGATAAATCTTTTATGGGATTACGTAAGATTCGTTATCTGTTAAATAAATGACTTGCATGTCCTCTTTGCAAAAACTTTACACTAATGTGTCCGCCACTTTCTTCGTAACTTTTCAAGCAAATTGATATGATATGTTCTTTAATTCAAATTTGTTAGCTTTTTATCCATTTTCCTTGTCGTTTTTAGTTCGGTTGTAGCCTCCACAAGATGATATAAATGAGAAATACAAACAGTTCATGAACTCTGAAGTGATAATGTAGCTTCATTTAAAACATTAAGTTTCAGTGTAGAACCTCTGTAGAAGTAAAATTTGGTAATTTACCTACATCTCATAAACCTCTATTTACACTAAAATAAATTCGAAATAAAACAAATAAACAATATTTTTCATAGATAATAGATTCTAAAATCTGTCTTGAAAATAACGGGAGAAAAACAAAAAAATGAAAAGTCGGTTATCTAAGATTTATTGAACCGTCAGATAATCTTTCTGTAAATTCCTGCCTTTCAAGCTATATATGGGTATTAAGTGGGTTACTTGAAAGTAATCACCGCAAAGGCGGGGGGAAGGTTAGGTCTTGTTAAAGGAGGAAGATTTAAGAGATCTGCTAGGGATATGTTTACACTGCTTAATATATAGATTTATATTCATATTGATGCCAATATATGTGTGACATTTGTTTAAAAGTGAAAAAGTAATAGTAGTAGTAGCAGTAGTATGAGCAGTAGTATGAGAAAAGGAAGTAGTAATAATATCTGTAATTGTTGTAATAGTAGTTATAGTTGTTGTTGTTTTAGTAGTGAACGAAGTTGAAGAAGAAGCAGTAGTAGCTACAGTAATTAGTTGTTGCTCTTGTAGAAGGAGTAGTAATAAAAGCTGCTGATATTGTTGTCGAGAAAGGTGTTAAATTCGAGATCTTAACAAACATACGACTGACATCTTAAATGATAGAGAGGATAATTGTTTATTTTGGTATAAGATCGATTAATAATTTCACTGAGTGAACATAAAAAGTGAAAATGCATTTTTTTTTATGTTCACGAATGAATTTATACATCGATCTTTCACCAAAACAAACAATTTTACTTTTAATTTAAAGCTTTAAAGGCCAGAAATAAGCTGTGTTATTCATAAAAGACGTCAAAATTGGGGGGATTACTAGTACCTCGCGTTCGTGACGTTATTTATGACCTCACTTCTTGCGTAAAACCCAGCACAATTGATGTAGTTTATAACGTCGGGTCGGGTTCAAGTTCCTGATAATTTCACTGTATTGAACAGTGAAAACAGTAAAATTATCAGGATATAATCCACAGATATTTCCCTATAATCCACCGAAAAACATTAAATAAACTATATTGTCATTTACTATATATGATATTTTTATCTTTCATCTATAACAAATTCTCAGTGTTCTCACAAGCAAATGTAAAATTAAAGATCCTTACTTTTACTTATGGCATATGTTTCTATTGTAGATTAAAAAAAAGGTAAATATAAAATTAAAGAGAAAATCAACAACAACAACAGACAAACAGTATACTTTATTGGCCTGAAATTAAAATGGAAATACACATAGTGTCGGACATATTAATTAAATAAGTATGATAAAGATAAAAAATAGGTTAAGTTATCACTTTAGTACTCAGTGATAAACTAAACATAAGAGATGTACATGTATTATGCATACATTTACATATTATTCGAAGATTTAGTTAGATAATCGGTTGAAATAAATAAAATTGTAAGATAACAACGCATAAAATTGCCAATATAAAACCGAAAACTTGATAATTACATTTATACTTACTGTAAACATATCTGTTAATTATAATGATATGCAGTAATTTTTATGACAAAGTTTTTAAATTTTTTAAAATTGATATGATAATGGCGCTTAAAATTAATGTTCTTTTTTACACTTTTATATTTCAGGACAACGAAACGTAATCAGAAACACACAACAAAGGCATTCCTAGCTCGATAAAGATGTGATACTGTTTAAAATCATTCACATGTCGGTCTCGATAAATCTTACCCAAAGGTCAAAATAGTCAGCCCGAAAGACACGGCGCTAGAATAAACAGAATGACGTCAAGTAGACGTGCCGTTATCATGTGATGAATTATATTTTAAACCCATATGTTAACACATGATCAATAGTTCCCTATTCAGGTGTTGATACGATGCAGTGTAATGCGTCTGTTTTCAAGTTGCGAGTAAAGGGGGACATGAAAGTTTATGTGTTTTATTTAAGGTATTCCATTCATCATTAAATTTTGATCATGGTCCATAATGGTTATCGATTGGAATTTTACAGTAAATGCAAGCCTTCGTAGACTTTGAGCAAAAGAGACCATGGTGTTCTCGAAAATGAAAGTGATTCTTAGCATGATTCTTATCGTGTCTCAAATTTTGGCCATTAGTTTCAATAGAGATTTGATTATGATATTCAAATTTGAGCCTATAAGATCAAGTATTTTCGAGAACACGGGGCCATAACTCCAAGTCAATGGATGCTTGCATCTGCTCTGAAGGCTTTTCAGCATTTGAAGAATCATGCTTATGATTAAATGATGTATGGATTACCTTTATGTTTAGATATCACTACCATTTCATTCGTTTCCAATTTTAAATCATTTAATACACTACAAATTCTGTCATAGATATTACGCCATACCTTAACCCTGAGCAATTCATCTGTGTTTTAAAACTTTTGCTATTGAATTCAAATTATTTAACAAGCCAAATGGTAAAATAATGATAGATAAAATTAAAAGGTAAAAATTGGCGGCCATCTTGTGAAATGGCCGCCTTCTGGAGAAGTCGTCATCTCCAATGCTTTTCACTTATGATAGTGTCTATGCAAAGGTCAATGCTTGCGTTACCTAGTGCATGGTTATTTCTTAATTTGATTTAATCTTCCGAACTATGAAACAAATGACAAGGTTAATAGGGATAGGGAGATAACTGATATAACTGTTTAAAACAAGAGAAGTTATGTGGTTTGTGACATAAAATGATGTATTGCTTTGGCTGCACCGACACTATACCAGTCATTTGGTATAATGCCGATATAGTACAATCTGATTAAAATCAGTTCATAACGTCACTCCGCTACGCTACGCTGTATTAAGCGTAGTATAGCGGAGTGACGTTAGGAGCTGATTTTAATCAGATTGAATATAGTACTACGTTATTGCAATATCACGCATAAAATATAATACCACACGCAGTCACATTATCCCTGGACCTGGCCAAAAAGTCCTGGAACTACTATTATATTTTCCAAGCACAAGTACTTTTTTAACAACTTGGGAGCGGGAAACTGCTGGATCAAGGATCGAACCAACAACTCTCCGAATACGAGACAGAAACCAATTGGCCACCGTGACCAGAAAAATAGATAGTAACATAAGCCTATTTTGTTATACAGGTATACATATGGTGGCTGATTTCTGTCATTTTCGGGCAAAAATCGAAGGCAATAAGACGAAAAAAAAAAAAAAAAAAAAAACTAGTTTGGCGGGGCGAGAAGATGAAAAGTAGAAATTTCGAGACAATATTTCGAGCCGAAAAGTAGAAATTTCGGAGCGAAAAGACGAAAAAGAAAAAGTATTTTGACTTTTCGCCGCGAAATTTCATCTTTCCACTTTTCGGCTTCGACCCTTCGCCCCAAAACCCGCTAAACGACATGGCAGAAATCAGTCACTATATATACATGACATTGTGTTTATTATAACAAACTTTACTGATACATGTCGATTTGTGAAGAAAACAAAGAAGGCACTATTAAGCCTGGTTCATACTCTGGTTATTATAATTTGCCTGGATCTATTCAAACTACCCACAGCGGTTATTTCCCCTTATCGTGAGGCGGTTCTACAAAATGGCGCCATCCATGTCAATTTTAAAAGTTTATCTTTATAAAATATTTTTATTTATTTCATCAAAATCAATATTATATGAACGAGAGAAAACTAAGCTAATACATAGAATCAGTATTTTTATCAATTTTAAAAAAAAAAATGTATATCAGAAATCCTGATATTGCTCACTCGTAATGCCAGAGATCTATACCGAGAAATGAAGCGAAGAACACGTCGCGGAGATTGGGAGCTTTATTGTGAGACAGATTTTAAAGAAATTGAAAAGGGCTTCATGCACAGTGAATATTGTTTGGAAGCACATCCTGTTGCATTACAGGTAACTTAAAAGCTTTTTTCCGCTTATTTTTTCTCTCCGAATATAAGGTTATCGAATTAAGTTCTTTTTTAAGTTGAGAATATTGTTCTGCTGTTATAAAATATAAAAGCTATTCTAACTTAAATGTTGAAAGCTTGACTATCCATACAAAATCAATTTAAAGTGTATACTCAATTTTTGATGTTATAGCCTAGTATGTAAAGCGCAGAACTGTCAATTTTATTGAAATATTAGAGCCCCTGGTTCTTACTTATATTGTCTTCTTTTTGTTTCAATATGCTAAATTTATTAATGAGTTTAGAAATTCGGTTTTCAGGAGTTGTCCGCAAAAATTGGTTTCGCATGATTAATTATGCATCAAAATCATTTAAGCAGACGACATATTTAGCAAAAACTAATTTCCTTTATTGAATTGGCATATGTTTTGGAAAATAGATTTGTGCAGCAAGTTTGAAATCGGAGTACTCATAAGTTTTGTTAAGTATATTTTTGAAATGTAGGCCATTCATGGCTTTTTTTGTCTTAATATGGTAACTGTAAACAAATCGCATTTTATTCTGATAATGTCACAATTATATTGTGTTCTTTATTTTTTTCTACATTTTGAATTACGTTTTTATTATCTTTAAAGTGTAACAAAGAGTTACAAAAAAATACAAAAAGTTCTTTAAATACTGTATCATCGTATGGGCTCGACACCGGATATTGGTACTAAGCGAAGCGAAAAATGTCGAGCGAAGCTTGACCTAAGGGTAAATTTATCGAAATTTTCACGTTTCTAAGAATCTGACGTGCATGATAATATATGTATTCATCCATAACAAGTTTTGTCGTCTATCAAACCTAAAATTATTCTGAAACACCGTCATATACTTTATATGGTTCTTAAAACATGTCATCTAGTACCGACAAAAAGTTATATTTTTCAACTTCATTCCCTTTTAAATACATGTAGTTCGATTTCAGCTCAATAATAGCATGTCCGGTCTGGTTATTATTAAATATTAGATTATGACGGATAAAACCTGACTAGACATGCTATTACTGAGCAGAAATCGAACTATTTAAAAGGGAATGAAGTTGACAGATATAACTCTTTGCCGGTACTAGATAACATGATTTAAGAGAGATCTAAAGTATGACAGTGTTTCAGAATAGTTTTGGTTTGACAGACGGCGAAACCTTTTATAGATCGTGCATGTCAGACTCTTAGAAACGTGAAGATGTTACTAAGAAACTAAAATAATCGCAATATGACTGACCATAACTGCGATGTAAAAATCCAAGTCCTTGCAAACTTTACTTTCATTTCTGGTCCAGGTTGTTGTCCTTTTGAAAGATTCGAGAATATATCAAATGAATGTGCAGACATAGGGAGATAAGTTTGCCAATATTTTTGTATATTTCGGTAGAAAAATAGTGTCCAGCCTTGTTATTATTCATGTGTACAGCAGGATATTTTTTTAACCTACACGAGCAAGTCCTGTGGTCAAACGTCCTTTCTTCAGTATTTCCGTCATCTGGGCACTATACACGAGATGGGTGTGTCTCTGCCACACTGCGATATCACGCCGTAAATCGCAATTTGTAAATAATTATAAGTTGCAAGATAAAATGTCACTGAATGTGCATGACAAATACAAAACAAGCATAAAATGTGCATTGTGCAATACATGTACCTTGATACAAGTATATACATGTTTTTTTTTTGTTGTTGTTGTTTTAAATATTCCAATACTATGAAAAGTATTATATTTGGTGTTAGTGCGATGTATTTTGTAAGATATACTTGTTAACAAGTGTTTAAGTAATAAACAATAGTTCACACATCTGGCTGGAAATCCGTAACTATGATTGTCATGTGTCTCCTTGAGTTCTTTCCAAGTCCTTTTTACATTCAAAATAATTCTTTTTTACTTTGCGATGTATACATCATTTTGGTGTAAAAGGTTTTTTTAAAAGGATATTTTCACGTAGCTAGTCAGAGACCCATTCCTCACATACATCCTAGTTACGGCTTTGAAAGTATTTGTAATATACACTTAACTGCAGATTGTTGATGGAAATCCGTGGCAAATCTATATCTTATGGAAGTTTTAAAACAAAACAACAAAGAAAGTCTGAAATACTTATTGAGAAACACAATTGAAGAAACTAAATACAGACTGACATTTTTTACGAAATAGGCTTTAAGAAATAGGATGATTAAAAGGTATGACTGACAAAAAAAAAAAAAAAAAATCTTAGAAAAAATGTAATGTAAATAGGAAATCTATATCTTTTATTGAAAAGGAAGACTTTTGATCACAATAATATTTTAAAGTAACCAGTATGTTTTATCAAACTTTATAATTTACATTGCACATAGAGGACAATTTTAATTTGGAAACAGAACTAAACTATTGCAATAAAACTAAATTTTCAAACAAACAATCAAACAAATTACAAGCTTTCTACCACTAACACATGTATCTAGCTTACCAAAAAAAACAAACAAAAAAAACAACAACACCCGATTCCTTTCTTTAGAGATTAACACACATTTTCTATGATTCTAATTTTGAAGGATCATTAAATTTTGAAAGAAATGAGGAGACCCAAATAATTGATGTGTACAATTACTTAAATAAAATGGTTTAGGAATACGTCTGTAATTCTGATACAAAATGTTACAGGCTTATACCAAACATGATTCATGAAAGGCGTTTTTTTAAATGTTAAAAAATATAATTATATAATTATGATATATAAAATTAAGATTAATAAATGTCTATTAGAGAGATGTTTTACTTGCATATATGAAGAACATGTATATAGAAAAACTTAAATCTTGAAGTAAATTCCTTCATGTGCCTTTATTTTATAATGTTTTTGTTTTTTTTTTCAAATTAATAAAAAACTATAATATCTATTATTACAATAATGGCATACATCTTGTAAAATATATAATGGGTAGTGAATGAAATTGGTATCCGTCTCTTATTTAGAATGTATAATTGGTAGCAGGATCAACTTTTTTATACACATATAAGATGTTATGAAACAAAGTGCAGAGAAACTTAATATAAACAATAAAATAATTCAAAAGTCACCTTATACATTTTATTTAGGGAATATTATAAGACATGTATGAATATGTATGTATACAGCATCCCGTTAGCAACAGACGAGTTGGTTTAAAATGGAAAATATATATGGGTAAACAAATGTTGATTTGAAATATTCGCTTAATTATGGTTTTAAATATACCAGAGATACATATATGTAGTGGCTTTCTTCATAATATACTGATCCATAGAGTTAAAGGACAAATATTGATCTATGGTGACCAAAAGGTATTTGCCAAATGAGTTGAACAGGATATTGTGACTTGATTTTTTTGCTTTGAACCAAACACAATGGACTAGATCATCTGTCAAAGTCTTTTTTAACAAAATATTTATACTTACGAGAAAGTATAACAACAGAATCATCTGCATATAATAT
>CM037787.1:24953885-25003885 GCA_021229015.1 Solen grandis | reverse complement strand
CCTAGGCCTTTTTGCCATGATGGTGCGCCATGGTGCCCTTTCATGGAAGAGAAATGCACCATGTTGCCCTTTGATCTCCATTCTACCGTCATCCTGCCTTATCTAAATTATCAGTGTGTCCCTATCAGTGTGTTACTCGTATATTCTGTCAGTGAAGTGTGCATCAACATCTCATTGGCAAGCATTCATGACTAGGTCATTGGAGGCTTGCAAATGATATCAGTATCACAAAGCGTTCATAAAATTGTAGAATGAAAAAAGACTTATGCAAGGTTAATTAAACTTTGGGGAAAAAATAAATGATTAAGATAAACTGAAAAGCAATGAAAGTGCTCTTTTGAGAAAAAATTACCATGCCCCTTCTGGATCCTGGGGGAAACACCATGAGGGCTAACCACAAGGGAGTATTAAGGGGGCATTGTCCCCCATTTGAGAAAAGAACAAAATAAGTGAAAACCACAGACTGCATCATCATTCATCAAAATATTGCTGTACACTAAATTTTGTCTAATGAGTCATGAACTGTAGTGGCAGTAAGTAATCTCGTCTTATTTTATTTTCAGCTCACATCTTTTCCAGGTATTGTCTTTGCACCAAATGACAAGTGTAGTGTATAACTAGTATCACTGTATGTTTGGTATATTGTAGAGAGCCGAGCTGATCGTCCAGAACTACCCAGAGGGCCATGAATCTGCAGCTGTTATACCTCTCCTGGATCTTGCACAGAGGCAGCATGGTTCGTCCTTCTATTTATTGATTTCACAGTAAAACCTGTAGACAAAAGCCACTCAAGGGAAACCGAAATCTGGCCTTTACTGTATATGTCTTATAGTAAACTGTATTGAATTTTTACTCAGATTCACTCATCATTTAATAAAGTCAGTCTTATCAAAGGATATTCAATAATTGCTTCCTCTCACTTTATTGGTCACATGGAAGCACCGTATATATTCACTGTCGGAAAAACACGTTTTCCTGAATTATCAAGCAATGACCCCCTTAATCATAAGAGGTAAACAGTATCTGGAGGTGGCTGTTACCCAGAGGTAAATTCTCTCTAAATTCAGTGTTGGGAATCCAGTTACCAGCCTTTGTTCACAGGATTTCTGGCTTTCAGAGCTGATCACTTAAAACCAATTTAAAATATAGTTTTAATTTTATTGCACAGTAAGAATTATGATGACAACATGAGTCTTTACTAGTAAATTCCTTGCATTAGCAAGGGTTAGAACATATATTTGCCTGCCATATGCTCAGTAAATGTATTATGTGATCTGTTGGTAACATGGCTTTGATTGACACTACAAGAAGTTATGTAATGTTTATTGCATGTGGCAAAATCAATGGTAAACAAGTCTTTTCTGAGTGATTAAATCTGATTTAATGTGTATGATTGTTACTTTTGACTTGTAGAAGAAAACTACCGGTACAAATCTTGAGATCTATGCCTCAAAAGTAAAGGTCCAAAGGTCTTGTTTGATGTTTGAACTCTTTCATACGGTATATCAATTCAAGCCTTGTCCAGTTATAACTTAAGTTCTAACTGATTTTCATCTCAAACATTGTATACTAGTATTGCTAAAAAATTGTAGAAGACACCTATCATTCAATCTTTGGCTTTTGAAGGTCAAGGTCTCCTACCTATTAAATTTCTTACAAGGTCTTCATCAACCCAAGCCTTTTCAGAGTAATATTTATTAATTTTAATTGATCGTTTTGGTCTCCAATTTAAATTATTAATTTAAATTGATCATTTGGTCTCCAATTTCAACTCTATAATTATGGTAATTGGTTGTTTTTGCTGGTGGTAGACCCCTGTTGTCACAAGGTTATATAATAAACTCTGAGAAATACATCTTAAGGTTTTATACTAAGTATTTTTGTATCTCAAAGGCCTGGATTCCTTTTCTTTATGTACAACATACCCTATTTAAGTAGTAAGTGAAAAAAATTTGATTCTTTGGAATTTTGGAGGGGATGCAATTTTGATGATTTTCACAAGTAGCATGTCCTCATATTATTCATGACAAATCAATTTTACTTTATATAGATCTGTATCTATTTCAAATTTTGAAGGTTTATCCTATGAATATACAGTTGTATTACTTTACAATGAAAAAGAAAAAAAAATGCATGGCTGCATTATACATTTAGGCTTTAATTTTAACCATCAGAATTCTATGAATGGTGTTTTCTTTGTTAACAGGATGGTTACCCCTGTCAGCTATGCATGCTGTAGCTGACCTTCTCAAGATGCCCAAAATGAGGGTATATGAAGTAGCCACCTTTTACACGATGTTCAACAGGTAAGAACCAAGATAGGCAGTATCTACACTGTGCTTTCATAGTATTTGGAAATAAATCTTCAGGATTCTTAAAAACTTAAACATTAAAGTTTGAGCTCTGGGGCATATTCATAAAGCTCATTAGATTTTAAGGAAAATAATTCCTTAACTGGAATAAATCTCCTATTAAAGGTGTTTTATATATAAGACTGAAGGAAATCTTTAATAACTTTCCTATGGAGCTTTATGAATACATCCCCAGGTTCCCAGTTCTTGAAAAATACTTAAGAATGATCCCAAGCTTTAGTATGATCCCAGGCTTAAGTATGATCCCTGGCTTAAACACAAATATTGTGCTCAAACGCCTATGAATTGATCCCAGGCTTAAGTAGAACCAGGCTAAACCAAATATTGTGCTAAACCCTTTTAATTTAAACTCAAATATTGTGCTCAAATCCCTTTTGAATTGCTCCCAGACTTAAGTAGATCCCAGGCGTAAACTCAAATATTGTGCTCAAATCCCTTTTGAATTGAGTTACATATGAATATCATACTTAGGTTCACTTTTTATATTCAAGAAACACTTGGACTGGACTCTGATTTTCAGAGCATATCCTATACAAATATATTGTAAGACTCAAACATTTCAGAGAATCCTAGAAAATCAATCCAGTTTTCTGAATCTTAATTAGAGCCCTGATTTTTTTTGTTGGCATGTTGAGTTATATGTAAATATTTAAGCTTTTGTTCAATATAGGCAAAGTGTCATGTGATGTATAAAAGAATTGTAAATTTGACTTTTTTAAAATTAATTTTTTTGTTTTTTGAAAATTGCAGTTTATTGTATTTTGCAAAATTCATGGATGCCATTTTAATAGCTTAACATTATTAAATAGTGACATATTTATATCTTTGCATATAAGGTTAAGAAAATCACATAATATATTCATGTGACTTCCTTTTTGAAATGGCAAGCCTGTTTTCTGAAAACATTTTAAATTAAGATTTTCCTCAAGTCAAAGTTAAGAAGAACTAGATCTGCCTTGCTTACACACTTAGATATAAGAAGAATCTTGTTCACATAACATTGTGTTCTTACAAAAACATAATCCTCAAAATTGTATAAATATAAAATCAGATTTATTTGGTTTCATTTTTTTTTTTTAAATTTAAGCCAGATGGTAAATATTAGCTTTTGAAATGAATGTAGAATTATATTTTATATCCATTTGTAAGCGATTAGTTGATTGTGTACTAGATCCTGTGTTGATATGTATCCAATTTTCTACTGCTGTAGGGAGCCAGTGGGTAAATACTTCATCCAGATCTGTACTACAACACCCTGCATGCTTGGAGGAGTGGGCTCTGACGTCATCATGGACTGCATTAAAAAGGAACTAAGTGAGTAACTAGGAGATGTAGTTTATCTCTAGGAAAGAGCCTGTCTTACCCAGATTAAAATTTAAAAAAAAACAAAAAAACTTTAAAATGACTTAATGAATCACAATATATTTAAGGCTTATTGTGGCAAAAAGTTGACATTTTTTTTACAAAGATCGTTTATAAGTAGTAAGTGTTGATAAACTGATCAGTATATGTCCTGTGTATTTAACCCTTGCTTTCTGTAATTTCTTTAAATTTGGTGAGAATTCTCAATTTGAAAGGTATGGGTTATCTTCCCAAAATAGAGAGAAAAATAACAACAACCTGTAAAAGGACTTGTTTTACTGATTTATAGGTAACTATTGAGAAAGAAGGGTGCAAATAATTAATTGAGAATCTTTAAGTGGCCATTGTTTTTAAAGAATAAGTAAAACTTATTGTGTGCTTAAAAGGAAAAATACAGCATGTCAGTATTTTGAACACTGCAGATGTTTCCTAAAAGGAACTTAATTCTAAAATTTTTTGACTAACTTAATAAAAAAACTTTCTGTGATTCTATAATAATTATACACATTTGTGTGATATGGGGCCGATGTTGGATCTAATGTTTAGTGTTGCTATTCTTAAAAATAATTCTCAAAGCTTTTAAAATTAAAAATTTGGAGCTCTTTGTTACAGATATAAATAATGGGGAGACAACTAAGGATGGAAAGTTTTCACTGCTGGAGGTGGAATGTTTAGGCGCGTGTGTGAATGCACCGATGGTTCAGATAAATGATACATATTATGTGAGTTATTTTTATTCTGAGCTTTTCTTACTTACTTACTTATTTATCCTTTACTACCCATTTACATCATTCTGCACTGTGCTTTGCCATAGAAAAACCAGATTAGTTGGGTAGTGATTTTCACTCTTATTATACTATAGTATACTGTGTTCCTTATACCTCTAATAAACTGAGAAATGATCAGCTTATTACCAGATTAGCTTGAAATTACTGATATGGTTTTATTCTTGTTGCTTGGTCATTTTCTTGATAGGATTTGTTGGATAAGGATGTACTTATTAAGATATTTATACCCCCGAAACAAAGTTTGGGGGGGTATATAGGAGTCACCCGGTGGTCGGTCGGTCGGTTGGTCGGTCGGTCCAGCGGTCCATTGCATTTTCCTTGTCCGGAGCATAACTTGAAAACCACAAGTTGGAATTCAATACAACTTCATGCAATGATCAAGCACATGGAGAGGAAGTGCAGTGCACAAGAACCATAACTCCATCTTGACTTATTACAGAGTTATTGCCCTTTGTTACTTTTCCTTGTCCGGAGCATAACTTGAAAAGTACAAGTTTGATTTCAAAACAATTTCATACAATGGTCAACCACAATATGAGGAAGTGCAGTGCACAAGAACCATAACTATATCTAGAGAATTACAGAGTTATTGCCCTTTGTACTTTTCCTGTCCGAGTATAACTTGTAAATACTGTTGGATTTCAAAACAATTTCATACAATGGTCAACACAATAGAGGAAGTGCAGTGACAAGAACCATAACTCTATCTAGAGTAATTACAGAGTTATTTCCCTTTGTTACTTTTCCTTGTTTTCTTGTCAACTTGTAAACTACTGGTTGGATTTCAAAACAATTTCATACAATGGTCAACAACAATATGAGGAAGTGCACTGTACAAGAACCATAACTCTATCTAGAGTAATTACAGAGTTATTTCCCTTTGTTACTTTTCCTTGTTTTCTTGTCCTGAACATAACTCGAATATTATACATGGTATATACTTGAAACTTAAAATGTAAACAGATGGCGACTAGGAGAAGTGCAGTGTCCAAGAACTGTAACCTTATATTATTAAACTACTGTGACAAACAACCATTATTGACTCTCTATCAACTTTAAATAAAAACTTTACTTACTTATTACTATCACAACCAATATACTATGTATACAGGTTCTTATCTATGCTCTGCCTGAAGTCTGGCTTCTCCTGCATTAAAGTATTTTGCGGGGGTATTAATCACCTTCAGTGATAGCTCTAGTTTTTATTTGAAAGAGATGAAACAATTGTAGATTGCTGGTCCAGGTGGCTGAATAGTGATAAAATCCGCCCTGAAAACTGAAAAGTCATTACACCAACATATGAAAGTGGTTAAAAATGTTGCTGGTATGTTTACCTTGTGTTTGGCATTCAGTGCATAAGGGCAGTTCTAGGACTGTATAGTCCAGTGTCGGGATAATGTAACTGCATGTATGGCAGCACTTTGTCCGACTCATGGAGACGAAAGTCACCAAATGGCTAAAAAACATGTCTGACATGATAAACCTGAGCGGATGAATACATGTGTATACCACAACCTGAAAGCTATTGTGATGTGCAGTTGCTCTACACAGGATTTAAAGCTGGCTTGCATTCAATTATGGTTTATAAGTTGGTAAAAGGCATTGGTTGGAACATGAATTACCTTCATTGTTAGCAGAACTTAATCCATTTAAAGAACTATTAGTATGCAGCTATTTGACATAAAGATTCAGACCTAGAAATTCAAGAATTGTTCTTAATATTTAAAACATTCCTTATTTTCTTTACTTTATGATTAAGACGAGACTACTTCTAAAACTTTCTTCTATTAATATGAAATGAAAAAAAAAAAAGAATATATTCTCATTTCTTATTTCAAGATTATTACATTTTTTTTTTGGTTTTGTTTTATTCACAGGAGGACCTGACAGTAGAAGATATGACAAGAATAATCAACGACTTGAAAAATGACATAATTCCCAAGGCTGGGCCTCAGTAAGTTTTCAGACCTGTTTCCTGGAGAAAAAAAAACATTTGCCCATAAGTTTATGGTATCCCAGGAATTAATTTGTCCAGTTTGTTTTGGTTATCTGTCTGTGAATGTTTTGTGTATTAAACCAAACCTTCTGTTCTTTTTATGCCCTAACTTTGAGATTCTTGTCACCAAAAGGGTTTCAAACCAACAACTACATTCTATACTGGGTAACTATTTTGCCACCTTGGGATAAAAGTTGCTCTCTATCTGACTGTGATTCCTCTATCAACCCATCTGTAACTCCTCCTTGGTTATTCCATGCATTTACTTTATGCTTTTCAGTATATTAATAGGATATGAATAAAAAATTATATTTGATAGTTTTCTAGTGTCAGAAAATGTTTTCCCTTTCATAAATCAGTAAATGAAAATGTGTGTGTGTTTGTGGAAAATGCAATGTTTTGTGTTTCATCTTATTAAGTTCAAAAAAATTTTTTTCATTCGTGACATGACACTGGTCGGAATACAAATTTTGAAGATCTTTTGATGAAATCAAATTGCATCTTCCTCAAAAATGAACAAATATCCTCTAATTCACTCTAGTTTTACAAATGATGCAAACATGGTATCATCCTGTTCACTGTGCAGAAGCTACGTATCATTTTGCTACATATTGCTACCCTGATTTTGCTTCATTTCACCATGGAATATTTTCAGAAACATTTTGTTTATCATTTTTTCAGGAGTGGTGAGGGCCACAGGTTTTCTTGTGAGCCCAAAGGAGGGCTGACTTGCCTTAACACTCCACCCAGGGGGCCAGGCTTTAAAGTGCGGTCAGATTTATAATAGTGCTCTGGCTATAGACATTAGTGAAAGTGTGGACTGTTTTGTAAATTACCCGTTGAATCTATGCTTGATAATAAACTGTACAAATACAAAAAGAATAAAATTACTGGATCAAATGGTAAGCCTTTTCTCTGTTTACAGCCTGTAGACAAGATAGACATATGTCCATGCACAAACCTTTGTCCATAAATCTAACCATCTGTTGAATTCAATTTCTTTACATTTACCATTCCCACCCCTGCTTGACAAGGTGAAAAAGGAGCTGCCAGTATATAGGAATCATTTGAATTGTGCATGCTGTTCAGATCAAAGGGAGGGGCCTCCGTGGCGGAAAGGGTAAAATCGTGACTTTAACACTCCCTCAGCCCCTCACCGTGTTGGTTCGAATCCCGGCAAGGTCATTCAGATTTTCATGTGAGGAAGCCTTCCAGCTGGCTTGCGGTAGGTCGGTGGTTCTACCCGGATGCCTCCATGCATTCAGGGTCTTCCTCCACCTGTAATTAGCTGGACGTCTATATGACTGAAATACTGTCGAAGCGACGGTAAACTCAAATAGTCAAGTCATAGTAAGATCAAAGGGATTTGTAACTTTTTGTTAGTTAATATACATGTTCAGTCATATTATGGATTTATGTATATAGAGTCGACAGTTTGAAATCCCATGAAATTGCGTGTTTCATACTTGAAATTTTATTTACTGAATAATAGGGGAGCTAAAAAGAAAGAAAAAAAAAATCAAAAGAGCATCTTTGAGTAAATTTTCAGAAATGATCTCTCTACATCAATCACTGAGTGCTAAGTATGGTTGGTGAATTCGACCAAGGAACCAATTCCATCAGCCTTCTTAGAGCTACTTAATTACTAAGAATTTCCCGAATTAATATTTCAGTAAACAAATATTTTGAAGTAAGATAACATCCTATGTCAACTTATATTCATATATTTAAATATTTGATTAAACGAATTAAATATATGTCTCCACCATCCAAGTTGGCTGAGTGGTTAGAGCGTCCGCTTTTTGGAGCGGGAAGGTCGTTGGTTCGATCCCCGGCCACAACATACCAATGTCGTAGAAAAGGTACTGTTATACAAATGTAGCTCCCTTGCTTGGCGCTCAGCTTATAAGGGTAGTTGCAGGACTGGTTGGCCTGGTGTCAGGAAATGTGACTGGGTGTGGTATCATGCCACATGTCTACGGCGTGATACTGCAGTGTGGCAGCACTATATCTGTCTCAAGTAGACATCGTCTCCAAATGACTGATATACTGTCGGTTGGACATTAAACCCAACAAACAAACACTATATGTCTCATCTAAGATTTTAAGTACATGTTTGTGCTAAGTAACATTGGTGGAATTTGAGCCAGATAAAAAAAAAACAATGCTTTTTTTCCGTGTTGTGATGCAAGAACGGTACGAATCCATCTGCGTAATGCACCCAACACTACTGAAATCTCGAGGTAGAAACAAAGATCTATACTAATATATACATATATAATTATGTATTGAAATGATCTTTGGTAGAAACGCCGTCCCTGGGGGCCTCCGAGGCTGAGAGGGTAAAGTCGCTGACTTTAACACTCACTCAGCCCCTCACCGCATGGGTTCAAATCCCAGCAGGGTCATTCAGATTTTCATGTGAGGAAGCTTTCCAGCTGGTTTGCAGAAGGTCGTTGGTTCTACCCGGATGCCTCCTTGCATTCTGGGTCTTCCTCCACCTGTAATAAGCTGAAATACTGTCAAAGCGGCGGTAAACTCGAATAGTTAAGTCAGAAATGCCGTCCCTGGTGGCTGAGTGGTTAGAGCGTCCGCCTCGGGTGCGGGAGGTCGTGGGATCGATCCCCGGCCGCGACATACCAAAGTCATAAAAAATGGTACTGTTATAGCTCCCTTGCTTGGCGCTCAGCATATAAGGGTAGTTGCAGGACTGGTTGGCTCGGCGTCAGGATAATGTGACTGGGTGTGGTATCATGCCACATGTCTACGGCGTGATACTGCAGTGTGGCAGCACTATATCTGTCTCAAGTAGACATCGTCTCCAAATGACTGAAATACTGTCGATGGGACGTTAAACCCAACAAATAAACAAACATTGGTAGAAACGCAGTTCAACATCCTTGCTTTATAAAATATTTAAGCACATGACTAAATTGGCGTTAGAATATTTAGATCCATGGCCTACGCCAGCTGTTATATTTGCTTACGTAATCTGTATTTCACAACTAATAACATGCACCCTTTATGTTCATGTAAATCCCAATGACTCAGTTGTGGAAATACCTTGGAAAGCACAATCTGGAAATACCTTGGAAAGCACAATGACTCAGTTGTGGAAATACATAAAGCACACCAAATAATAGGTCAGCTATTTTTGGATAAGGAAATGCATTTTCGAGAAATACTTCGTAGTAAATAATTCTTTGACAAGTAATTGTTTATCTATCAATATATCTGTATCTAATGAAAATGTATTTATATACATTATTTTAACAAATACAACTTCTCCACATTTCTGACTTTATGAACCCCCCTTTCTCTCCTCTCTATTTCTTTTTTTCTTTCCTTCTCATCTTCCTTTTTATTTACTGAATTTTAATGAGATAATTTTATCATTTTGAATATAGAACATGGTAGAAGTGAACATAGTAGAAGTTTTATAACAGTTTTATAATTTATAAAAAGAAACATCTATCACATATTAAGTCACATTCTTTAGACCAGGATTTGGAATCGGGAAGACGAGGGTTTGATCCCCGGCCGCGACATACCAAAGTCGTAAAAATGGCACTGGTATATAGCTCTCTTGCTTGGCGCTCAGCTTAAGGACTGGTTGGTCCGATGTTCGGGTGTAGTATCATGCCACATGTCTACGGACTGTACATAGTGTGGCAGCACTCTATCTGACTCAAGTAGATATACCGGTAGTCTCCAAATGACTGAAATACTGTCGGCGTGACGTTAAACCCAATAAACAAAGGATGACCATAAAACTACCACCCCGTATAAACAAATCATGCATTGCCAAAACAATACATTTCTGATTGATCAAAATACTAGTATGCCAATCAAAATGTTCGTCCATTCTAAATGAATGAATGAATGAATGAAAAAGAATATTTTTTATGTTGTTATATATTTATATGATTTATTTATACCGAAACAAATCCTATTTTTTTTTGGGGGGGGGGGGGGCGTGGCCGAGCGGTTACAGTGGACTACAATCTCTCAGCCCCTCACCGCTGTGGGTTCGAATCCCGGTAGGGACTTCGGATTTTTCATGTGAGGAAGCCTTCAAGCTGGCTTGCAGTAGGTCGGTGGTTCTACCCGGGTACCTCTGTGTACTCGGGGTCTTAGCTGGACGTCGCTATATGATTAAAAACTATCGCAGCGATGGTAAACCCCAATACAACAACAAATCCTATTTTAAACTTTATTATTTAACTGATAACCCAGTTGAAGAGGGATTTCCTTTGAAAATACAAGAGGTTTGAATAACCTAATGTAGCTTCGTGAAGATACACATCGTATCAAATCTGTTAGGAAATACTGGGCAGCAAATTATTAATGTTTTTAGTATGTACGGTTTTATTTTATCATACGAGGACGAGTTCGAAGCACAGTCACTCTTTTTTTCTGTCTGTCTCTATCTCTAATTGTCAAGGCACATGTCGATTGAAAGCACTCGAAGAATTAACGACACGACCACAGTTCGAGATTCGTTGAAAAACATCAATACTGTATACGCACATATATTTTATTTATCAACAAAACAGAAAACAATAATAAATTAAATGGAAATGGCGAACACTATACGCACACATATTTTATTTATCAACAAAACAGAAAACAATAATAAATGGAAATGGCGAACACTATAATAATGCAGTAACATTTGATACCATTATGAAACCTGGTAAAACTAATGTTTTCTCTCCATCAATCGGCAATAGACTTATGACAAACAAATTTATACACAAAAGACGAATTTTTAAAAAAAAAAATATGTAACACATTTCACAACACATTTTCAAAACACAGTTATGTATCTTTTATCAAACAAAAAAATGGTTTATTAAATAATTATTTACATTTATAGCTATTATCTGTCCGTCAGCCACTGTCAGATGGGGCCAACAGCCCTATACATGTATTTCTGACCAGCAGATTTTGTCTTAAAGAGTTAACATATAACATTGTCATTCCTACAGTCTTTAACGTGTATATTAATTAAGGCAATTACAGTTTTCTTTATGTCTCTTCTTATCTTTATCACTGATCTCTCTTTCAAATGCAACACCTACGAACGTTCAGTTGTGTACCGGTTAATGTATTTATTATTACATAAACCCACTCTTTACTCAACCCCCAAGAGTTGCTTGTTTTTCTCTGCGACCCTTCTATTAGTCTGGCCTATTGTAACATATCCACACTAACCCCCATGGTGTCTTGGTAGCCGCGTCGGTATCTGCATCTGCGTTGTTGTCGGACAGTGTTTCTGCAACGTCTTCATCTGGACCTTCCTTCCAGTTAGCTGTTCCACATTCATCAGGGACGGTTCCTTCAGTTCAAGTTCCTTAGAGGCCAAGAAGAAATCCGGAATCTGGGCTTCCTCCTCTCTGATGTTGACCTTCTTTTCGAAGGCCTTACAGCGGAAACCCTTCAACTCAAATTTGTGGCGCATGTCCCTTGTGGCCCCATTTGTCATGGAAGGGATGAACCCATGTGGACCCAATTGCTCCTGCCAACAATGAAGAAAATCGGTCTTATTTTGTTTGGTCTGTTCCTTTACAATGTTCATTACTTCATTGAAAGGCGTGGGAAATTCCCCACAGACCAGCACTGGATGACCAGTGGTCAAAGCCACCCTCTGGGCTAAGATGACTAAGCTTTCACTCATCTTTGTCTGTTGTCCTTTGCTTACGGCGCTCTGACACATCTGATAGTGCCAAGAGATGGCAGTGAATTGTTTGATTACATGTTTGGGATTCGGCGCCAGTGTCTCTACATTCACAAGCGGACAGACGATACTCTCGTAGGAAAGCCAAGGTAGTTCTCCAAAAGAATTGAAGCTAAAGCTGGGATTCGACATCCGGATCCTCTCGGCCTTATACAGTAGAACTGTGTCATTATTCGACTGGCTCATGTACTGCTGATATCCGACAACTACGTCTTTTCGAGTCTCACCTTTGTCGCCCGGCAGGAAACATAGGTCCGGCTCGGCATTGTCGAGAATACTCTGCAAGTATGACGTCCGATGAGAAAGTGAGAGGCTGAATAATCCCTTTCTGGAGCTGTTCATGCTCACGATAGACAGTGCGTCGACTCCCATTTTCTAAAACAAAAAATAAAAAAAAAGTTATTACGGAAACCGTATTCGTGTTTTCACCATAACATGTAGAAGTCAGATATAATGTGAATTATCAAAATAATAATAATAATGTTAAATTTGGCTCGCGGGGCGTCGTGGTTTAGTGATAAAGTGCACGGCTAAGGATCAGAAGGTTATTGGCTCATATCCCGTTGGGGGGGGGGGGATTTTTCAATGACCTGCAAAATACTGGGCCATTCCAGGAACCGTCGAGAGGGATTAGTATAAGCTTATAAGATTTTTTTCCCAATCGACGTAAATATATAAGCATAAACTAATTTTACTCCCCATTATTTTGAACGTATATCTCGCTTTATATCCAGTAATATTAACTAGCTATTCACCGAAAGCTAATGCATCTTCCTGGCTATATACATGTAGTAAGGCATCGTATTTTTGAAATTTGTATAAGGTATAGTACAAATATATGATGATATTTATTAGAAATTCTGACATTAAATGATCAATGCTTTTGGAGTATGATTTTACACCTCTGCTCCAATTTACTGAAAGAAATACAATTAAATAAGTATTTACCTTTTATTCGAGTATTAATCCTGTGTTTTCTTACAAGTGTTATGAAATTATGATAAATAATGTTATTTCTTTTCCTAAAGTCCTTCTGTTCCGTCTGTTAGTTGATCTGTACCATTTATGATGTGCGTTTGTAGGGAGGTTTCTATATACGTATATATATGCACCTGCCGATGATTCTGGAAAATTACGTAACATATTGAAACTTTACGTATGGGATTCCAAATCTATATATAGACATTGGAATCTTATTACGTTTTTTGACGTTGGACCATTTCAATAGGTTACCATTTCAACCAATCCATTGTTGATATAATTATCATGTCGTGTATGTATTTAACCTACTTCAATTATATACTACCGCAAAAATATCATTTTTCATTATTAAAAATTTACCACTGGAAATTTGGTGTAGTTATCATTTTATTTTTGAGCAGACGACTTAGGTATTTGAGCAGACGACTTAGGTATTTGAGCAGACGACTTAGGTATTTGACATTTTCCTATAGGACACTGACTCCTATTTTCAGCGAACAGGTACATGAAAAAAAAAAAACACAAAAAAAACCCGATGACTCATGAAGCAGAAGTGAAAAAAGCTGATCAGGAGTGCCGTATAATACATCTGACGAATATTAAGTGTAACAAGTGATATTGCTTTTACTTGTAATCTTTTTAATGAGATAAGCATAAAAATCAAATATTAGTAGATTTCTGCATATATACGGAGGCAAAAGCCTATCAATGGTAATATTATACATGTACTTTGGGAACCAGGGTCGAATTCAACTTAACAACAACAGCGCTAAGAAAAACTTAAATACTTAAGGTCTTGTTTCCCTAATAAAAATATCCTATTATTTCATTTCTTGTCAATTATTGTTCGTTATTAATGTAAAAAAAATCATTTTAAGTGCTTGTTTGTAAATCAAATGAAATCATTTTCAATTCTTGCCCTTCACATACCCTGTATATAATAATAGTCAAAACTGATAACCTTGATAGTCTGATACCCCTTAATATTTTTATGAAGTCATGCCTAGTTACTGAGGCATAAGCATAATAACACTGTGCATGCAAAACTTTAACCAAGTATCCAAGTTAGAAAAGGGCCATAATTTGTATAAAATTCAGTCCAAAAGTTATCCTCCTTGGTTTTCAGATGCCCCTGAATACACTCCTTAACTTTCTAGTCAATTCCATAAACAATTTCTGATATATAAGCTGGATAGTAGCTTGAATGCCAAACTTAAACCAAACTTTCTAAGTTAAAAGGGGGGCATAATTTGTAATACATTAAATCGTTATCTTCCTTGACAGTATGGTACCCCTAAACACATTAAAGATGTTTCAAATCAATCTCATGCCTGGAATCTGAGATATAAGCATGAAAGTACCTTGCATGCAAAACTTTAACCAAATTTTTAAGTTAAAAAGGGGGCCATAACTTGCAATATATTCCATCAAAAGCCTGGAATCTGAGATTTAAGCATGAAAGTACCTTGCATGCAAAACTTTAACCAAAATTTCTAAGTTAAAAAGGGGGCCATAACTTGTAATATATTCTATCAAGAGTTATCTACCTTGAAAGAATGATACCCCTAAACGTATTAAAGATGTTTCAAATGAATCGCTTGCCTGGATATTGAGATATAAGTATGAGATTATTTTGCATGCAAAACTTGAACCAAAATTTCTAAGTTATAAAGGGGCCATAATTTGTAATAAATTCCAACAAGAGTTATCTACCTTGGTTATCTGATGCCCCTAAACATATTCATAATATTTCAATCAATACCATAAATGGTTATTGTGATACAAGCTTGATAGTAACAAAGGTTCTAGTGAATTCCCTTGTAACCTCGAAAATGGACTACTGTAACTCTCTTCTGCAGGGAACACCAAAGAGCATTTTAAACAAGTTACAAAATGTGCAGAATACAGCTGCTCGGCTGATAACAAAAACCTCTCGATATGACCATATAACCCCTGTTTTGAAAGAACTTCACTGGCTTCCTGTACAAAGTAGGATTCAATACAAAATTCTCACTCTTAACCTATAAGGCACTGCACAATGAAGCACCAACTTATATCAAGACAATGTTGGAAATCTACCAGCCAAAAAGACAGTTGCGATCTCCGAGTGATTCTCTCAAACTTGTAGTACCAAAATGTCGGACTGTGACATATGGGGATAGATGTTTCGCATATGCTGCACCAAAACTCTGGAACTCTCTTCCTGTCGGAATTAGACATTTAAACACAATGGATTCTTTCAAAAGGGCATTAAAGACACACCTTTGCCTACAAGCATATAGAAATTGATCTTTGGATACTTTTGGTTTGTCATCTTTTAGATGACATCAGTTTCAGTTGGTCACTACTGTATTTGGTTGTCATCTTTTAGATGACATCAGTTTCAGTTGGTCACTACTGTATTTTGGAGTTAGTCCTTCAACTGTTAGTCGGTCACTACTAGTGATTTCTGTCCATGGACAGTTATTCAACTTGACTGTTACAGTGTCACAACTGAGGACTGAGTCCGCTTCTGGCTAGGATACTTGACTTTTAGTCAGTTACTACTAAGGATTTCAGTCTGTTGATAGTTAGCTGACCTGACTGTTAATCGGTAACTGTTCAGGGACTTCTAATCATTATTTACTGTTAGTGAATCAGTTATTTTAATCATTTTTAGTTTATTTCATTTTACTGCAGTTACTTGGTTCCTTGCTGTTGGGGAGTTAACTGTATCTAATTCCTCCATCAGAAACCTGATGCTTTATTAATTATATATTTTTATATAATATATTTTTATATTACAATGTGAGTGAGCGTGGTGATTTGTGTGTGTGTGTTTTTGAATGCAATTGTAAAGCACTTTTGAACGTACATTGCTATGAAAAGAGTGCTATATAAATGTGGTATAATAATAATAATAATAATAATAGTAGCTTGCATGCAAAACGTTAACCGAATTTTCTATTGCATGCAAAACTTTAACAAAAATTTCTAAGTTAAAAAGGGGCCATAAATTATGCTAAATTCTGTCAAGAGTTATCTACCTTGGTTGTCTGATGCCCTTGAACATATACTTTCAAGTCAATACTATAAATGGTTATTGAGATATAAGGTTGATAGTAACTTGCATGCAAAACCTTAACCAAAAGCTGCGACGTCGACGCAAGGGCGACTACAATAGCTCTCATATTCTTCGAATAGTCGAGCTAATAAAGGCGTACTCCATCTTTTTTACGTAAGTATTCAAATATTTGTTGAGAAATAAAATAGAGAAACGAGCTAGCACCGATAAGGGTCACTTATAGGCCGTTACACATCTTTATGTATTTAAGTATTAGGTCTTAGCGCTAAGTAAAGATTGCGGCATTGGCACAAGATTAGTTCTAGAATCATCGGCCAGTTTCACCAACTTTGCTAAGTGCGTGATACTGGAATGTTCTTGTGGGAATCTAGTAAAATCCTTGTATAAAGGAAAAAGACGGGATGGTTTTTGTAGATTTTTTATACACTATCTATATGCACAGCATACGAGATTCATATATGCATACTCCTAATTTCTAAGCATGCACGCTACGCCAGTAGGCGTCTATACAGACACCGAAATTTGACATTAGCGTGTAAATAGGTTTTGATTATTTTTAATATTTTTTTTTACGACGATTTGATAAATAAAGACCTTTTTCACTGATTGAAATAAAATTTTGCCGATTTTATACGGTATGGTGTAGAAAAAAAAAAGACAATCAATGCAATCGAGCGCCCGTGTTCCTGACAAGGATGCAATTACATGTTGTATTTGATATTTACCTGTAAAGGCTATCAGATAACTGTCTCGAGCACGTCAATCGATAAAATATTCACTATCTATGTTTCTAAAAATAACCCATCAGTGTGTTTCCCAGTGGAAACACAGTGGAATTTCCACTGCAGTATAAACTACTGATAAATCGGCAGTTAAGTAGTTTTATTGAAATAGTTTAAACATTTTTTAAATGATTATAGGTCTAAAACGGCGTTGTTCTTGACGTCAATAATGATAATAACGATGATGATGATGATGAAAACGATGATGATGATGATAATTAAGTATCGTTCGTTATGATGATAATCAGCACTTATAGATCGTGCAATGTTTAACCCTTTACCTTATGAATATCCATGTACAAATTAAAGACTTGATGAATATTTTTTACAGAACTTCAAATCGTATAATGATCCTTAGAGGACTGTGTAGAATCTTTGCCATGTACAATCAAACATGGCGATGATTATAGGAGCTGTCTGAACTGAAGCTATGTGTCAAACGAGTCCTATATAGGTGTAGTAAGTTGGCTAGAACATCTGGCATCGTTTTTCGATATTCAGTATCGAGCTACAGGCGAATTTCGAGCCAACTCTGACATCGAAATTCAGCGAATATCGACCTACCTTCGAATATCGAGCTAGTTCTGACATCGAAATTCGGCGAATATATCGACCTACGTTCGAATATCGAGCCAGCTCTGACATCGTTATTCACCACATATGAAAAGCGAATATCGAGTCAGCGGCGAATTTCGAGCCAGGTCTGAGATCGAAATTCAGAAACATAATACAGCCGAATATCAAGCATGGTTCCAATACCGAGCAAAGTCGGACATCGTTATTTACCATATAAGATTTAGAAATGCGGAAATCGAGGTGGCGGTGTATTTCGATTCAGGTCTGAGATCGAGATTCAAATACATAATACCGCCGAATGTCGAGCTATGTTGCAATACAGAGCCAAGTCGGACATCGTTAATTACCATATAAGAAATGCAAATATCGAGGTTGCGGCGAATTTTGAGCCAACTCTGAGATCGAAATTCAGAAACTTAATATAGCCGAATATCGTGCTAGGTTCCAATACCGAGCCAAGTCGGACATCGTCATTCACCATGTAAAAAATGCGAATATCGAGCTGGCGGTGGTTTTCCGATGTCCGACTTGGTTCGGTATTGGAACCTAGCTCGAAATTCGGCTGTATTAAGTTTCTGAATTTCGATCTCAGAGAACCATTCATGGGTGTTGTCTTTCTAATTAAAATAACTTCTGGTATTATCTGCTTCGTCAAATACAAGTATAAGTAACAATAGTTTCGATCGTAAGTTGTAACTTAACACAAAATATTATTTAAATATACAGTACAGTTTCATAGCAGCTTTAGTATTTTCTATGGTAGCTGTTTCTGCTATTTTGCATATTCGCGATGTTTCGGTCACGGTATACATTTGATTCGTGTTCGCGGGCCACCTACGACAAAAATATGGGCAAAGACACAACAATTATATGCGATATCGTTATAGCGCCTTTTTTGTCGCGTCTGCGACGTAGAATATCGTGATGTCACGTCCGTGCGTCCTAGGGTCGAGGCGCACTTCATTTGTCATGCTAGTCATAAGTGATAAAAGTAAATCCGGCCTATATCAGCCGAAATCTACTTCTGGTGGCAGTGGTTATCGACAACTGTAAAGGGGGGGGGGGGGGGGGGGGGGGGGGGAGATATGTCGGCGAACAAGTTACTGAAGAAGCTGGCCAGGGTTTATTCCAAGTGATGTGGATGATTAAATGATAAGTGACGTGTCTTGTTCAGTGAAAGTGTAATGTTGACCCTATTGACAAATTTGTTATGAGGTGACATTCAATCTTAATACATGTATTGAACTTCATTCAAATAATTAAATGATATTGATTTTTATTTAATTGTTGTTTATGATAAAAAATATTAGAATAAAAAAAGAATAGAATAAATAAAGACTTCAAAAATATAAGGTGTTTTTTTATCTATATCTACCTATTATTTCTTTTTCTTTCTTTCTTTCTTTGATGATTTCATCAACGCACAGTAACATTAATTACACACTACAATTGTGAAGTCGGCATTTGTATAAACAATTAATAACTACTGATTGCATTGCATAGTGTTAATGTCACACACATGTCTGCTCAACACATCAATTAAAGTCACACTTAACTCAATTAACACCTATTTTCTATAGAATGGTAGCGAATTGTCTGGGTAGCGAATTGTCTGGACAAAAGTGGTAGCGAATCGTCTGAAAATATACGGTAGCGAATTGTCTGGGTAGCGAATTGTCTGGTTCCCGGGGGTAACTACTGCGCTACTGCGGCGGAGTTTGTCTTCTTTTTGCTAAATGAGCGTACAAAGGAGATCACTGTGTGGAGTTTGATCCCCATATTGTGTTCGGTAAGGGCATAGTACGGGTTGTGCTTACCGTACTAACAAACTTCCGGTGTAAACAAACAGGAATAGCGAAACGAGGTCGTTATTGCCATTTCAAGAGCAAAAAGGTATGGAACTTCTATTTTCAGAAATATTTTCAATACGATGGAATTTCAATACGACTTTCCGTCAACAAATGAATGCTTTTCAGGCAGATCTCGCCATCAATCTTTTTTAAAATTTATAACTTCCTCTCTTATATAAGACTGGTTAACCCGAAATGTCCGGTCCTACCCAAAATGTCAGCTACCAGAGCCTCTTGTTTTCATTTTTACGTTAAGGATTGATAACTGTTGCATTACTAATGGCTATTTTATGACCATTTCTTTGAGAATGATCGTGCATATATATATTTGTTACATATATAAGTATCGAAATTTGGGGGGACTTTGATCTCAGGTCAAAGTCTGTAAATAATGCGGAAATTATCCTCGATAAATAAAACGTAGATGAGATTTTTTTTTCGTTATTTAGCATTTGTTGCCACCATCCCCTTTAAATAAAATTGGAATTTCATTCAAAACATGTTTTAAAACAAATGTACAGTATTTTTGTACTTTAATTCATTTTTCAGAAATATTAAGGAAAATGCTTTCTATGAAGGGGTAGGCTGCTGTTTTCAGACTTATTCGTATAAAAAGAAACAATTTCTACAAATGATATCAGGGCTTATGCTGATTTTTTTTTCTATACACTTCAATCTCATTCATATCAGATTCAGTATTTTTGTTAATTTTTCACTAAATGACCATTAGTAGACGAGTGAAAATTAGGATATGATTTTAATGAAATTGTATGAGTTTAATCATATAGCATGCACAAAATGGATCAAATTTGAAGACAGAGACACATGTTTGTTTTTAGAGCCAAATATATATGAAGAATACAACATTTTTGATATCGTGTTTTGCATGCTATTGTACTGATCTGTAAATTCATGAAAAGGGATTCCCATATAAAAATTTCATCCATACAAGGCTGTAACCATTTTTATCGGTTATCCTTAAATGTAAAAATACAATCAGGTCATTTAAATTTAAACCACACAAGTTTGAAGTTCTATCAATAAATAAGTAATATATAGTAAACGATAAGCACCATACTTAATAAACAAGAAAAGATTAAAACAAAATGTTTTAATGGACGGATTATAATAATCATACCGTCTGCCTCTCTTTCTCTTTTCTGCTGCTTTGACCTTATAACCTAACCTGTCTATGCACAGGTCCTTCATATTAAAAAAAATGACCTCTTTATATGATTTATATAGAGAGGTGCAGTTATTATTTTATAATTCTCTCTGCATAAGTCCTGGGACTCACTATGCTTAAAAAAAATATGCTTCCCAATTCAGATAGTATGCATCTTCCTTCAATCTAAATAGCATTTTCCACAGCGAAAACATTACATCTAAGATGAAGAATGCATGGGTAAAGCAAAATCAGTGGAGTGATCGATTTTTTTAAAAATAAGAATCAAAGTTTAAAAACAATCGATATCTCTATACATGTATATTATTGATACATAGAGAGGTTAATATTTTTTTCTCTTTGTTGTCTATGTTTAAATCAAAAGGAAGCAAATGCAAATTAACAAAAGCAAAATAATGGATGTATATACATATATAACTCAAGAATTTCCAAAAATAAGAATTAAAAAAAAAAGAACGGTCCCAGCTGGAAAGAACTCACAATCTTTTGAAGGAGAAATCTATATCAACATTCATACCAATTGAGCTAATTCCACAGGCGTGAAAATGTGGCGCAAATAACTTTTTTAAGGCTATCTATAGATAATTATTACTGTAAAAAAAACAGCAGCGCTACACAGACACATTTACTGCATTAACTACACTGTGCGTTCTCTATATTACGCTTACATATTAATAAAATAAACATTACACATTACTTATCCCACCCATCATGTAATAATTAAACTACTATGTATAATTACAAGCTCAATAGAAGACATGAAATGTGCAATGTCCAGACCGACGAGCGAAGCGATAAGTAGGTCATGCCCTATATGTATAAACATCATTAAAATACAAACATAAGCTGACTAATAATTTATTAAATATTATTATTCACATGCGAAACTATTTAAAAAAAACAACCCATAAAACAACAACATTAAACACATAGTTGATACCCCAAATGATTACACAGAAATTTATCAGTTACTGAAAATTATTACTATCACAGCTTTACATTCTGACTGCAATACCAATTTGCACATGCACAAGGCAACGGAAGTGAAAACCCATTTTAATTGGACATACTAATATATACACATGACTTAATAGCAGTAATACTGTCCAGAAAAACACTTATATGTGGGGCTTATTTTTTACTGTAGATTATTTATTTATTGACAGAACTTCAAACTCCTGTGTTTAAACCCTCCAGTAGCAGCTATGATTTTTTGATAAACTACTCAACACTTACTCCCAAAAGAGTCCTCTGCCATAACAGTGAAATATACATACACGAAACAGGTGCCAGACAAGACTGGATTTTCATGCTTGCATAATTTACAGTATATATTATTTAAAAAAAATTCATGTGCAAAGGAAAGGAAACAAATTTGAAAAATATGTGCCCTTTTAAACCATTTAGTACCATTGATGTATTTAGCTCTCACCAGTACCATGGCATGACCATCCTTTAATTTATAATATATAATACCATTACCATACTTTTTTTTTATTTTCAGATTAGGGATGCTGTTAGTAATCCTGGTAATTCTGGGCAGTGTTTGTCAGATTCGTGGAAATGTTGATCAGAATCAGACTGAGGACAGCATTAAACATGTTCACCTTATTTTCATGAACCATCTAGGTATGTACTTTTTATTCAGAATAAGATAAGTAGCAGTCACTTATACTAAGTCTTGTAAATTGTGGTGAGCATATTGATAACTATTTTATTTGTTCAGCCTTCCAAAGTTTCCACATAATTTTTCAGCTATCTTATCCAGGGGGGTAAAAGTCTTATGAAACAATTTTTTAGGTATACAAATAGCACATTGGCAGACAATTTATGTCCTCCTAAGCTATATAAGAAAATTGTGAAGCTAGGAGTCATATTGGGTAAAGTCTGGGCAATGTTTTAAGTCTCCAGGGTGTCTGATACTCACATACAATTGTGGGAATTTGACTTAGGCAATTTGTCATGCAGCAGCCTTTCTGTCTTTGGATGGTAGTGTTAAGTGGCACATCATTGCTTGTAGGACAGTTTTGGTGTGTAACATGCCAGTGAAAGTCTTTTGCTCAGGAACTTTAACATAACAGAATAAAGTAATACATAATACTCTATATGAAATCTTTCAGTTCCATCTTAAAAAACTCAGTTATATTGAAATGAACTTAAAAATTAACATCCCCAAGTGATAATCCATCCTTAAGCAACAACCCAGTGAAATGTCTTGGCAAATGGTTTGATTCCTCACTGACAGATAAAAGCAGCCAAGGAAGAGTACACCAGCAAGCTGAAGAGGGGTTGAGAAGGATCGACAAATGTGATCTTTCTGGGAAGTTCAAGGCCTGGATATTCCAACACAGTCTCCTGCCTAGACTGGTTTGGCCACTGATGGTGAACGAGATACCAAGCAGCGTTGTTGAGAAGATTGAGCGGTCTGTCAGTAAACATCTGAGAAGATGGTTAGGCCTACCTCCATCGTTTACGAGTATAGGCTTGTATGGCCAGACAACCAAACTACAGATGCCCATCAGCTCAATCCTTGAAGAGTACAAGGTTGCCAAGGCAAGACTTCTGCTGACACTGCGTGATTCAGCAGACGACAAGATCAGCGGTGCAGGCATTGAAGTCAGAACAGGAAGAAAATGGTCAGTCAGCCAGGCAGTGGAACAGGCGGAGAACAGTCTCAGACACAAGGACATTGTGGGTGCAACAAATAAAGGCAGAGAAGGACTGGGCACAAGGAGTCATCAGAGGTGGGCGAATTCATCAGGGCAAGAAAGAAGAGGAATGGTGCAGGATGAAATCCGGAGGTCAGAGGAACAGGCTCGTACAGCTAAAGCGGTGCAGCTAGGGCCTCAAGGTAACTGGACAAGGTGGAGTGTTCCAGACAGAAAACTCACTTGGAACGATATCTGGACCTATGAACCACTTCAGTTGAGTTTTCTCCTACGGTCCATATATGATATGTTACCAACACCTGCCAACCTGCATCAGTGGAAGTTAGCAGAAGATCCCTCCTGTCAGTTGTGCAATTCTACAGCACTGACGCAAGGTCGATACACCTGGCGACACGACAAGGTCCTTGCCGAGTTAGCACATATCCTAGAGAAGGAAAGGAAAAAAGACAGACCACACCAGAAGACATCCCATCATATACACTTTGTTCGGGAAGGAGAGAAAGAACAGGTCCGCTCCATTACCAAGTCAGGCATCCTGCACGAATCCAGATGCTGGGATATGAGAGTCGATCTGAAGAAGAGGCTTCAGTTCCCAGAGGAAGTTGCCTACACATCTCTCCGGCCAGACATTGTTTTATGGTCCAAAAGCCCGAAACAAGTTATCATGGTGGAATTGACGGTGCCATGGGAGGAGAGAGTTGAAGAGTCCTACGAATTGAAGATGGCAAAATACCAGGAACTAGCCCAGGAATGCAGGGACAAAGGGTGGAAGACACAAGTCTTCCCAGTTGAAGTTGGATGCCGAGGCTTCCCATCACAGTCAACTTGGAGAATGCTTGGAGCATTAGGAATTCAAGGAAGAGCTCGAAAAGCTGCAATCCATGCTCTTGGTAGAGCTGCCGAGAAAGCATCCAGTTGGCTTTGGCTCCAGCGAAGCAAAACAGTCTGGCAGCTAACGTAGACGGGGTAGAAACTGATCATTCTACCTGCCCCACCATCTCGAGGGTGTACCGAGTTGTAAAAGGGGCGAAACACCTTAAGACAGATGGCCACTCGGCTGACGACGTCTACGTGAGCAGTATAACTGTATTATCAACAAAAATTTGAATTTTATCTTTGTGTAGTAAAAAGAAGGGAAATTTATTGTCTAAATACAGCCTGTAATGTTGTGCGATGCAGAAATGTGTGCTACCATAAGCACAGAATGGCAAGCAACCCTGTTCAAAAAACCATATTCTTCTGACACAACCACTAACTCCTTTTACAATCTGTTGGTGTCAATTCAATTGTTTTATATTTCAGACGTGGGGTATTCACTCGTCAACAAGCCGGGACATGTTGTTGACGTACTGAATGCCTACTTCACTGAGTACTTCCCACGCGCAATCCAGATCTCACTTCAGCTGTTAGCCCTGGAGTACAGGGAACGGTTCATCTACACCACTCATCCCTGGCTGGTCAGTCTGTATCTTGACTGTCCACCCAACCTCTGGCTCACCAACAGGAAGTTGCAGGTAGACTGGCTCTCTCATTTTTATGCTCAGTGGAAAACAAGTTCTTTCAAATAAAACTAATCTTTCTCATTGATTCCAGGGTTGGACCAGTACTTTGCTCTTTCGAATATCATGAAAGATTTTTGCCGCCCAACTCCAGAGTTTGAATCCAATTCCTTAAGATTCACAGTCATTACCACTGGTCAACTTTGCCCTAATCATATGAGAACAAGTTACACATTTAAACATTTTAATCCAATGGTCAAAATATCTTATGTTGGCTATTGTATTACATGTATAAATTAATGGAGTGTTTTGTATTGGATATAAGTATGCTTATTAGTTTATTTTCACGTGCTCTGAACTATTTTATCATAAAGCAAAATTAACATTTCAAAAAGGTATATTTTACTAAGCTGTCGATAATTATCCTCAAATTTTAAATAAAAGATAATTGATATGTACATTGAGTTCTTAAAATCTTCTTAAAGTAAAAAAACACAGGATGAATTAATGAGATTTACTTTAATCTGCCTGCAAAATCTGAATTCTTTAAAATACCTCCCATTTTTTGCTTGAATATTCGAAGAATAATGAGAGCTATACTACTTACCATGGCGTCGGCATTGGCGTCAGTTTTAGTGTTGGTTTAATTTCTTTTGAAAGGTTAATATCTTGTATACTTTCAAAAAATTATTTGCTTCAAACTTTACGTGCTTACTTTATATAATAATGTGAATAATTGTGACAAGTGACATAACCTGTCAGCAGTAATTTCTGAGTTATGCCCCTTTTTGGAAACTTCACACATGGGTTTGAGTCATTGGTTAGGTCACTATGCATTTCTCAGTTTTTACTAATTTATCTCCCCTTTTTGGACTTAGACATTTTCAATGCAGCATAGTTTCATGCTCTGATCTCAGCAATTAGTCATGGGATTGATTTGAAACTTTATAAAGGTGTTCAGGGGCATCAAGTTAGATAACTCATGACCAAATTTTTTTCTTCAAATTTTGGCCCCATTTAAAGTTAGCAATTTTGATGAAAAATTTGCATGTGAGTACTATCAGTTTTATCTCAAAATCCATTGCACTTATTGGATTGAAACTACACACATGTGTTCCCAGTCCTCAAGCATACTAAAATAATCAAGTTAGATGGACTTTAAGTTGATTTTCAGGAAAATTAGACTGTGTATTTGTGTAATTACTCAATTAAAGATGGACAAATACCCAATTAATTTAAAAATGATGAGTAACAGAACTCACATAAAATCTGCTCTATAATGCTTTGTGTATCATAACTTTCATTCTAGCAGATATTTAATACTTACTTATGCTTAAATTTGATATGATCCACACATAGAGGGTTTTCTGTCTTTTTTTATTGAGTTTTATTTCTTAACAGTAGTAAATTCAGCGGCCTACTTAGCCATAATTCTATTTACAACATTGTATTATAAAAATATGCTGATGACTCGATAAAATTAAAAATGACAAGATACTAACATTTGCCAAAGAACTCATTTTTTTCTGGATACTCAATTAGTATCAAAAACAAAGATAATAATCTCTTGGCCAATATCTTATTCTCTGTTGAAATACTAACAGTGCCCTGACAACCAGAGTAGAAGTGATTTTATTGATGCAATTAAACGAGGGGATATCACATGGCATGCTGGACCAATGAACATGGAGTTTGAGTTGATGGACCAGTCAATGGCTGAGTTTGCGATCCAGCTGAGTCTTGACCTCGACAAGCGATTTGGTATCGCACGAGCACACCGTGCAGTCAGTCAGAGAGATGTTCCAGGTGAGGAATTGTCAAATTCTCATTACATCTATCAATGTCTCAGTTTCATTACCATCCCCAGTGGCTGATTGATTAGAACGTCCACTTCGGAAGTGTCATGGGTTTGATCCCCGGCAGCGGCATTCGAAAGTTTTAAAAAAAATGATACGGGTATAGCTCCCTTGCTTGGCGCTCAGCATAAACAAACTCAATTTCTAAATGGCGGGATAGTCCAGTGGTAGGATGCATAATTCTGGATCACAGGGTCCATGGTTTGAATCTCGGCCGGGTTGCTACAAATTTCAAGAAATTAACCTCTAATTGTTACACTCCACCCAGATGTATAAATGGATACCTGTAAAGGGTTATTTCGGTCATGCATATGACTTCCTAGCATTAAATGTCATGACTGCTCATATGGGATTTATGAATAGACCCACTGACAAGGGGATATTTATTTCAATAAACAGTAAAGTTGTCTGAATGAGCATTTGCTTGAAAGTAGATTATAACTAGGTATTAACCCTTTACCTCATGAATATTCATGTACATTTTTTTGGCTTGATGTATATTAATTTATTGACCATTAAATGATACACAGTTTATAAAAATTTTTTGGGGGGGGTGCCGCCACTTTGTAGATCTGGGCTATAATGTTTTATGAGAAAGCAGAGAAGACCCTAATTAGAGAGTTCCAGGAGGATCTGTCTGATGAAAGTCAGCTCTGTTTGCCCGTGCTTCAAAATGTGTTGATATTAGGTAATGATTAGGCAAAAAAAAGTTCCATTTCTGGTCTCCAGCCAGAAAAAAGAGGGTCGGTAGGTAGGGATATCTTTCTTTTTCCAACCATATGATGCGAAAGTAAAAAAAAAATAAAGGAAATATTTTTTTAAGGTGGAAATGTAAAAATAATTTAAGGGTCGGCCATGAAAAAGAGGGTCGGTCAGGAGACCAGAAATGGAACTTTTTTTTTTTTTGCCGTAAACTTCACTAACTTGAACTTGATTCATAATTCTCTCAAATTAAGCTCAATAATAATTGTTTGTGTAGTGATCATTGTCTCACTCTTTAAAAGCTTTTGCTATATGACCCCTGCCTTTGATAGCTTCTATGAAAACTTTTAACTTTGCAAAGGGTTATCAAGTTTGAGCTTTAAGAAAAACTCATTAAACATTTCTATAGAAGACACTAAAAAAGATTTTTTGGGCATGTGTTTTCATTATCAATGTCTCAGAATTTTCTTTAAATCTTTCTTGTCTTCAATTTCAGTGTTTGTTAAATCTCAGAGATTATCAGTTGATATTTTGATTTATAAATTGATGGAGATATACTACTCAAAATTTGATAAGGATCAGTTATTGTTTATTGTATATCAGAACACTCAAATGGTTTAATACAATTATTGAAAAAACTACTTTTGAAACTTTTTGCCGAAAACAACCAAATAAACTAAAAGCTACAATTGATGATGATTTAAAATTATCAAATCTTTCAAATACACAAGAAAGTAGAATTTAACCATAGCAAATTCTGAGTTGTGTGTTTTATATAAATCTAATTAAGTCAGGTTTCTTAATTGTCTGATTTGTTTGATTTCATTGGCAGGTACAACCCAGGCCATGATCCCTATTCTGAAGAAGATGGGTATAGAAGCCCTGTCTATCGGGGTGAATGGGGCCACCACTCCTGCAGCCCTGCCCCCTGTCTTCATGTGGAAGTACAAGAACTCCTCCATCCTAACACTGTATCACCCAGGTGAGCAACATCTCTCTCTCTCTCTCTTCCTAATTCTGTATCAGATGATTAACATATCTCTCTCTCTTTTTAACCTCTCTTTCTCTCCATCCAAACACTGTATCACCCAGGTGAATAATCTCTCTCTCTTTCTCTCCATCCTAACACTAACTGAATAGCACCCCCTCTCTGTATCTGTCTCTCTATTTGAACATGGTATCCCAATCTCTTCTCTCTCTCAAGTGTTATCTATGATAAGCATCAATTTGAAGTAGGATCTATCTGCAATTTCTTTTCCTCCGAAACAAACTAAGCTCAGAGTTTTGGATTTGAAAGGCCATTTTCTTTTAAATAGAATTACTTTAACCATATACCAATGCAATACAATCTACTTGAGTATATGAATTTAAACCATAATAATCCAAAAAGCCAGAGCTGACTGTAAGTACTTTTAAGACTGAAGGGATGTTCATGTGTTACCTTCTCATGTCTGAGGAAGGCAGACTGTATGATAAGGTAGCAAACAATATAAATTTTGATCTTCTCGCAAACACCAGTATTTTAATCATTGAGCTGAATCTCAAAAGCTTCTCAAGATAATTTTTTCATTTTTTTTTTCTTTATTTTCCATTCCTAAATTTAAGTAGAATGGTCTAAAATGGTAGATATTTGTTCTTTTCATCTTTCGTTTGTAAATTTTTGTCTTTCATATTATATAGGATTTTGTAAAATTTGACTATTTTGTCAATCATGCCTTTAGTTGTGTCACCATTGGCTGTCTGTCACACTTTTTCCGTCACGCTTCAGCAGGTGACACATGAGTTCCAGAGAACACTCTTGTTTTATATTTTGTCTCATAAGTCCTTTTTCTGATGTCTTTTTCTGAGAAGAATGGATAATGCAGATACAGCATATATATCTTCAATCATCTAACCAACAGGTGGGTATCCCAATCAGTATGGATCTTCCCCACTTCAGCCAGGTGGCCTGTCACGCAAGGACTGTGCGATGGTATCTGGGTTTGATCATGCGCTGTGTTTTGCCTTCAGGAGCGATAACACGGGTCCACCAGTGGACTATAAGGTACGAATATCTCTTGATTATAGTACAATTTTGGTGATTTATATAATAGCATTTTTTCATACTGACAAAGACTAGAAAAATGAAAAAGTTTAAATAATACTAGTACAAATAATAATCTCTTAAGGTCTTAGAAAGGATCAGATTCGATAATAAATGCAAATGGTATATAAACTTAAAATCTCTTTGCTAAATATTTCTTTTATTATGCTCACCGAAGGTGACGCATATAGTCGCCGCTCCGTCCGTCCGTCCGTCCGTCACACTTTCCTTGTCCGGACTATTTCTCAGGAACTAACGGCTTGAATTCAACGAAACTTTATGGGAAGCTTTAATACCAAGAGGAGATGCGCATATCTTCAGCATGACCTGATTCCTAAATTTTTCAAAGAGTTATGGCCCATTGACTTTTCGGCCTATAGTACATATTGCATGATTCTTGTCTGGGCTATTTCTCAGGAACTAATGGCTTGAATTCATCGAAACTTTATGGGAGCTTTATTACCAAGAGAGATCGCATATCGTCACTCAAATTTTTCACAGAGTTAAGGCCCCTTGACTTTTTGGCCTATAGTTCATATTGCATGATTCTTGTCCGGGCTATTTCTCAGGAACTAATGGCTTGAATTCAATGAAACTTTATGGGAAGCTTTACCAAGAGTAGATACGCATATCGTCGACGTGACCTGGTTCCTCAATTTTTAAGAGAGTTATGGCCCCTACTACCATGTTGTTGACTGATATTCATGTCATTTGCCTAATTTAACAGGAGATATCATTTAAACAAAACCCCACAAAATTCAATATGCTAGTAATGTCAATCATAATCATGTCAGCTAATGTTGTTTAGGCCATTATACACTATTTCAAATATCCAGTCATATGTCAAGAGTGTTGGTTAACCTCTTTGATATGAGCACACATTGAAATGTATGACTTAATTTTTAGTAGTATAAAAACTTTAAAAAAATCAATGAAAGATCTGATGAGTAACACGTATAATCATATTAAATAGTAAACTGTTACTAAGTCTCCAAATTAGAGTTGGTAAAACATCTCATCTGATGAGGAGAATAGATATGATTTAGGAATGGGGATTTCAACATATCCTCCCACCCATTGACCAAGGCCTTATTTGTAACAATGACGTTCTTTGGGGAGCATCTGTCAGTTCTACTGACTTGCTTGTTTCTTTGAGATGGCATGAATTATAAAAAAGAAAGAATGCAAACTGTAATCACTTACTATCAAATGAACAAATAATCCCTTGGACATTTTCTGAATACACAGACTTAATATTGTGCGGTCTTAAATTTGTGGAACACCCATTGCATGAAGATCGTGAAAATTAGCCCAAAAAATACTTATACAACAGTATGGGTTAGATAACTTTCAATCTCAAACAAGAACAACTATAGTTGTGTGTGTGAGGTATTTATGTAGAAATGTACCATTTAGCTAAAAAAGCAAAGATTGTTAAATTAAACTTTTAGAATTTTCTTTAATTATAAATGTGGACAGGAAGGGCAAGAATACTCTCCCCAGTAAATATTGAATCTGGAGCTTTGGCCTGTATTTTCAAAACCAACTTAATTTCAAATGTTATTTATGTAACACTTCTGTACCCTATACCTCATGAATATTGGTGTACAAGTTTATGGCATATAGAGAGAGACGGTAAGTGGAACACACAACCAAACATCGGTATAATGGACAAATTTTATTAATCGACTAGTTTCAACCAGTATCTGGTCTTCATCAGGATAATAAATATATAAGAGACAATGGTCCCTGAAGTATAAAAAAAAAAGGAATAATATGTCACGTGATCAATTATAAAAATAGAATGAAGGAATATGAAAACAATAGTAAACAATTCTAAAAATAGTAACATTGTCAGGCAACGAAAGAAAGTCACAAATTATTCTGAATTAAAAAGCCCATAAATGGAATAAATAAAAATTTCAGTGTCTATGTAGTTTTCCCTTTCATCCTGGAGGTATGGTGTCACTGCTGGCACTAGGGGTTATGTCAGTTCCTGAAGGTTTTCTTGTTGGTGAGTGAATAGGGCTGATTAGTTTTGGAATGTTAATCATCTCATTTATCATGTCATCCAAATCACGTGGTGTTAACCAGTCCTTTTTGCCTGTTCTGATTATGAATCTTGGTCTGGCTTCTGGCGGGGGTATCCATGGCTTGGGTTTATCAGTTGTTGGGGTGTATGATTTCTTAGTGTAAATTATAGATTCAATTTCGGTGGGTGTGTGATCATGAATCCTTTTTGCATGCTGTATAAGGTTATCCTTCCTCGTGTAGGATTTGTCATATAATTTGAATAGAAATCATTTTACCTTGTCATTGTGTTGAGCCTGGTAATGTCTTTTGAAGTTAGACATCGGTCCTTTAATGAATCTGTTACAGGTACAGCATTGTCTAAGTTGTTTGGTAATTTCCCTACAGTATTCCCGTTCAATGGTGATTAGTAGCAATTTTTATCTTATGAGGTTGAGTCCTGACGGTGCTATGGTTTTGAACAGTTCAATATAAACTTCCTCAGTTCTTAACCTTATATTGTTATCTTTCGAAGTTGTATCAACAACCGTGACGTCAATGTCATTAATGTTGTGTCCCGGTAACGTAAAATGGTGGGAAACGGGTTTGATGTTATTCCTGGAATGTATATCCGCCAAGTGTCCGTATAATCTCTCTCGTATGGTATTTTTCAATGGTCCTACGTATTGAATTCCACATTTTTTGCAGGTAATGATGTAGATTACACTGTAAGTTGTACAGTTGAAAGATCCTTTAATTTGAAACATTTTGTTAGTATTTGTATTACGTAACTCCGTTTTGCCAATAAGTAATGGACACGTAATGCAGTTTTGTGTACAGGGATAAGATCCTTTTATTAAATCTAGTTCTCTGATATCAGATTTACAAGACAATCCTTAATGGTTTTATGGCATGATGAATATTAGCCCATTACCTCATGAATATTCATATGCCAATTCATGACTTGATGAATATTTATTGACTGAACTTAAAATTGAATATGAAGTAATGGATTTTTCTTTGCCACACAGACTGTGCAGAAACTGAGCTACAATATTGTATCAGCAAACAGAGGAGACCCAGATCAGACAGCTCCTATGGGGTCTACTCTGTTTGCCAATGTGTCAAAATGAGACCATATGAAGTGAAGGTTTAAGTCAATGAACTTCAAATGGTACAAATGAAACAAGGAATTTATCTTTGAAGTGCAGACTGTAGTGTCTGAGTTACAATATTGTATGAGCAAACAAAGGAGACCCAGATCAGACAGCTCCTATGGGGTCTACTCTGTTTGCCAATGTGTCAAAATGAGACCATATGAAGTGAAGGTTTAAGTCAAAGAACTTTAAATGGTAAATGAAACAAGGAATTTATCTTTGAAGTGCAGACTGTAGTTTCTGAGTTACAATATTGTATGAGCAAACAAAGGAGACCCAGATCAGACAGCTCCTATAGGGTCTACTCTGTTTGCCAATGTGTCAAAATGAGACCAATTATCTTTGAAGTGCAGACTGTAGTTTCTGAGTTACAATATTGTATGAGCAAACAAAGGAGACCCTGATTAAACAGCTACTGGAAGAAACTGCCTGATCTGGGTCACCTCTGTTTGCCAAGGTGTCTAAATAAATCTAAATGAGGTCAATTGTACATTTATTAACCCAGAAAAGTCTTGATTTTTTTTCTGCATAACATGGACCATAATCCATAATTATCTAGTAACCGATTATGACATATTTTCACAATATTTTTGCCGTGGGAGTGGGAGGTTGTAGGGTTGATCCCAGGACGCGACATACCAAAGTCATAAAAAATGGTACTGTTATAGCTCCCTTGCTTGGTGCTCAGCATATAAGGGCAGATCCAGGACTGGTTGGCCCAGTGTAAGGATAATCTGACTGGGTGTGGCGTGATACTGCAGTATGGCAGCACTATATCTGTCTCAAGTAGACGTCCTCTCAAAATGATTGAAATACTGTCAGTGGGACATTAAACCCAATAAACAAACATATACACAATTTCTGCTAGCAAGATTGATTTGATTAATCTGAATATTATATATTTTTAGGAAAATCTCTAGTTTCATGATACAAGTCCCTATTTCTTTTTTGACTCGCTATGTTTCTAGGAAGTGTTAGCTGCTCATGAGATAGCAAGATCTCAGTTCCCTAATGCCATGGTGCAGGCCTCAACCTTTGACACCATCACAGGTTTACTGCTGGATCACACCTCTGTCTTACCAGTGGTTACCAAGGAGATGGGAGATGTGTGGATCCAGGGTTCTGCGTCGGACCCCCTCAAGATGGCTGCCACCAGGGCAATGTTCAGGGCTAGGGCAGATTGCCTTGCTAAAGGTATCTCAGTCTGTCAATACCTACATGCATTGTCACTTTTTATCACTGGCATATGGACCAAGGACTTTTAGATTTATTTGAACTGCTTAAAAATGTCTTGTTTTTTCCCCATCTGTAATCAAATCATCACCACTCATTATGTGATGATCATTGTTTATTTTGCAAACAGGTTTTTGTGTCCCCTGCTGTAATAAAGCAATTTTAATATACAGGGATCACTTCTCTGTAGTATGTCTGTCTGTCACACTTTTTTTGTCACAATTCTTCCAGCAGGTGTCCAGCAGATGACACAGGTGTTCCATTTTCTCTTTCAGCTATTTTGGGAAATGAGGTCTCACTGAAATTTAAGAGGAAAAAATCCTAACATTTTTCAGAAAATATCAACTTGATATATATCATTCGGAAAAAAAAAAAAAAAAAAAAAAAAAAAAACAAAGAAACTGTAAATGAAAAGGTTTATTGAATTATTTATAATGAAATTGGATTTAATAAAATACTAATAGAATAGACTAGTATGTGTAGCTTTATGATTATCATAAATGCAATGAGAGAATGCACATCAGAAAAAATACTTTAACTGAAATCATTGTTTTACAGGCCATTGCTCTATGAGTGACCCACGTGTGTACAATGCCAGTCGATTTATGCTGAAGCTGGCAGAACATACTTGGGGCTCGGCAGGAAACTGTATTGACAACATTCACTGGGCAAATGATCAGTTCTACAATCGATTGAAGGATCCTAGTAAGTTTACTTTGTATACATATATTGTTGTTTCAGCTGAACAATTTATGGACAGGACCAGTGTAGACTGGAAGAATGGCGCATTGTGACGTTTTTAACTCCCCTAAGCACAGCATGCTCATGACCTCACAGAAATTACCAAGGAATCATTTATACAGATTAGTATAATTTTCAAGAGCACAAAAGGACTTAGTTAAATGTTAATTGAAGTATTAAGTAATAGAAACATATACAAGACATTTACAATTGGTAGAACAGGCTTGTTAATTCCTTTGCCTTAATTCATTTGAAAAAAAAACTGGAATAAGAATTTATAGAGAAGAATTTAATTGACAAGATTTGTATCAAATATACCAAAGTTATTCCTTTGCAATTGTCAAATATTAAGGTCCTTAGAAGTAGTTTTCAACATTATCGGACAGATAAATACTTAAAGCTGATAATAAGTTACATACTGACACCCAGGAACTGTCAGATCAGGTCTCCTTTTTTACTCATACAATATTGAAACTCAGATTCTATTCAGTCTGCAATGTTCATTTAATATTCATCAGGTCATGAATTTGAACATGAACATTCACAAGGTAAAGAGTTAACACAATTTTTAGAGGGAAAGATAGATGCCTTTCAACAGCTGCTAAAGTAGGAAAAAAAAGCCCTTGCATTGAACATACCACTTAACATTTTCAGAGGGGAGTTACTGGAATGCCACCTATTTCTGGGAAGAGCAGAGAAACTTCACCCTTCTGGCTATAGAGGCTTTGAATGGACATCCCCTGGCTGCCACACTGCACCGAGAGCTTGCCAGCATCCAGCCTACCCGACCCTTGCTCTCAGGTTAATGTTTACTTTGTATTACAATTTCATTATTGTTATATCCCATCTTCTCAGAAAATGGGAGCTATACATGAATCATATTTGTAACGTCCCATCATGTACTGTCCTGTCAGTGTTGGACTGATTAATCCGTTTGTTGTCAAATTTCTGAGGAAGACCATGCTGCTTAATCTTCTGATGTTTTCTTATTCATCAACGAATTAGACATTTTATGATTTTAGGCTGGGTAGCTAGCTTTTCCCTTTTTGGTTGGTATTAACTTAACTGTCAGCTTAGCTTTGTTTGGATAGGTCAGAGTCGTCCGTCACTGTCCTTTTGGTCTACAGTACTGCTGTAATATTTTAACTTGTAAACTGTGAAAATGATCATATAGTACAAATTATAATAAAGGCATTCAAATTTCATTGTTGTGTTTAAATATTTGTCATAAGTTACACAGGCTTCAAATTCTTAGTACAGTCTGTCTATGAAATAACAGTTTGCAAGTATTAGTATAAAAGGCCATTGATTTTTATAATTAATCAGTCAGGAAGATGGGCTGATTAATCAAAAAAAAAAATTGGACTGATTCCCACACTATCTCTCATGTTGTTTGGTCCTGTCCCATCACTGATATTACATGAAGTTGGGATAATCAGCTTTACTGATCATTCTAGTTTTATTTGTCAAAAGATAAATTTATGTAAATTCACACCCTGTACTTGCTGGAGAGTTGTATATTCTTTTATAACCTGGGCCCTATTTCATCATTCTCCCTTTACTTTACTTTACTCTAGACTCATTTCGACACATTGGTAAACGGAGCAGACATTTCCTATAGGAGCTGTCTGATCTGGGTCTCCTCTGTTTGGTTATACCATATTGCACAGTCGGATCTCGGTTATTCAAACAAGCATTATCCAAACCCTAGCCTTTATCCAAATCAAACCTTCTGTCCTGATTCATTTCCTTATAAAAGTTAACATAAATTACAACCCTTTATTCTTCTGGTTTATTCGAACATAACCCCTTATCAGAAAAATATTTGGGCCCCAGTGTACAGTTCAATCGCCTGCTCCCAGCTTTTATCTGAACCCGTCTGCTAGGCACTGATGGCTATTGTGTTTTCACAACTTCACCTTTCACTGTGAAGGGGAGGTTACTGTAATATCTTCAATATGATTTTGATTGGCAGTCAAATAAAGAACCCCATAATAAGATTACAACTGATAGGCAATCAGACTGGTAAAAGAATGTGACAATTAAAGAAATTAAGGATGATTTTGTATTCGCTGTGCTTTACTGAAAAAGCAAACATACAGGAGGATGGGTATGAATATGGTCTGATTTTATCGTAGTCATCTCACTTTGAGAATGACTTCCATGACTATAGCAGGTGATATATTACCGGTAGCTGAACAGTCTAGGAAAGGAGCCAGCAATGATCAGATCAGCTTTCATTTTCATTTTATATATGTTTCACATGAGATCAATGTAGAAACACAGGGAACAAAATAGCATGTAAAGTAACAAAATAACAACAAAAGGGTATTTGTATCCTGATTGATATTTTACGAGCGTGGATTGATTTAAAGGTATAATCAGTATTAAAACACACATTAAAACACTTTACAACATACCATTAAATACTAACATTAAAGCGTACAAACAAACAGTTTCATTGACCATTTGGATTATTCCTGACGACTTCAAATAACTAAGATCCGACTGTAGCTCAGTTTCTGCACAGTCTAAGTGGCAAAGAAAAAGTCATGATTTCATATACCATTAAAGTTCAGTTACTTATTATTCATCAAGTCATAAATTTGTACATGAATATTCATGAGGTAAAGGGTTATATTTTAATCTCAGTGGATTCTTAAATTTGGAGAAGTAATTTTCCTCTTTTATAATGGATTACTTACAGAAAATAGGGAATTTGAGTTGATAGCCAAATGAGAGGTGTGTCAAGAAGGGTCAGTGTTCTGAGGTTACAGTAATTCCTCTTGACGGTTCCTGGGTTGGACCAGTATTTTGCGCTTGGGAAGGTCATATAAAATCCTTGCGCCTAATGGGGTTTGAACCCACGACCTTTTGATCCAAAGTCTGGTATGTTACAACTAGACCATGGCACTCTTCTGCGGTTATTTATCACTTTCAGCAATAGTTATACTTTCATACAGAGTACACTTCTAGGGCTGTATATATGTATTTTGGACCCAAGTGTTGGTAAAGTTTGCATTGTATTTGTGCATCTGTTTTACAGACTACAGACAGGTGTCCACAACGTCTGAGGTGACATGTGGTCAGTTCAGGCTGAAGTTTGACCAACATGGGACAGTGGTTCAGCTTATTGATGATAATGGCAAGGTAACCAGTTCCCTGTACCAATATAAGTCTATAAATTTATAAATATCAATACCTCACCATAGATTTGACTCATATTCACATATAAGTACAGTTATATTCGATTGAGACTAAACAATGATGTAGAGATATGAATCCCCTTTCATACCCTTTAATTTTGAAGAAAAGCACATTATGCGAGCTTATTTTTCCTTCTTTCGCAGGAGCCGATTATCGACTATTTCCCCTATGAAAATTTCTTTAAATTCATGCAGATTTCCTCAAAATTACTATTTACCTCGGGGCTTTCTTTCCACATACCTGAGAAATGATTCTTTTAGTCTTCAAAATATAGTATTAATGTCAGCCCCTTCACCATCATCAGTAAAAAGGCTTGAAGAGCTTTAAAGTCTCTGTAAAAGATAGCTATTTTTAGTGGGTAAATGTTGAATTGTGAAAAAAGCATGTTTTTAAGATTTTTTTTTCCAGAGACATGAATTCATACCTGTTATATCTGTAAGGTAACTTCAGAAATTTAAGTAAATTTTTATCACAGTACAGGCAAACTTGTCTTTAGTGTTCAGTCAAGAGAACAAGAGAAAGTGACTGCTTAACAGTGTTTGCTTAAATGAAGGTTAAACATATAACAATATGCTAGTTCAGTAATATTTAAACTGACTGCTAAATGCAGATTGACCGCATAATACAGTGGCCACTAATACTGGGTCAACTGTATATGTAATTTTTTTTCTCCAGAACTGGGCTTCAGTAGACCATCCAATTGGTCAGTTTGTGTATCAGACCTACAACCAGACAGACTTTGACCGGTTCAACAATGCTACAACACCCTACAGCAAGGACTTCTTCCTCGGAATAGGGAAGCCCAATTTGACCGAGAATGCATATGCTGAGAGTAAAATATGGGGGACTAAGATGAATTCACTTCATGTCAGTAATGGTTAGTTTATATTTTACTTCTTTGTAATGACAACCTTTTGTAGATGCAGATAAACAGCAGATTTGCCTGAATGTCACCAACCATACTTAGTGCTAAGTAATACAGTAAAACCTGTTAACAAAGGCCAGTCAAGGGAAATTAAAAACTGGCCTTTATCTGGAATTGGCTGTTATCCAGAGGTTTAATTCTCTATAAATGCAGTGCTGGAGTCATATCATTGGTCTTTGTACACAGGTTGGCTGTTATTTAGAGGTGACTGCTACATGTAATTGGGTCTGTCTGTACTTAAATATTTAGTGGTGAATTTCATTATTAATTTTTCTGAAATAAAACTACTTATGAATGTACACACTACATGTTATTTATGATTTCTTAACAAATATATTTATTTATGTAAACTTTATAGTCATGTACTTGAATATTAAGGATACTGGAATGGTGCAACATGTTTTAACCTAATATTTGAATATAGTATTGCTAAACTCTCTGTGTTGTTGCTGGAAATTACTGAAAGGATTTATTGTTCTGTTACACATTTTCTGAGATTATGCAAATACAATACCCAAAACATTTTTCTTATCAGTTAAATCACTTTGCATTTGTTATTAAAATGAATAAACATTTACCTGTAATTCATTATGGTATGAACTGTCAGAAAAATTTCCGCTATTTTTTAAACGCTTTATTTACAGACCAGTCCTCAGTGTATGTGCAGATTTCCATGGATGACCCTGTAACAAGGTCATATTATGGTGCCCCAGAAACCATCTCATTGAACTACACATGTAAAGGAGGTAGGATTCCTATTTTCGTCTGCATTCTGATTAAGCCTTTACTTAATATAGACTCATTTTGAAGCATTGACAAACAGAGCATACCCAGATCAGGGTCTCCTCTGTTTCCTTATACAATATTGTAGTTCAGATTCTACATAGTCTGAATGGCATAGAAAAATCCTTTGTTTTATATACCATTTAAATTTCTATAAATTGATATTCATGAAGTCATAACATTGTACATGATTGAATATTCATGAGGTTAAGGGTTAAAACTATTTTTTCTTTTTTAAACAAATGAATATAGGATGATAATCTAAATATTTAAACAAAATGATCAAGTAAGAGAGATAAAAAAAAAAATGAATGATAATTATGCCCCCCTTTGATGAAGAGGGGGCATATTGCTTTGCACATGTCAGTCAGTCCGTCTGTCCGTGGACCAAACAGTTTCCGATCAATAATTTTGGAACGCTTTGGCCTAGAAACTTCTAACTTAGTATGGAGATTGGTCATGACAAGTAGATGAACCCTATTGTTTTTGGAGTCCCTTGGTCAAAGGTCAAGGTCACAGTGACCTTCATTTACTGGGCTTGAATTTGAAAATGGTGACCAAGCTGTTTCCAATCAATAACTTGAGAACGCCTGGGCCTAGGAACTTCAAACTTAGTATGGAGATTGGTCATGATTAGTAGATGAACCCTATTGATTTTTGGGGTCCCTAGGTCAAAGGTCAAGGTCACAGTAACCATGATTTACTGGGATTTTATGTTAAAATGTTGACCAAACCATTTCCGATCAATAACTTAAGAACGCCTGGGCCTAGGAACTTCAAACTTAGTATGGAGATTGTGCATGACCAGTAAATAACCCCATTTGATTTAGGGGGTAACTAGTTCAAATCTTTTTCACCAGACCTTTTTCAGCATTTTCACCTTTACTGGATGCAATATACAAGGTAAAACTCAAATGAGACGTTATTCTTCTTGTTCATTGTCTGCATGTTTTTCACTTAATTTCATGGCCCATGTTATAAAGCCAAACATCGTACATATAATATAGCTATATAAATATTATGGCATATGAGAGGGGGGCATATATGTTTTACAAGCATTTCTTTTTTTGTTGTGATTTAGAAACTTTCATACTGTAAAACAGCATGCAACTAAGTAGATGTAGCTGTTACTTATAAACATCCATGTTATGATGAAAAAAAATACCTCTTCCTTGAGTTGACTACCATTTTGAGTGGTAAAGCATATCAATTTTGAAATATTTCCCAGTCAAACAGGTCAGTTATAAGAAAGTATGATTTTTGCACATATTGATTAATGAACTGTTCAAAACCTGATCAGCCCATAATTAATGCACAAAAATTCCTTATTTAACAATGACTGCATAAATTCTTTTTCTATTGATGTAATGAAGTCCTAAGTTATGAATTATTAACATTACCATGCCCCATGTTCTCAAAAATAAACATACTTAGATTCAATCTGTGTTCATTAGTTCAATATGGATGGAGTATGATACTCAAATTTGAGCCTGAGATCTTATTTAAGTATGTTTGAGAACATGGGGCCATGCCATGCCCTGTGTTCTCGAAAATATTTAGTTATAATCTCAAATTTGTGTATCATACTCAAATTGAAACTAATAGGTATAGTTTGAGTCTGAGTATGAAAATCATACTTAAATACCATTTAATTTTTGAGAACACAGAGCCATGTCTTGAACTTTGGATATTTAGATTTAACTCTTTCATTGGATGTGCAGGGATAGATCTGTCATTACAATGGGAGAATAAGGTGCCCACCAGAATGCCTGAGGGGATCAGTTTGGTGTTTGAGCCCCTGCCCCAGCCCGGATACCACTGGCTGATGAACAAGATAGAGGACATGGTGGACCCACTAAATGTGGCAACAAATGGCAGCCAAAGACTCCATGGTAAGTTTCCATGGCTACGGCTTAAGGTTTCCCATCCTGTTTTTGTCCAGATGCTGTAAATTCGTTATATATCATTGACATAAGATTAAGTTGACAAAAGCAATGAAAGTTCTTTTTCTTTTATTGTAATGGCTAGCAATCATTTTCTGGTTATTATGGCCATATATTAGACCTTGTGGTCAAGGATTTCCTAGTGTGGGTCCTGCATTTTGCTGAAGAGACATCATCAGGAGAGACATTGGTTGGATACAAGGGAGTCAGGGTATAATACACTAGCTCATTTTGCAAATAAACCCCTTGGTTCTTTTACGTGACCAGTGTAAAGCATGGATACACACGAAACAGCTTCTTGGGTAGAACCAGTACTGAGTACTCCATTAGTGCAAAATGAATATTGATGATATTTGACAGCATGCCAACTCATTGGTACGTAAATCAGACTGGAAAAAGTTTTCATTCTAGGCATATTTTAGGTAACAAAACATTATCATAGGCTTTGATACTTGGCCCATTACCATAAACATCTTATTAAATGGCATGTGAGGAGGTCTTCCAGCTGGCTTGAGGTAGGTCAGTTGTTCTACCCTGACGCCTTCTTGCATTCTGGGTTTCTCCACCTGTAATTAGCTGGATGTCACTATATGACTGAAATACTGAAATAATATATTACAGCTATCAACAGGGGAGTTTACTACGTAAATGATGCCTACAAAGGAATTGAGATTACCTCCCTTGATGCAGCAATAGTGAATGTGCTCACAGATGAGGATTTTGTGTCATCCCTGCCCATGCCACTGAAACCCATCAGCAGTGTTAGAGGAATGGCATTCAACCTCTACAACAACGTCTGGGAGACCAACTACATCTTTTGGTATCCATACAGGAGGAGGGATGAATCTCAAAAATTCAGGTTTTCCATGAGAATGGTGTGATGCAATGTTTTGCCTGTTATGTTTTATAAAACATTCCTGTGATCTGATTTCAAGCTATAAAATCAAACCTGTCTTAAGCAGTCAGTCAGGGGAGCAATAGAAAGTGACCACTTAGCAGAAGTTGCTGCTGAATGAAGGTTAAACATATAACAAAATGAAATAGTTTGGTAGTATTAAAACTGACCACTAAATGCAGGTCGACTTCTTAATACAGGTGGCCGCTTATACAGGTTAAACTGTATTTCCTCTGTGGAAAAATGAAATTTCTTTGTGATCTTATAAAGTATATTTAAGGTAAAAGTCTAAGTAAAGATCTACGTTGTTGTTCTGTTCTTGGAAATTGATCTAATAGAGTATACTTTTTTGTTATTTGAATAATTATCTACTTAAAAAATTAGCTGAGATATATTTTTATCTTTTGTTCTTTTTCCTCAACATTTATGCCTTTTTATGAATCTTACCTCTGTAAGTTAACTGTTTGTATTTGATTAACTCCTGCCAGTAGCAGCAGGATAAAGGTGGCATTGCCATCCACCCTTCAATTCATCAATTCTTTCCTCAGTTTATTCATCTGCTAGTTCATAATATCATTCATGGTATCATAAAGTTCTTAGAATAGAAACTTTTGCTGTACGGCAAGTTATCTGAGATGGACATAATTTAGGACATAATTTTCTGAACATTGCAAGCTAACTATTGGATGCAAATATGTTAAAAAAAACCTATTCAGTCAAAACCCCATGTAGTCTGCTAGCAGCCATTACATTTGAAATGAATACAGATGCTTCCCCTTTGCAAAATCTTTAGTCTCTGATGCATGTAAAGTATACAGCACAGCACAGGAAATCAGTATTCATGAAATTATGAAAGCACCTTTCAAATAAGATTGTTGTCAAAATATTTTGAGATTTTGAAGTATTTTTAATATAATTTATTTGAGAACGATTATTTTTTAATGTATTTATGGGATGTGAATTTATTTTTATTTTTTATGCACTGCTATTTTTATATATATTTATGATATGAAAATTGATTTTTATTTTTTATGCACTGTTTAATTGTTTTGAACCTATTAACACACCGATAATATCAAGAAACGGGATACTACATTATTGCTATATTTCTCATATGTCAACCCTATGCTTTACTTGATAACATGTATTTTTGTGTTCTCATTTTGCCATGTATGGCATGAGATTTGGCAAATGAACTTATTAAACTGAAGGTAGAAGTGGAGAATAATCCATAAATATGATTGGGTAAATGATTAGAAACAAAATCTTTGGTATTATTAAAGTAGTTTATGATTGACACAGATGGTTTGGACTGTGTAGCAGGTTTGAATTAAACTGCATAGATTAATAATTAGTCATATGTAGATAGGTTTGCCTTTCAGTGACAGGATTGGCAAACTATAAACACTGCATTGAATATACTGTATTTAGCCTTATACAGTCAGGGTTTTTATCATAGCTATGTTTATCCTTTTTGTTGTTGTTTTGAATTTTTAGTGCATTCTTAGGTACATTTATTATTTTATGCTTTAGTTTTATATATACATTTTGATAATATCACATGTAAACTGTCAAACAATTGTAAAAATTTCTATAAAGCAAGTGAATTGTTGGAAGTTCCAAAAGATTTCAATCGTTTACAAATTTTTGAAATATGGACTAGATATAAGACAGTTACATACAAATACCATAATTTTGCTTACACCTTTGCCTCTGCTTCCACTTATTGTTTCAAAATTAATGTGAAATGTCATGGCTTTCAAAGTAAACTCCATGAATTTTTTTCTTCTTCATTTTTTAGACTTTTGTCTGCAGTGGTGCATACTGCAAGGAATATTTGTTCAGTCATGTGGGTATGACGTTATGGATATCAAATTAAGAATATAAGATCATATAAAATTTTGTTTTAGATAAGATAATTTTAGGCCAAAATCATCAAAAATGGGCTTATTTATGTGTTCACGTATACCTTCTGAATATTTGAAGACAAAATTAAAATGTTCAAATTTTAAGCTTTTTTTTTTTTTTCAAATGTAACTCTTTGGTTTTCTATTTATTTATTCATTTTTGTTTGTTTTTGTTGTAGTTGATGTCTTCTTTTTTATCTCTTAGCTTTTCCTTCATTTTTTAGATCAAGATCATTTATAATTATTATTAATTTTTTTTCAATGTTCAAGCATCAGCATTCCATATTTTATTAACCAATATATTCAATCCCTTTGAGATAAGCAAACTGAAAGCCGTTTAGTTTGTAATTTCAACTATAACTTTCTAGTTTGTTCTTACCTTAGTGTATGTCTCCTCATGCATGATTATGCATTAGCTAGGAATCCATTTATTTGCAGACATGTGCCATGTGCAATACTTCTTATATTTAAATGAAGAATGTGTGACCATTCATTTTCATCCACACACAATTAAGAAAACTGTTTTTTTTAATTGATAAATGATGTATTCTAGTGTTCAATGTATATGTGGACTCTTAAACACTATTGTCTACATGTCTATATACTTATGCAGTTGGCATTATAAAAGTAATGTTTTGATGTTTTTGATACCGTCTTTTCATCTTGTTGCTTAACGTTTTACCCGATATAGACTCATTTTGACACAATGGCAAACAAAGAAGACCCAGATCTGGCCTGAATTCCACAAACAATACTTAACAATAAGTAATACTTAATTCTTAAAATGGATTGATACATATTCCACCATTGCTATTTTATGAAATATTCAAGTACATGACTAAGCTGAAATGAATTATTACCTTGGTACTAACAATATGTTTAGAAATGAAGTATTTGGGTACTTTATTAGAGAATCAAGATTAATGAAATTCGGCCTTAAATTTTTAAGTATTACCTATCGCTAAGAATTTTGGTGGAATTCGACCCCAAGCTTAAAGCTCCTGATCAGGTTCTCCCCTCTTTGCTCATACACTATTACAGCTCAGATCTTAAATAGTCTTGCACAGCAAAGAAAATCCATTGCTTGATATACCATTATAAGTCTTGTAAAAAAATATTCATTAAGTCATAAATTTGTATGAATATACATGAGGTAAAGGTTAAATGCATATCCATTGCTATAGCATCAGCCTAAAATATATCAGAGAAATGAGATCATAAAGTAAAAATTCTAGATAAGACTTCACATTTTATTTGCATTAAGCATGCAAGGACCTTGAGACTATTTTTTAGCATGAAGGCCTGTATTATGTATTATCAGGTGTTATGGCCCTTGAATTATAAAAAAATACCAGATTTCAATTGGATTAAATCCTAGCATCGAAAAAATCTTGTTCAAACTGAGTCACAATATAAAGAATTACATTAATATCAGTGCCTTCTTATCCAAATCAGTGAAACTAGTGTTCAGTTGAGTGATAAAGGGCCATAATTACTCTCTGGTTTCTTTAATTTATTTTGTTAATGAGATCATTAATCATCATAGTAAGCATCTATGTAGTAAGCTTGCATGAAGATGTGGAAATTTGAATGTCTTACGTTTGACAATTCAATTTTTTGTAAAGGGAAACATTGATTACACCTCACCAGAGGTTAAGGTAACACATGCATCATTGCAATCAATTATTAATTAGACCGTTTTCTATTGCGACCATATTCATGAATAATTTTCAGCTATTTTTTAACCATAGTACAATTATACGAATCCTCTCATAAGCTGTTTTAGGATTCAGGATTTTATATTTAAGTATATAGTATATATCTAAATATAAAATCCTGAATCCAAAGACAGCTTATGCACAAGACAAAAGTATCAATTTACTTCTCATATTTATAGACCTTTCTACTAAAATCAAATGATGATAATGCAAAAAATATCTGAATAAAATAACACTGATTTTTCATTTTATGTAAGTTTAAACATAAACTTCAGGTTCTTTGTGATTACAACCTCTGACTGTTATACAATCATACATATTTGTAAATGTTACAAGCACCTATGTCAATGGACCTTTAAACAAAAATCAGTCCCTGGCTCTTTAGCAAGGCCAAATTTTTGTGAAATATTGTTACATATACATAAGTAAATACTTCTTTTGGAATATGAAAAGATAACCACTTGAAAGGGGTTTACTGCATAGTGCAGGGGATTGTGAAAATGGTTTTAAGCAAATGATATGTATTAATGTGTTGATTGTAATTTTGACACCAAGTATTTTATCGTTAATCTTTGCATATTTTTAAAATAAAAGTACAATGAAGTCTGTGTTGTCTTTTGATTCTTGGTGTCCTCTATAGTCAGTTTCATCAATAAAGAACTAACCATTTGGGACATGGTGCAAGAAACTAGAATTTGTATTGCAATAACCATGTTGTTATCCCAGGAAAGAAGCCTGCTAGACTTTAACCCCAAACATAGCACTCAAAAAACAAAATTAAACTTTGTTATGAAAGTATTTTCATGATAATGATTTTTACTAATTTCTATGTTTCATCTAAAATCTGCTTTTGTCAATTTTAAATGAACAACAACAAAAAGAGTGCTCAAATAATATTTTGAGAGCGATTAGTAAAGTTTTCCCATTCAGTCATCATCAAAACCAGTGTTCACTCAGAATTCTTTGTTTCTTAATTGATAATATGATTATCAAAACTTTGTACTCATGATTTAATTATTAGACTTTTCATTTGATTTATCATGAGATAGCACGGTTCATTTCACCAATGAAACAACACGTTACATATAGTTGTTGAAAGTCAGCTTTCGCTTTTGTCACTCAATAAAAGAGTATTCAAAATACTACACATGGTTTCATTGGTCAGCAAGAAGCTGATTAATATTCATGAAAACAAAGTTTTGCCAGCTGAAAATCCCACCGTACATACGGGAGTGATAAAGGAATATATACTGTGGGTTCCAACTATGCCATTCAGCCAAAGACCCTTTAAACATATTTAATTGACTTTTGCTTTTAGCCAGGAGATTTCCTATAAATACAAAGGTCCCTTATTCAGCATAAAATAAATAAGTTTATGAAACGAGAAACTTATATGGACTTCAGGATCACTCTGTTGACTGCCTAATGATACATAAAATGATTGTTTTATCCCTAGTTCATACAAGATACAAGTACCATTATCTATACAGCCTGAATTAGATTATTATCAGAGTTAACTTTTGCTGCGATTATTTCAGTCTTAAAACAATGTCGAGATAAGACTTTGAATGTACAGAGGCATTGGGGTAGAGCCAATCCATCCATCATTAAATTATAATCTTGGTCCTTTAAATGCTTTTAAAGACTTTAGTGTAGGTGCAAGCATCCATTGACATGGGAGTTGTAGGCTCTTTTGCTCAAAGTCAATAAAGGCTTGCATTTACTATGAAATCCCCACAATCAATTGATGGTCCATGATCACAATTTGATGATGGATGTATTACCTTAAGCACACTCGAAGGCTTGCTCATATGAAAAACTTGAATGAACGTCGGAACTCAAACCTCCAGTGGTAAGGACTTAAGTGATAGTAAGTCGGCAACTGTAACCTCCGTTTTAAACCTTCCATATGTCCTGATATGTATTTAAGGGAATCCATCAATATACGTAAAAGTCGTTCAAAACTAGTTGGTAAAGTTCCGGGTCAAATATGACGAAATGCAGGGGTATGTAATGCCAACGGCGTGACATGGCAGTGAAGCAACACTTTATCTGTCTCATCGTCCGAATTACTTTCGCTTGGACATTAAACACATAAGCACATGAACGCAAATACAAGCATAAATTTATATTCAGATTACGTCCTACATGATTGTGCTAATAGTTTGTTACGTAAAAGTCGTTCAAAACTAGTTGGTAAAGTTCCGGGTCAAATATGACGAAATGCAGGGGTATGTAATGCCAACGGTGTGACATGGCAGTGAAGCAACACTTTATCTGTCTCATCGTCCGAATTACTCTCGCTTGGACATTAAACACATAAGCACATGAACGCAAATACAAGCATAAATTTATATTCAGATTACGTCCTACATGATTGTGCTAATAGTTTGTTTTAAAAAATATATTAATATTGCTGTATAGCCCACTTAAGATATATTAAGACTTGTGTAGGTGTCGCAATTGTAAAAATGATAAAATCTAGTTTCCCACTTTAAGATACATATCATCAGTAACTGTCTCATTATACAGTGATTTGAATCTCCGGGAGTGAAGCTTAATTCTGGTATTAATCGGGTGTACGTGTCGATTAAATCTACGACAAAAACCATCTGTCTTAGGCAATCTTTCACTGCGATCCATGCTATCTCTTTTTTGGAATACTGAATAGTTGGTTTTGCCGATGTCATTCTGAGCATCCAAGTTCCGATTCCTTGTGACTTTCCCATTACATTCATTCAGCACAGGCATTGTGTGATTTTCCATTGGAAAGATCTTAAATTCGGATTTCCTATTCCGATTTTTATTCGATTTTGATATGGATTTTCCCTTATAATCTGTTTCTAAAGAATGGTTATCCTCTACTTAAATGACCTCATCTAAATCTAAGGGGTCGTTTTGAAATACATGTATGTGCGATTGATATAATTCCCCTTTGTTGATGTAGGAACTTTGAAAGTGTCTATCTTTTAATGTTTGACGTGTGAGATGATCAACCGACCCCTTTGAGCAAGGTCCAATGGCTTGTTTAATACATGCCATGATATCTCTTTTGATGTTTGTGAAGGCAATAACTTCTCCCACTCTTAAATAGGCTTTCTGTCTTTTACAAAATCTGGTTTCACGTGATCAAAATTCACAAGAACTATTTTCTGATACGGCTGTCTGCGAAATCGCGTCCATCCGTACTTCCACTCGTTTTCTGTAACAGGCCGGTCACCTTCCGCATATACTCGATATTGCAAGTAGCTTTCAGAGAGAATAAACAACATGTTTCTACTCTGATCAATTGTTCGAATTGTTTCCTCATCTCTAACTGCGCCTATTTCAAAATCCCTATAGGCAATACAAAGCTTGTATCCAATAGTTTCAAGATAGATTTTCAATTCGGTTTCCACCCAACTCGTAATCAGTTCATTAGATTCATCGAAGGAGAGAAATACATCGTACAAAGAATCGCAGATTGTTTTCTCATGTTTTCTCTGCTTGAAATATCTCACAAAGATTATAAGAAATTCGAATCTGAAATAGTAGGCAAGAAAAGCAGAGAATGAAAGAAGTACTAAAATTTCTACTTGTGCAACTATAATACTTATAAAACTTTTCACCTTAATGCACTCCGCTATGTCTCTATTAAATTGCTTAGCCAAGACTAGACCGCGTCTCGGAATATCGCAAAGCAGAGTACCATCTTGGTCACAACCTTTTACAAGCACCCAACTTCCTACCCATAAGGTATTGCATGTACAGTCAAGAGTGTGATTCCCAAATATTACGGAACATACATTTCTAGACTGAAACGTTTGCGGAATCGTCCTAAGATTTGGATTGTTTATTAGAATTAGATATGTAGCATTTTCAAGTATCTTTGCAGCGCATCTGATATGGACTCTAAAGCATTGTTTGATACGTTTTAACTTTGAATGCGATTTAGATAATTCGTATCATTTCTGATGAATGTGATGGTGTTGGTCA
>CM037787.1:24903785-24953785 GCA_021229015.1 Solen grandis | reverse complement strand
GGAGGTAATCCTCGCATTTAAAATTAAACTTGAACGTCCTATATGTCCTTAATTTTGGTTTGTTTTCACATAATTGATGCCATTTTCTTGAATAGAAATCATAAAGTTTACACACGTTTTTTTAATAAAATGTGGCATCAGTCCCATATCCGTGAATACGCTTTTAATGTCTGCACACCAGTTCGACATTTCATCACACAAGGAAAACACGTTTTGTAAGTCTTCCCTCATCGAGTTCACGAGTCTGTTCCAATAACGGACCATCGAAATCCATCGTCTATATAAGCATGGCAACCATCCCGTTTCGCCCAATAGAGCCGACACAGGTGCAAATCGGTGTACTCCGAGGAAGTACCTCATGGCGCGATTATGTACATTCCCAGCAGTTTGATAGTGCTTGTATCCTCAGACTGAAGAACAGTTAGTCCGCTACTGGTATAACATAGTTGTCATACATTTTTTGAAAGGTGTTAAACCCACACTGCTTTAAATTGTGAATTTTTGAAATAACACTACCAAGTGCCCTCCCGGCACTTTTTGATTACAATTCACAGTTTATGAGTAATCTCCTGTCTCTTGCATAAGAACGCAAAGATATTTGTATTTATGTACTGTTTCTAGCACCTTGTCACCGATTTTAAATTGATAATCTGTGCGTCAGGTTTGTCTTTTCTGAAGTGCATCACTTTTGATTTTTCTGTATTGATAATCACACGCCATCGCATACACCAATTATGCATAGTGTCTAGCATGGTCTGAAGTCCGGCCTCTGTATTGGAGATGAACACTATATCGTCTGCGTATAACAACATGGAAACGGAAATATCACCAGTATAGGTATTTTGTGGTTCTAGTATTAATTAGCGAGCTGAACAATTGACTAATACACGACAGGAGGCCTATTCCGCGATAATTTAACGGTACTCTTTTATCAGACAGACAGTATACTTTATTGACGTAAACTTTACAGTTTCTTGTCATATAAACAGTATAATTTCAATGTAATAACATCACACGATCATCAAGAAGTATATAGAAACAATATAAGTAATAAACAAATGTAAATATTGGAATGTATAAGAACAGAATGCCAGATATGGAGGATGGACATACACGTATTAATCATCCTTCATTATCTGTAACATATTTCCAAAATTCATATTATTAGAATGTCTAAGCTAAAGAAATGGTGGAAGTTGAGATACAACAACAAAATCATTTTGAATCAGAATAAAAAGGAGAACATTTAAAATACATTATTATTATCTGAAGACATTAATTGAATAAATTTCATCATACTTGGGTGCTTATAATAAAACGATTTTATGTATTTTTGTCTGATGATTTGATATTCTGGACATACTATTACAAAGTGATACTCATCTTCAATATCAAAACTGTTGCAAATATTACAATATCTCAGGGATCTTTCTGTCCTGTTTTGACCAACCTACCGATTTCTTTTCTCAGTTTTTGGGAAGAGAGCCTCATTCTAACTAAAGCAATCCAAAATTTTTAAAAGGTAACAGATCTAAATATTGTTCAAATCCAAAACAAACCTTAAAGTATTTATGGTACATAATGACTGATAAGTATCTATACTGTTACACCAATTTTGCTTAAAAAACATCTAATACTCTAGCTTTGAATACATGTATAACATGAAAATTCTTAAGATCTACACAGCCAGGATTATTCCAAACATATGAAAATCCATAATCATCCAGTATATCTTTCACTTTCCCAACCCAATTTTTTCGACCATTGTTAATATTTACCAATAAGCTGTTATATAAAGTAACAACAAGTATATTATTTGACATTAGAATCTTGCACCAATATTTAATAATGCGTGTTTAAATCTACAAAACGAACAATGGAAATCTACCCAACTCACCATACACTCCCATATTACTTGTAGATGATTTAACATTTAACAAGCGATTTACAAAATTTGACATGAATACGTTCGATCTTTTTTTGATTTTCCAAATCCCCATATTTCGCTGTTTACATTTAAAATAGAACCAACAAACGCATCAAAAAGCTGACATTTAACACTTGTTTTTCAATTCATATTTTCTTAAGTTATTAAGCAATATATTTAGAGCTTTCAAGCCTTTTCCTACTAGAAATTCCTGATTTAATTAAAAGTACCATTATAATTAAAGACTGTTCCTAAATAATTAAAGTTGTCAACCACTTCTAAACAGATTTGAGTCATATTTCCATTTTTCGCTAAGAAGTACCCCCTGTGTATCTAAAGACTATAACTTTTGTCTTGTTAACATTGACCTGTAGTCCCCACTTATCACAATATATTTTTAAAAGGTTTAAACTGTGTTCTAATATTACCATATCGTCTGCAAACAATAATAAAATAAATGATATATCGTCAAGTGATAATGAACTTAATGTTTCGTCCTGCAGAAATAACTCGAGATCCTCAATGAAAAGGGCAAAAAGTGTCGACGAAATTATCTCCCCTTGCCTCAAGCCAATTGCACAATCAAAGTAATCTGAAAAGGAATTACATCCTCTTACACAAGATTTGACTTGATTATACATATCCTTAAAAATCCTTAACAATTTGCCATTACCCCATTCTTTATATAATTTAAGCCATAAACATTTAAATACACACTATCAAACGCACGTTTTAAGATCAACAAAAGTACAGAATAATCACTGGACGGGAACTTTTAGTATTGGGCAAATGATAGCCTTGCCCAAGAGGACGGTATAAATTGCTTGTGTCTATTATAAGCTGGAATAAGTGATGCAGTACCGTTATAACACTGGGATATTTTAACACAATATACGGAATTTGGACGGCAAATCAATAAATCTATATAACTGATGGTCAGAAATATAATCCAACTGTTCCCCCGTGCGTGCATTAAAATCCCCACAAGAAATACGTCACCCATATTCGAGAATCTACGTATTACGTGTTTAGGTATTCAAAACAGTCACATTCAAAGAGATTCGATCTAACATTTTTGTAACAGCAGAATCCATAGGCGGTATATAACAAAGACAAAAATACGAATTGTATCAGAAATAACCCAGGAAGCATCGAATTATCGGACCGATATCGGACCAATATTGTTTTGTATATCGGACCAATATCGGTTTTCAATATCAGGGCAACATCGTTTTTGCAAAGTGAATGCTATATCGGCCTGATATCTTTTTGAATATCAATCCGACATTGGACCGATATAGGACCAATATCAGTTTGGCCTATATTGGGTGGATATCAAAAATCCTATATCTGACCGATATAGGTGTGCCTTGATTGGACCTACATACATTTGGGCCTTACATAATGAAATTGTGAAGTGGTTGACAAATTACCAGACAATTTCTTGCTGAAAATAAGTTGGAACATTGATTCAAATCATTGGCAACAGGTTTTATAAGTTAAATTAAATCTTTAATAAAATAAGACTCCAGTGACTTTTAAAGCAAAAAAAAAAAAAAAAAAAATCAATAAAAAAAATCAATCATGCACTTGTGTGAAAGGAAAAATTTAAGAGTAAATGATGAGAACAAAATATATACACACATCTGTTATCATAATATATTTAATATACAAACAGTAATAACCCATTTAGTGAATAAATAGTTTTCAAATTGGCATTTTTTGCTTTGGGGCCTCATTTGCCTTTTGAAATTTCACTACAATTTGGAATTAAATCACGTTCCCCCTATAGAGCTAGTGTCTCTTTTTTAAAATTTTTGTGGATGCAAAAAAAAACACTAAAACCCAAAAGTGTTTTTTGTAAATGGTGTACCACTGTTTCCCCCCTCTGGAAAATTTTGGGGGGGCTGGCTAAAAAATGAATGTTGCTTCTACTTGTGCTCCTTGGTATTTGGCCCCCCCTCTTAACCGTCCTCAAGGATCCCCCTTTCGTGGGGGGGGTTTTTTGATATTTTTTCTGTCCCATTCTTTTTGGGACAAAAAAAAAGGTTGATTAAAAATTTATTGCTGCAAAACTGATATACAAAACTTTTAATAATTTTTTTCAAAGGGGAAAAACATTTTTTTATCTTTTTTTTTTTTCAGTGTAAAATTTGGAATAGAATTATTTTTTTTTGAGCTTTAATTTTTTAAAATTTTATAATTAAAAGATGGGGGTTGTAATGCCAGACACTCTTTTAAAAAAAAGACAATGTTTATTTAAATTTTGTTTGGACTGTTTTTCTTTTTTAATTGACAATTTTTTAGATTGGTTTGAAAAAAAAAACAATTTCTTATCAAACGTTTTCAGCATCAATTTTTTCCCTTTTTCCCCCCTGAAGGCATATTTTTTGCATTTGCTTTTTTGGGGTTTTTTTTCGGCGGGGGTTTTCAACTTTTTAAATTTTATTCCAAACCCCTAAAAAGGGGTTGGAATAAAAATCAATTTTAAATTTAAAAATAAAAGGGTTTAAAACCCAAAACCATAAAAACCGGGGTTACCATAAGGGCTTAAATTTTTTGAAAAAAAAAAAATTTTTTTTTAAAACCCCAAAAAATTTTAAAAAAAAGGCCTTTTCAAAAGGGATATATTTCCCTTTTTTAAAAAAAAAAAATTTTAAAAGGATTTTAAAATTTTAAAAAAATAAAAAAAAGCCCAAAAAATTTTAAAAAAAGGTATATTTTAAAACTTTTTGGGGTCATATTTTTTCCCCCTTTTTATGTGTTCAATAGAAAAATTAAAAAACATATTTGCCCAACCCCTTTAATAAGGTTACCATGCTGAATCGGACGGGCAATTTTTGTAAATCTGTAAGGGCTTGATATTAATTTTTCATTTTCCCTGATTCATGAAGAAAGTAACGGTGGGTATGAAAAACATGTATGTAAGCATGAAAAGTTTTTTTGATATAATTTTATTATTTATAAAAAAACAATTTAAATTTTTATCAATTACTTGAAAAAAAAGGGTTTTTTGAATTTATTTAAAAATGAAACTCTTTATTGTTTTTGCAAGTATAGAGTCCTTAATTTTGTTAAAAAAATTTGCGTTTTTTAATTTTTGTAATTAAATGGCTCAGAAAAAAAAAAAACAAATGGCCCAAAATTTTAAATTTTTGGTTTTCCCTTGGTTCCAAAAATCATGCGTGAAGGCAGGAGTTGTGTTTTTAAATCAAAGATTTCCCCGGGCGGGGCCCCATGCTTTTTTGGTTTAACTTTTTTTTTCCTTTTTTTTTTTTTCCATATTTTTATTTTTTTTTTTTTTTTGTGTCTCTTTTTTTAAAAAATTTTTTTCCCAAACTTTTTTTCCCTTTTTTATCTCAGTCACTCTATCTCATCCGCGTTCCTTTTCCCCCTTTAAAATAACTCGCTTTTTGTCCATTTTCTTTTTCATTCCGTTTTTTTGCCCACGAAAAAAGGGGACAAGTGAAAAAAAAAAAGAAAATTTTCTGTAAAGAAAGAAAACTTAAAAAAAGGGAAGGACTTTGAAAAGGGGGGGGGTTGGGGGGGGGATACGTGAAGTAGCTTTTGTTGAAGAATAGGATAACGGGGGGGAAAAAGGGAAAAATGAGCAAGGGGATTTAAAATGGAAAAATAAAAAAAGAATTGGGAAAACTGTGCATGAGAGCCCCGACCGGGTCGCGTAATTGGGGACCTAAACCTCAACGGGGAAAGGCCCCTTGAGTTCGCACCCGGCAAGTTAGGGTTTTTTCTGATTGTCAGAAAAATTTTGGGGTTTTGCCGTTCCCCTTTTTTCCACATTTTATACCCTTTTTGTTATTTTTGGGGGTTTTTAAAATTGGTTTTTATTTAGTTTATTGTCTTTTTTGAAAAGACTGTATTTTTTTAAAAATTAATTTTTTCACTGAAATTTTACATACTAAGTTTTTTACCTTCCAGAAGTAAAAAAATACAAAAAACTAACTGTGTTTTAAAAAACGAGCTTTTTTTTGTTTTTTATTTTTTTAAAGAAAGGGGTGTTTTTTAACTAAAAAAGGACTGTTTAGGGTTTTAAAGGGGTTTACAATAAGGCCCCAAAAATTGCCCTTTTGGTAAGTCGTCTAAATCCTTAATCGTTCCCATTTTGGGTTGTAGTCGGGGGTAAAAAATTTTGGTTTTAAAATTTAATCCCAGACTTTTAAATTTTATTTCTTTTTAAAAAAAAAAATTTAAAAATTTCTGATTTGAAATTTTTGGCTTCTTTTTTTTTGTTTTAAAAGGACCTCATTTAAAAATTATTAGCATTATTAAAGTTCTTCCTTTCAAATTTTTTTTTAACTAAATGATTAGTTTTTGAAAAAAGTTTTGAAAGGTTTAATTTAACCCCGGGGGTTTTTAAAATTTTTTTTAACGAACGTTGGCATTTAAAAATATTTCGGGGACCCAAATTTTTGGTTAATTATAAAATTCAAAATAAAACCTTAAAACGTGGACTTTTTAATCTTCTTTGTTTCCCAAAGTTTAAAATTTTTGACAGTTTTTTTTAAAAAAAAAAATAAAACGTTTTGTTTTTTTTTATTTTTCTGATGAAAAAAAATTTTATTTTTTTCTGTTTTTTTAAGAATCTTTTTTTTTTTTTAGCCATATAGAGGGAGTTTTTCCCTTTTTTGATTGTTAAAAAATATGCGCGTTTTTATTTTTTTCATTTTTTTTTTTTCAGGTTTTTTAGATTATCCCCCTTTTTTAAAAAGTCCAACGGCTTTCCGGGGTTTTTTCCCCCCGGGGGAAACATGCCCAAAACCCACCCTCCTGGTGGGGATACGATATTGGGGCCGGCCGCCATTGTATTTATTCATGGAGACGAGGAAAACAACTCCCTTTGGGGCCCTGAATATTTAAAATTGGAAAAATGGGTTACAAAAAAAATAAAAAGTGTTTAAAAAAAAAAAAAAAAAAAAAAACAAACAAAATTTTGTTCGTTTTGAACTTGTCGATATTATCACAACAAGTTTTTTTTCTTTTTTTTTTTTTAGTTGGATGCAATAAAATTTTAAAAGTGATTTGGCAAAAAACCCATGACATAACAAAAAAAAAACCCTTTCAAATTTTAATCAAGAAAAAAAAATTTAAAATCAAAGGGTTTTAAGGTAAATTTTTTAAAAGGTCATTGTGTTTATCGTTTTTTAAATTCCCCTTTTTTTAAAATGACCAAAATTGAAAAAAAAAATAAAGAGCAGGTGGAGGGGAAATGCAGAAAAAACCAAAAGGGTAAATTTGTTTTTTTTAACTTTTTTTTAAATTTAAAAATTTGTTTCCAATTTAAAAAAATGATTTAAATCAAAAAAAATTTTGTTAATTTAGAAATTTTTCTTTTCCATTATTAATAAAAATTTTTTCCTTTTCTTTTTTTAACCACACTATGGAGATTAACCTTTTTGAAATAATTTTTTATCGCCCGGATTGGCCGATTTTTGGAAAGATCTGAATTTTTTATGCAAATCCTTTTTTATTTACATTACAACAAAATAGTTTTTTTGTGTTGAATTTAATTTGGTTTTTGATAAAATTTACTCTATCAGGACGGGTTGGGTTCGGGTATATCGGCCCGATTCACAAAGTTCAGTGTTTGTATCGCACGATATACCAGCTTCTGGGAAGTTTTTTTTTTTAACCTTAAAAACCTATAACCCTTTATGTTGTATTAATTAAATTAATTAATTTTAATTAAAATTTTTTTCCAAATTTTTTTAATTTTTCTTTAAAAAAAAAAATATCCCCATGTTTTAATTTAGCCCTTTTATTCCAAAGGTATTCGCAGTTCAAAAATCATAACCCTCAAAAAGGGGGATTGATATGGCAAAATTTTCCTGTTTTATAAAAAAATAGGTTAAATTTGAGATAAAATTTGGAAAAAGCATCGTTTTAATTTTGGTTTTTACCCTGTCAAAGGAAAAAAATTTTCCTGTGCAAAAACCCCTAACTACCTTCCGGGGTGCAACGGACGGGTTGAACACGAGCCCTTAATTTCATTTGTCGAGGAAAAAGCCGTTGTCCTGTTTGGCCCGATTAATGTTTGAATGGTGTTTCCTTCCGCCGGTTTTTTTGGGTTTGGTAAAAAAAAAGGTATATGTGTCTTTTAAATTTTAAACGAGGTTTTTTAATGGACTTTGTAGGAGTAAAAGGCTGAATTCACCCCAACGGTCTCTTCTTTCCGATGATTTCCCAACAATGTGCACGGGGTTTTTTGACAACTTTTCGGCATCAGGCATTGGGGCCTTGGCAATAGTTTTGGTTAGAAAAAATTTTCCCTTTAGGATTGGTTTTCCCCTTTCCCAAACCCAAAATTTTTACGCAGGGGTGCCGAAGGTAAGGGGTTTCGGGAAACGAGTTTTTTTTTTGCACCATTTTTCACAATCATTCCAAAGGAATAAAAACCCTTTAAGCTTGGGGGCTGGTCAAAACCGTTTTGGGCCCAAAAAATTACACATTTTGAAAATCGCCCCGGTGGCTTTTAAAATTTACAAAGATTTGTTAAAATTTTGGGTTTGGGGTTCCATGATATGACCGGGGTCTTTTTTGACATTTTCTGTGGCGTGAAGATATTTTTATCAAGTTGTCCGCTTTTGTGCCGGTTCCCTCTTTCAAGTTTCGTAAAACGTAATTTTAAACCGAGTCTACACGGAGGGCTTGTTGAATCGGGGTGTGGGAGAAATGGGGGTGGTAAAATAGCCAGCTTCCCGGGTAAGGGGGATATGAGGGATTGACTGCTGTTTTGCATGAGAGGAGAAGCCTGTGGTTGAGAGATGTTCATCGAATTATCCATGTTGGTCACGTAATTTAATCGTTTATTGGGTGTTCCTTACATAAAACAGTCAATGGGTAGCGACCTAACTCACCATATACAACTGCAGATGCAGTTTGTTTTGTAACCCCTAATATTTATTTACAAATCAGTTTTTCAATTACAGCACAGTTATATACTCCCCAAAACCTCAGCATTACAACAACAAAATTGGCACAACCATTGTATCAAATATTTTTAACTTGTTTTAATATCAAAATCGAACTTATCAAAAACATATAAAACATTACTATATTGCACAAAGAGCTTGTTAACTAACGCCTTAAGAGCAACTGAAAAATCACCCGTATATTTGAATTTCACACCAAGGTAGGTAAAACAGTCAACTCGTTCAATTGTTTCACAATTCATAAAGAAAATCAATATTGTGGTTCTTGTTTTCTTTTTCAAATATACACATCTTTGTTTTATTTATATTTATTTTGAAACCCCATTTACAGAATATTCATAATTTTATCACGTTGATCTTGTAGACTACAAGCATCAGTAGTAAGATAGCTATATCGTCAGCGAAAAGAATCATGCACATATTCAATAAATTTATATCGTTTTCGGACAAACTATTTTTATCAATGGATGGACAATGTCATTATTGAAAAATAAAAAATATTTATCGGGGATAAGGGCTCCCCCTGCTTCAAGCCAATTGTTACATCGAAGAAGTCAGACATTTGCATTTTAGAAGACAATTTTACAAATGACTTAACAGTGGAATAAATGCTTTGGTCATGTTGGTCATTTTACAGCTGACACCGCTTTCCACTTTATACCATAACGCTTCTCTGTTAACCCGTATCGAAAGCGCGTTCATGGTCAATAAAGGTAAACCACACTGTTTTGATAATATTTTCTGAATAGTAGCATGTAATAAAAAACACGGCGTCTACTGTAGACCGACCCATCACGAAAACCTACTGGAATCAGTAAATACATTTGTATGCTCACACCACTTATTTTAATCTATTTGGTTTGCAACAGTGAAAATATTTTTGCAGCAGTATTAATTACAGTTTAATCGTTTTTGCAGGGTCCCCTTATCACCCTTTTATGTTTTTAGGTTTTGTTCCTTTTATACCAGGAATCAGGATACACACCTTTTTATATTTATAAATTAAAACAACACAAAGATACGAGAAATAAAATTTAGCATCTACGAAGGAAATCTGCCCAAAATTGTTTTTTATAATCACAACTCTTATTACGCTGAAGTGTCGATATCGTTTTTTTTTATTTCCTTTTTAGTAAACGGAGCATCTAATGTGTCCTTAACTTTCACATTTTACCAAAAAACTAAAACGAAATATTTTAAATAGTTGCAGACAAACATCTACAATTCATCTAATGGGGCTCGCCTGTAGTAAATCGGAAAATTTTATCAAAATCTTTTTTGTTTTCATTCAATAAATTCAACAATTGGTCTTTTTTTTCAACAGACCAAGTTTTTTATCATATGAATTTTCGGATCACGACAGTCAGCATGAGACAAGCCGACAAAAGAAAATGTGACAGGGCTATGATCAGACCACCGTGGTTAACTTGAACAGCATCTTGTACAGCATTATATTGTCAACAGAGGTGTTATTTTAAACAGCAGACAAGATACAGCCTTATTTCTGTGACGAGAATGGAAAGTGCATTTCCTGGTTCTAATCGACCCGTTGAATGCAAAGAGTGTTCTCTTTACAAAAACAACAACTTTAACCCCAAAGCCGTTCACGTGACTATCTTGGATTGTGCCGGGCCGGGTAATTCTCTACGACCCTCATTGTTTGATAAGATAATCTTTTATTATAGTGACATGTTTCATAAATTTAAATATCAACACATTTCATGTACAAATACAAAATACACCCGGCCCACGGGCCTATGTCCCCCTTTTGCAAAATAATTACTTATTGGTGCAAGAAAACATTTGGAATATATAATTAAAAATTACTATTACAAGTTAAAAAAAATGGAAGTTAATTAAATGGCGGATTTCAGCATTAAGTATTTTAATACTGAATGTACGGATACGGGGTACAAAATGTGTTCACTTCTAATGAGATACAATTTTACTTTTATGGGATTTTCAAAACACAAAAACACCACACCACACACACACACACACACACACACACGAGCGTAATGAAAATATTCCAGTGTGGTGCGTGCGTATATATGCGTACGTATGCGTATGTGTTGGGTTACATGTGTATGCATGCTATGCAATTGTTCATATAAATTTTGTTCGAGTTATAATATTAATCTTTTTACGAAAAATTCTAATGCAATTCCAAAATAGTTATACTGTCGAACCATTGTACCAATGTTATCATCAGTTCCAAAAGAGTCATCATATCGTGGTCATTGTATCAAATACATAATACAATTTCAAATGAGTCATGATAGTCAAATACTATCGTACAATTCCATTTTAAACCGAATATTAAAAATACAGCATACATTATATGGCTTCAGTATAACAAAATTAACACATTAAATATACATGTGTATAATCCAACAAAAATGCAGTTTATGTTAAGTAAGTTTGATATAACTTAATTTTAAAAGTATAAATCCCACGACAAATCATCAAATATCAAAGTTTTAAAACATTGGTGCAATATACCTAACGGTCAATGCGTTACTTGTATTACTTGTGTGCTTCAATGTTACAGGTAATAAAATTTTAAAAGGGGCATTTCAAATTCAGCAAATAAAACCGAAATGATACCGGTATTATTTTATCATTAGCGAACTCTATTTTTGATCTGTTTTGCGTATTACTGTTAAAAAACCCCGTAATATCATATTACCTCAGTATAATTGGATGACATTTAAATTAAAAGTCCGACTTTAGCTACAACAACTTTTGTGGATGTAAGAACTGGTACAGTATATACATAACAATGTATTATCCCAGTCAAATACGTCGAATGTACAATAATTATGAAATCAATTAGGCTCCTTAATTTGAATGACGGAAATAAATTCAGTCTATGTAGAGTATTATGTGTAATGTACAGAACGCCTAAATAAATAGGCTGAAGTAGTAAACTTAGCACATTTTTGGGGTAATATGTCAGTAAATATTTGAGTTTTCTCCGACAGTCCCATAGATATAAAGGGGTTTTCACTGTTAATAAGGGCCCCGAAATGCAAATCGTGTGACTCATACAGTAAACCCATCTAACAGAAAATGTTTCTCGTCTTCAATTTCTCCACTGTTACACAGAACACAAAATCTTTGCTCTAACGGTTCCCCCACTGTAACGGCCGCCCTCAATCTAAGTGCAATATGCCCCCATGTAGTTGCGCAAGCACTGAGCGTTCTTGACGTTTAAATGTCTAATCGGAGGTAATCCTCGCATTTAAAATTAACTTGAACGTCCTATATGTCTTAATTTTGGTTTTTTTTCACTAGTTGATGCCTTTTATTGAATTGAAATCATAAAGTTAAGAAGTTGTAATAGCTCAGACACTCTCTTAACAATGACAATGTTTATTTCAAATACATGTTTGCTGACATTTTGATACTTTCTTTGAATTGACAATTTCTTAGTATTGGTTTGAAAAAAAAATCAACTTACTGTATCGAACGTTATTCAGCATCAAGTTTCCCCCTTCTTTCCCGTGAAGGCATATCTTTTAGCACTTTGCTTGAGATGTTTTCTTTCGGCAGCGTTTCAATGCAGTTTTGAAGTTATGTCCACACAGCTGAAAGGTGAAAGGAAAAGTAAACATCAATTCGTGAATATTTCAAACACTGGCATCCGGCTTATAATTTCCCAAAGTGACCTATATCAAGGGCGTGCCTGGGCTTACGCACTAACGCACGTGCGTACAATTGATTTGAAAAATCGAAAGTTTAAAACGCCAAAAACGCTATAAAAAACACGCCTTACCAGGGTAAGGCATATATTTGCCCTCGTAATTAGATTTCAGGGGAAAATTTTTTTTGAACGGATTTGCCTAGAACGATATTACAAAAATCAATCTATAAGCACAAACAGGCTAATTTAACATTTTAAAGGGATATATTTTACGGTACGATACTTTCTTGATCAGCTCATTTTCCCCGCCTTTTTCATGTGTTCTAATAGTAATTAAAAATAAAATTCAATATGCCAACCTGTTAACTCAATGGTTACACATAGCTGAGATCGGACTAGGGCAATGTTCTGTAACATCTGCATGAAGGCTTAGATATTAATTATTTCATTTCTGCCATGATTTATGAAGAAAGTAAACGTAGCTAGGTATGCATCAACATGTATGTAAGCATGAACAGTGTTAAAATATAACTATTATATTATTTACTACAAAAAAAATTTAAAATTTTATCAACTTACTTGAAAAAAAAATTTGTTATGAATTATATAAGCACTGGGAAAAATCTTTATTGTTCTTATGCATACGTATAGATCCTTAATTTGTGTTAAAATATTTGCGTTTTTGTATATTTTGACTAATTAAATGGCTCATGAAAAGAAAAAAAACAACATGGCTCCAACTTTTCAAATTTGGCTCATCCATTGGTTCCAACAAATCATAGCGCTGAAGGCACTGGAGTTGTGTGTGTCTCAAATCAAAGCATGATCCCGGTCGTGGGCTTCATGCATTTAGGGTTTTAACTTTTTTTTTTCGTCTCCAGTATTCTTATTTTTCTTTTATATAGTGTCTCTTTTATAAATATTTCTGTCTCCAAATCTTTCCCTTTTTTTTCTCAGTCACTTATCTCATCCGCGATTCCTTACCCGCTTTCAAAGTAACTAGCGACATTTTTGTCCATTGTCTTCTCTCATTACACGTTTTTTTTCGACACACGAAAAAAGGTAGACTATAGTGAAAGAAAAAATGAAGGTTTTACTAGTAAAGAAATGCAAAGGCTATAAAGAGGAAGAGACTTTGAAAAGGGGAGTAGCTTAAGAGTGGATACAGTGAATGTAGCTTTTATTTGAAGAGATAGAGATAGCCGGAGTTGGGAAAGAGGAGACCATAGAGAAAGGGGTATTTAAGGATGGAAAGTAAAAAAAAGAATTAAGGAAAAATCTGTGCATGAGAGCCCACGACCAGGATCATGCTGTATTGAGACCTAAACCGTACAACGGTAAAGGCCGATCGAGTTCGCACCCGGGAACGTTTAGGGTATGTCTGCATTGTGCAGAAATTTTACTTGGGTCTGACTGCCGTCTCAAAATAATCCACACTTTAATATACCCTACTTGTAATATCTTTCGAAGGGGTTTTAAATTTGGTTCTATATTTAGATTTATTAGTCTTTTCTGAAAATGATGTATTTCTTTGAACATTAATTATTTCACTGAAATATGTTACATACTAAGTTATTTTACCTTCCGAAGCTCCACAAAATACAAATAACTAACTCAGTGTTTTCAAAACAGAGCTTATTTTAGTATTTATATTTTTCTAAAGAAAGGGAGTCGTTTTTATTAACTAGACAAAGGACAGTGTTATAGGTTGTTTTAAATCGGTTTACAATAAGGCTCCAAAGATGGCCCAGTGGTAACGACTCTGTCTACAACTCCTCTCAGTATCCTCCACGTGGTTCGTAGCTCGGAGGTGAAAAATTTAGTGCTAGATTATAATACCAGACTATTAATTTTATTGACTTTAAAACTTAATACCATAATCATTCTGAATTTGAATTATTGGCTTCTATTTTTATCGTTTTGAAAAGGACCTACAGTTAATCTATTGAGCTATTATTCAAGATTGATATTCATTAAAGTTGTTTTTTTAAACTAAATGATTCGGGTATTGAAGCAAACGCTAGAAAGGTTCAATTTCAATCCAAGGGCGTTTTCTATATTTTTATAATCGCAACGTTTCGGACATGTAAACATATTTCGGGTACCCCAAAATTTTTTTTGGATAATAATTATCACAATGTCAGTATAAGAACGCTTAAAGACGATCGCGACAGTTTCATCTTTCTTTGTTTCCCAAACGTTTAGAATTTCATGACACCGTTATTTTGAAACAAAAAGTACAAACAGATTTTTTTTTAAACTTTATTCTTTCTAAATGTAAAAACATTTGATTTTTTTCTGATTTTTTTAAATGAATACTTTTTTGGTTTCAGTCCATATACCGAGGTAGTGTTATCCTAAGAAATTAGTTAAAAATACTGCGCGTTTTTTAATATATTTCTTTTATGATTTTACAGTTTTTGTATGTACTTATCACCCTTTAAAATGCTCCTACGGCGTTCCAGGGGCATTTTCCCCGGGGAAGCATGCCAAGACCCACCCTAGCCATGGTGCGTATACCGATATTGGGTCCAGGCACGCCATTGTATATTCATGTACTATGGAGACGAGGTAAACAACTCCCTCAATTGGCCCCTGAATATATGTCAAATTGGATAAGAATGTGTATACAAAATAAAACTCAACAGTGTTTATAAAAAAACAAAAAAAAAAACAATACAAGATTGTGTATCAGTATATGAACATGTAGTACGATATCTCATACACAACAAGTTTATATCTTTATTTTTTTAAGTTAGGATGCAATCAAATTTTACGAAGTGACTGTCGCGGAACCATGACATAACAAAAAAACTGCCTTATGCTAACATACATGCAAGAATAAAATATTAAAATCAAATGGTATTTAGGTCAGGTTTAAATGGTCATTTGTGTTTATTACGTTAAATGGACTTACCCGTTTAAGATGACCAAACATCTAAAGAAAATTCAAACTCAAAGAGCATGGTGGCATGGGAATGCAGTCAAAATCAAAACGAGGCTAATATTTGATTTTTTTTTAACATTTCTTTTTAATTTAAATGTTTAGTTTCAATTAAACAAATGATATTAAATCAAATAAAAATATTTGAAAGATTTAGCACATTTATCTTCCCTACTTATTAATATAAATTGTTTCCTATTTACTTTTTGAACCTACACTCCAAGGAGAGTTACATCCTTTGTGAAAGTAATTTTTTAATATCAGCCCGATATAGGACCGATTTTGGAAACGATCTGAATTTTATATAGACAAATCCTTGCTTATTTACACTTGCACAACAAGATATGTTTATGTGCTGTGGATATTTACATTTGGATTCATGATACAATTTACTCTATGCTACTGGATCTGCAGGTTGGGATATCGGCTGTATATCGGCCCGATGTCGCAAACTGATATCAGTGTACTGATATCGGCACGATATACCCATGCTTGCTGGGAAGTATTTCTTTTTTAACCTTAAACCATATATACCCTTTTATGTCCGTATTAATTAATTAATTAATTAATTAATTCCAAATATTTCTTTAATTTTTCTTTAAAATAAACAATGATACCGCCACTGTTAACTTTAACCCTTTTATTTCCAAACAGGTATTGCGCAGTTCAAACAATCATAACCATCAATATGAGTATTAGATATGGCAGAATTCCATGTTTCAGTAAAAAGCATAGTGTTAAATTTAGAGATAAAATTTAGGAAATCAGCATCGTTTAATTTGGATTTTATACCCTGTACAAAAGGAAAGATATCTGTTCCTGTGCAACACTCTAACTACATAGCCGGCACGTGCAACGGTATCGACTGTGAACACAGAGCCGTTAATTATCAGTTTGTCGTAGGATAACACAGCACGCTTGCCATCCTGTTTGGCCTTGATTAATGTTTGAATGAGCTGTTTCCTTCGGTCCTGGATTGTTTTCGGGTATTGGTCACCGACGCGGATATATGTGTCTTTAATTTCAAACGAGCGTTTTTTAACTGAGATTTTGTCAGGAGTATGGCTGAAGTTCACCACAATCGTCTCTTCTTTCCATTGATGTATTTCCCCACACAATGTGCACGGTTAATGACAAGCTTTTCGGCATCAGGCATCTGGAGCCTATCAGAGCAATACTGTTTGATGGTATGACAACAATCTTCCTCTTTACGGTCATCTGGTGTCACCTTCTCCTCAAACCCGAAGAAAAGCAGATTATCACGCATGGAGCGTGCCTGAAGGTCAAGGACAGTTTCGGAGATATCGGAGTTTTCTTTGCACAATTTTGCACAATCATTACGCAACTGGTCAATAACGCCCTTCTCAAGCTTAAGGGACTGGTCAATGGAAACCTGTTTGGCCAAAATATCATCACATATTGTGCACATCGCACGCTGGCTTCAATTTCACAAATCAAGCTTAAGGGACTGGTCATGGAAATCTGGTTAGTCAATACGTCACTGATATGATCCGGGCCTCCATACTTGACATTTTTCTGTGACAGTGAAGATACTTGTTTATCATGTTGTCCAGCTTTTGTAGCCTGGATTCCATACTTTCAAGCTTACGTAAAACTGTAGATTGTAAACCTGAGTCAATACACGGAGGGCTTGATTGAATCGGTTGTGATGGTGAGAACTGGAGTGGGGTAAAATAGCCAGCTTCCCCCGGGTAAGGGGGGATATGAGGGATTGACTGCATGTTTTGCATGAGAGGAGAAGCCTGGGTTGAGAGATGTTCATCGATTTATCCATGTTGGTCACGTAATTTAATCGTTTATTGGGTGTTCCTTACATAAAACAGTCAATGGGTAGCGACCTAACTCACCATATACAACTGCAGATGCAATTACAGCACAGTTTATACTCCCCAAAACCTCAGCATTACAACAACAAAATTGGCACAACCATTATATCAAAATATTTTTAACTTTGTTTTAATATCAAAATCGAACTTATCAAAAACATATAAAACATTACTATATGCACAAAGAGCTTGTTCACTTAACGCCTTAAGAGCAACTGAAAAATCACCCGTATATTTGAATTTCACACCAAGGTAGGTAAAACAGTCAACTCGTTCAATTTTTTCACAATTTATAAAGAAATTCAATATTGTGTTCTTGTTTCTTTTTTCAAATATACACATCTTTGTTTTATTTATATTTATTTTTAAACCCCATTTACATGAATATTCATAAATTTTATCACGTTGATCTTGTAGACTACATGCATCAGTAGTAAAGATAGCTATATCGTCAGCAAAAAGAATCATGCACATATTCAATAAATTTATATCGTTTTCGGACAAACTATTTATATCAATGGATGAGACAATGTCATTAATGAAAAATAAAAATAATATCGGGGATAAGGGCTCCCCCTGCTTCAAGCCAATTGTTACATCGAAGAAGTCAGACATTTGCATTTAGAAGACAATTTTACAATGACTTAACAGTGGAATAAATAGCTTTGGTCATGTTGGTCATTTTACAGCTGACACCGCTTTCCACTTTATACCATAACGCTTCTCTGTTAACCGTATCGAAAGCGCGTTCATGGTCAATAAAGGTAAACCACAGTTTACACTGTTTTGATAATATTTTCTGAATAGTAGCATGTAATAAAAACACGGCGTCTACTGTAGACCGACCATCACGAAAACCGTACTGGGAATCAGTAAATACATTTTATGCTCACACCACTTATTTAATCTATTACGTAGCAACAGTGAAAATATTTTTGCAGCAGTATTAATTACAGTTATACATCTGTTGTTTGCAGGGTCCCCCTTATCACCCTTTTTATGTATAGGTATGATTGTTCCTTTATACCAGGAATCAGGATACACACCTTTTTCATATATATAATTAAAAATAACACAAAGATACGACGAAATAAAATCATTAGCATCTATGAAGAAATCTGCAAAATTGTTTTCATAATCACAACTCTTATTACGCTGAAGTGTCGATATCGTTTTCTTTATTCCATCTATAGTAAACGGAGCATCTAATTGGTCAATAGAAATATTTTCTTCGTTCGATGCATTCTGATTAGGCATTTGCCATGTAGTATCATTACCAGTCACAGAGAAAAATGTGTAAATAAAGTATTAATATCAATGTCATCAGAAGTATTTTTCCTTACGTTTATATTCATTTACATACTTCCAAAACTTGCGTGGTTCTTTCCTGCTAATACATGTCATTTTTTCTTTTTCACGTTTCATATACTTTGATTTAGAAATATTTTTCACCTTATCAAAATGAGATTTGCATCTCAGCATAATTCATTGATTATCATTAGTGGGGTTACTTTTATAGGTTCGTTTAGCAATTAAAAAAGCAGACTTGGCTCTCCGACAATCTTCATTAAACCACGGTGATTTTTATGATGACTAACAGGGTTCTCCTTAACTTTCACATTTCTACCAAAAATCTAAAACGAAATATTATAAATAGTTGCAGACAAAGCATCTACAAATTCATCTAATGTGGACTCGCCTGTAGTAAATCTGAAATTATATCAAATTTTTTTGTTTTCGTTCAATAAATTCAACAATTGGTCTTTCTTATCAACAGACCAAGTTATTTTATCAATGAATTTACTGGGTCACGACAGTCAGCATGAGACATAGCCGACATAGAAAATGTGACAGGGCTATGATCAGACCACGTGGTATAATCTTGAACAGTCATACTTGTAACAGCATCTATATTGTCAACAGAGGTGATTATATAATCAACTAGACTGGATACATCCTTATTTCTGTGACGAGAATGAAAGTGCATTCTCCCGGTTCTAATCGACCGTTGAGAATGCAAAGAGTGTTCTCTTTACAAAGAGACAACAACTTTAACCCCAAAGCCGTTCACGTGACTATCTTGATTGTGCCGGTCCGGTAATTCTCTACGACCCTCATTGTTAGATAAGATAATCTTTTATTATAGTGACATGTGTACATAAATATAAATATCAACACATTTCATGTACAAATACAAAATACACCCGGCCCAACGGGCCTATATGTCACCTTTTGCAAAATAAATTAACTTATATGGTGCAAGAAGAACATTGGTGAATATATAATGAAAATAACTATTACAAGTAAAATATGGAAGTTAATTAAAGGCGGATTTCAGCATTAAGTATGAATACTGAATGTATGAGTAGGGAAAAATTTTAAAGTAAATTATACAATTCTACTTTTATGGTATATGTCACACACACACACACACACACACACACACACAGAGAGCGTAATGAACTAGTCCAGTGTGTGCGTGCGTATATATGCGTACGTTTGCGTATGTGTTGGTGTACATGTGTATGCATGCATATGCACTTGTTCATATAATTCTGTTAGAGTTATAATAGCTTAATCATTGTACGAATATTCTAATGCAATTCCAAATGAGTTATACTGTCGTAACCATTGTACCAATGTATCATACAGTTCCAAACGAGTCATCATATCGTGGTCATTGTATCAAATACTATAATACAATTCCAAATGAGTCATGATAGTCAAATACTATCGTACAATTCCAGTTCACCGAATATTAATAAACAGCATACAGTATATGGCTTCAGTATAACAAATTAACACATTAAATATACATGTGTATAATCCAACAATAAATGCAGCATATGTTAAGTAAGTTTGATATAACTTAATATTAAGTATAAAATCCCACGACAAATACATCAAATATCAAAGAATAATACATTGATGCAATATACCTAACGGTCAATGCGTATACATGTATATTACTTGTGTGACTTCAATGTTACAGGCTAATATATTATAAAATGGCATTTCAAATTCAGCAAATAAAACCGTATGATACACGGTATTATATATCATTAGCGAACTCTACTTTTGATACTGTTATTGCGTATTACTGTTAAATAACCCCGGTATATATCATATTACCTCAGTATAATTGGATGACATTTAAATTAAAAGTCCGACTATTAATGCTACAACAAGTATCTTGTGATGTAAGAACTGGTACAATATATAACATAACAATGTATTATCCCAGATCAAATACGTCAGAATGTACACATAAATGATGAAATCAATTAGGCTCCTTAATTTGAATGACGGAATAAATTCAGTCTATGATAGAGTATTATGTGTATAGTACAGAACGCCTAAATAAATAGGCTGAAGTAGTAAACTTAGCACATTTTCTGGGGTAATATGTCAGTAAATATTTGAGTTTCTCCGACAGTCCCATAGATAATTATTCTCTGATAGTCATACAGTGAACATTCTAACAGAAAATGTTTCTCGTCTTCAACTTCTCCACTGTTACACAGAACACAAATCTTTGCTCTAACGGTTCCCCACTGTAACGGCCAGTCTCAACTCTAAGTGGCAATATGCCGCATCGTAGTTGCGCAAGCACTGAGCGTTCTTGACGTTTAATGTCTAATCGGAGGTAATCCTCGCATTTAAAATTAAACTTGAACGTCCTATATGTCCTTAATTTTGGTTTGTTTTCACATAATTGATGCCATTTTCTTAATAGAAATCATAAAGTTTACACACGTTTTTTTTTAATAAAATGTGGCATCAGTCCCATATCGTGAATACGCTTTTAATGTCTGCACACCAGTTCGACATTTCATCACAGTTGGAATAGTCTGCAAGGAAAACACGTTTTGTAAGTCTTCCCCCATCGAGTTTCACGAGTCTGTTCCAATAACGGACCATCGAAATCCATCGTCTATATAAGCATGGCAACCATCCCGTTTCGCCCAATAGAGCCGACACAGGTGCAAATCGGTGTACTCCGAGTAAGTACCTCATGGCGCGATTATGTACATTCCCAGCAGTTTGATAGTGCTTGTATCCTCAGACTGAAGAACAGTAGTCCGCTACTGGTATAACATAGTTGTCAAACATTTTTGAAAGGTGTTAAACCCACACTGCTTAAATTGTGAATTTTTGAAATAACACTACCAAGTGCCCTCCCGGCACTTTTTGATAACAATTCACAGTTTAATGAGTAATCTCCTGTCTCTTGCATAAGAACCAAAGATATTTGTATTTATGTACTGTTTCTAGCACCTTGTCACCGATTTTAAATTGATAATCTGTGCGTCTGGTTTGTCTTTTCCTGAAGTGCATCACTTTTGATTTTTCTGTATTGATAATCACACGCCATCGCATACACCAATTATGCATAGTATCTAGCATGGTCTGAAGTCCGGGCTCTGTATTGGAGATGAACACTATATCGTCTGCGTATAACAACATGGAAACGGAAATATCACCAGTAGAGACACCAAGGTTAAGGTCATTGATCTCACGAACAAGGTCGTTGATAGAAATTGTCGGTGATAAATTGCAGCCTTGTTTTGCTCCATTTTTACACTGGAACCAGTCAGTTAATTTATTATTTATCCGTATACAGGATGTTGTATTATTGTATATGCTCCTTATTGAGTTGTAAATGTTTCCATCAATCCCATTGACGAGCAATTTATATAACATCATGTCTCTGTCTATGTAGTCAAAGCATTTCTTGAGATCATGAATCCCGTATAAACTGAATCGTTATTCCTGATTATACTATCAAGCGTGAATACATGGTCTTCACAAGACCGGTCCGCAAAAACCGCAGGTTTTTGTGATTTATATTAATTAGCGAACAATTGACTAATACACGACAGGAGGCCTATTCCGCGATAATTTAACGGTACTCTTTTATCAGACAGACAGTATACTTTATTGACGTAAACTTTACAGTTTCTTGTCATATAAACAGTATAATTTCAATGTAATAACATCACACGATCATCAAGAAGTATATAGAAACAATATAAGTAGATAAACAAATGTAAATATTGGAATGTATAAGAACAGAATGCCAGATATGGAGGATGGACATACACGTATTAATCATCCTTCATTATCTGTAACATATTTCCAAAATTCATATTATTAGAATCTAAGCTAAAGAAATGGTGGAAGTTGAGATACAACAACAAAATCATTTTGAATCAGAATAAAAAGGAGAACATTTAAAATACATTATAGCATATACAAATGAAGTATGGTATGAACTATCATGTTATAATGGAATGCTTATGTAACATAGCTTCTTTTATGAATTTACCAAGATTAATTTATTAGAAGACATTAATTGAATAAATTTCATCATACTTGGATGCTTATAATTAAACGATTTTATGTATTTTTGTCTGATGATTTGATATTCTGGACATACTATTACAAAGTGATACTCATCTTCAATATCAAAACTGTTGCAAATATTACAATATCTCAGGGATCTTTCTGTCCTGTTTTGACCATACCTACCTATTTCTTTTCTCAGTTTATGGGAAGAGAGCCTCATTGTAACTAAAGCAATCCTAAATTTAAAAGGTAACAAATCTAAATATTGTTCAAATCCAAAACAAACCTTAAAGTATTTATAGGTACAAAATGACTGTAAGTATCTTAACTGTTACACCAATTTTGCTTGAAAACATCTAATACTCTAGCTTTGAATATAACATGAAAATTCTTAAGATCTACACAGCCAGGATTATTCCAAACATATGAAAATCCATAATCATCCAATATATCTTTCACTTTCACAACCCAATTTTTTCGACTATTGTTAATATTTACCAATAACTGTTATATAAAGTAACAACAAGTATATTATTTGACATTAGAATCTTGCACCAATATTTAATAATGCGTGTATATCTACTAACGAACAATGGAAATCTACCCAACTCACCATACACTCCCATATTACTTGTAGATGATTTAACATTTAACAGCGATTTACAAAATTTGACATGAATACGTTCGACCGTTTTTGATTTTCCAAATCCCCATATTTCGCTGTTTACATTTAAAATAGAACCAACAAACGCATCAAAAAGCTGACATTTAACACTTGTTTTCAATTCATATTTTCTTAAGTTATTAAGCAATATATTTAGAGCTTTCAAGCCTTTTCCTACTAGAAATTCCTGATTTAATGTAAAAGTACCATTATAATTAAAGACTGTTCCTAAATAATTAAAGTTGTTAACCACTTCTAAAAAGATTTGAGTCATATTTCCATTTTTCGCTAAGAAGCAACCCCCCTGTGTATCTAAAGACTATAACTTTTGTCTTGTTAACATTGACCTGTAGTCCCCACTTATCACAATATATTTTTAAAAGGTTTAAGCTGTGTTGTAACTCCTCTGGACTATTACCTAATATTACCATATCGTCTGCAAACAATAATAAAATAAATGATATATCGTCAAGTGATAATGAACTTAATGTTTCGTCCTGCAGAAATAACTAGAGATCCTCAATGAAAAGGGCAAAAAGTGTCGACGAAATTACCTCCTCTTGCCTCAAGCCAATTGCACAATCAAAGTAATCTGAAAAGAAATTACATCCTCTTACACAAGATTTGACTTGATTATACATATCCTTAAAAATCCTTAACAATTTGCCACTTACCCCATTCTTATATAATTTAAGCCATAAACATTTAAATACACACTATCAAACGCACGTTTAAGATCAACAAAAGTACAGTATAATCACTGGACGGGTCCTTTAGTATTGGGCAAATGATAGCCTTGCGCCAAGAGGACGGTATAATGCTTGTGTCTATTATAAGCTGGAATAAGTGATGCAGTACCGTTATAACACTGGGATATTTTAACACATATACGGACTTTGGACGGCAAATCAATAAATCTATATAACTGATGGTCAGAAATATAATCCAACTGTTCCCCCGTGCGTGCATTAAAATCCCCCACAAGAAATACGTCACCCATATTCGAGAATCTACGTATGTACGTGTTTAGGTATTCAAAACAGTCACATTCAAAGAGATTCGATCTAACATTTTTGTAAACAGCAGAATCTATAGGCGGTATATAACAAAGACAAAAATACGAATTGGTATCAGAAATATCCCAGGAAGCATCGAATATCGGACCAATAACGGACCAATATTGTTTTGTATATCGGACCAATATCGGTTTTCAATATCAGGCAACATCGTTTTTGCAAAGTGAATGCTATATCGGCCTGTATCTTTTTGAATATCAATCCGACATTGGACCGATATAGGACCAATATCAGTTTGCCTATATTGGGTGGATATCAATATACCTATATCTGACCGATATAGGTGTGCCTTGATTGGACCTACATACATTTCCCAACAAATGGCCTTACATAATGAAATTGTGAAGTGGTTGACAAATTACCAGACAATTTCTTGCTGAAAATAAGTTGGAACATTGATTCAAATCTTGGAAAAAGTGTTGAATAATTCTAATGGTTAATAAAATAAGACTCCAGTGACTTTTAAAGCAAAAAAAATAAATCAAAAAATCAAAAAAAATCAATCATGCACTTGTGTGAGGAAAGTTTAAGAGTAAATGATGAGAACAAAATATATACACACATCTGTAATCAATAATATATTTACAGTAATAATCCATTTAGTGAATAAATAGTCTTTCAAATTGACATTGTTTGCAGTATGGCCTCAGTTTGCACATATCACATACGAATGTTGGAATTAAACTCACGATTCCACTATAGAGCTAGTGTCTCTTTGTTGATATTTTGTGGATGCACAAAACACACTAAAAATCATCAAAGTCGTCTTTCAGATAATTATGGTGTATCCACTGTTTCCACCATCTCTGGAAAACTTTGGGGTTCTGAATGTTGCTTCTACTATGTGACTCCTTCTGGTATTTGGCCCTCTTAAGCCAGTCCTTCAAGGCATCCTCACCTTCAGTGCTGGCGGTTTTTGCTGATACTTTTTTCTGTCCACATTCTGTTCAGGACACAAACAAAAGAGGTTGATATAAACATCTTATTAGCTGCATCAAACTGACTATACAACACTTTTAATAATTTATTTCAAAGGAAGAAGCATTTTTATTATCTTTTTCTTTTAACGAGATAGTAAATTGGTATAGAATTATTGGTTCAGCAGCTTTAATTTGCTTTAAATTTTATAATTACAAAGGTATAGGAGTTGTAATAGCTCAGACACTCTCTTAACAATGACAATAGTTTATTTCAAATACATGTTTGCTGACATGTGATACTTTCTTTGAATTGACAATTTCTTAGTATTGGTTTGAAAAAAAAATCAACTTACTGTATCGAACGTTATTCAGCATCAAGTTTCCTCTTCTTTCCCGTGAAGGCATATCTTTCTAGCACTTTGCTTGAGATGTTTTCTTTCGGCAGGCGTTTCAATGCAGTTTTGAAGTTATGTCCACACAGCCTGAAAGGTGAAAGGAAAAGTAAACATCAATTCGTGAATATACAAACACTGGCATCCGGCTTATAATCCAATGTGACCTATATCAAGGGCGTGCCTGGGCTTACGCACTAACGTTCGTGCGTACAATTGATTTGAAAAATCGAAAGTTTAAAACGCCAAAAACGCTATAAAAAACATCGCCTTACCAGGGTAAGGCATATATTTGCCCTCGTAATTAGATACAGAGAAATTTATTTTGAACGGATTTGCCTAGAACGATATTACAAAAATCATATCTATAAGCACAAACAGGCTAATTTAACATTAAGGTATATATTTTACAGTACGATACTTTCTTGATCAGCTCATCTTTCCCCGCCTTTTTCATGTGTTCTAATAGTAATTAAAAATACATTCAATATGCCAACCTGTTAACTCAATGGTTACACATAGCTGAGATCGGACTAGGGCAATGTTCTGTAACATCTGCATGAAGGCTTAGATATTAATTATTTCATTTCTGCCATGATTCATGAAGAAAGTAAACGTAGCTAGGTATGCAACAACATGTATGTAAGCATGAACAGTGTTAAATATAACTATTAATATAATGCTTAATTTGTGTTAAAATATTCGCGTTTTTGTATATTATTGACTAATTAAATGGCTCATGAAAAGAAGAAAAAAAACATGGCTCCAACTTTTCAAATTTGGCTCATCCATTGCTTCCAACAAATCAAAGCGCTGAAGGCACTGGAGTTGTGTGTGTCTCAAATCAAAGCATGATCCTGGTCGTGGGCTCTCATGCATTTGGGTTTCAACTTTTTTTTTTCGTCTCCAGTATTCTTATTTTTCTTTTATATAGTGTCTCTTTTATAAATATTTCTGTCTCCAAATCTTTCTCCTTTTCTTATCTCAGTCACTCTATCTCATCCGCGATTCCTTACCCGCTTTCAAAGTAACTAGCGACATTTTGTCCATTGTCTTCTCTATTACACGTTTTTTTCGACACACGAATAAAGGTAGACTATAGTGAAAGAAAAAAATGAAGATTTTACTAGTAAAGAAATGCAAGAGCTATAAAGAGGAAGAGACTTTGAAAAGGGGAGTAGCTTAAGAGCTGGATACAGTGAATGTAGCTTTTAGTTGAAGAGATAGAGATAGCCGGAGATGGGAAAGAGGAGACCATAGAGCAAGGGTATTTAAGATGGAATAGTAAAAAGAAAGAATTAAGGTAAAATCTGTGCATGAGAGCCCACGACCAGGATCATGCTGTAATTGAGACCTAAACCGTACAACGGTAAAGGCCGATCGAGTTCGCACCCGGCGAACGTTAGGGTATGTCTGCATTGTGCAGAAACTTACTTGGGTCTGACTGCCGTCTCACATAATCCACACTTTATATACCCTACTTGTAATATCTTTCGAACGGGTTTTAAATTGGTTCTATATTTAGATTTATTAGTCTTTTCTGAAATGACTGTATTTCTTTGAACATTAATTATTTCACTGAAATATGTTACATACTAAGTTATTTTACCTTCCAGAAGCTCAACAAAATACAAATAACTAACTCAGTGTTTTCAAAACAGAGCTTATTTTAGTATTTATATTTTTCGGCGTAGCTTATAAATCGATTTCGATGTTTATTTTTAGACCAAAATCCCCCCTGCAAATCTGCAGAAGTGGACTCGCCCACTTTAACCTGTTGATCATGTAGTATGCGGAGGAGGTGGAAGTTAAACCATATATTATAATTAACACATACTTCCTATCATTAGGGGTCTTACTTTATCAATACGGATCTAACCAACAACATTATGAATCTTACATATACAATAACATACTTTGACCCTTTTGTAATAATTAACTTAACCAGTCAGTGTGTACAAATGAATATAATAGACTGCATGATCACTATTTTGAGAATACATCTGGTTCCGGAATACAGTCTTTATTAGATTGTAGAGTTCAGTTGTTTTCCATTTTACGCCGAATATCTTTTTTTAAGATATTTTGTTCTAAAGAAAGGAGTGTTTTATTAACTAGACAAAGGACAGTGTTATAGTGTTTTAAATCGGTTTACAATAAGGCTCCAAAGTTGGCCCAGTGGTAACGACTCTGTCTACAACTCCTCTCAGTATCACTCCACGTGGGTTCGTAGCTCGGAGGTGAAAAATTTAGTGCTAGATTATAATACCAGACTATTAATTTTATTGACTTTAAAACTTAATACCATAATCATTTCTGCATTTGAATTATTGGCTTCTATTTTTATCGTTTTGAAACGGACCTACAGTTAATCTTTGAGCTATTATTCAAGATTCATATCTCATTCAAAGTTATTTTTTTAACTAAATGATTCAGTATTGAAGCAAACGCTAGAAAGGTTCAATTTCAATCCCGGGGCGTATACTATAGTTTATAATCGCAACGTTTCGGACATGTAAACATATTTCGGGTACCCCAAATTTTTTGGATAATAAGTTATCACAATGTCAGTATAAGAACGCTTAAAGACGATCGCGACAGTTTCATCTTTCTTTGTTTCCCAAACGTTTTGAATTTCATGACACCGTTATTTTGAAACAAAAAGTACAAACAGTATTTGTTTTAAACTTTATTCTTTCTGATGTAAAAACATTGATTTTTTTTTCTGATTTTTTTTATGAATACTTTTTTGGTTTCAGTCCATATACCGAGGTAGTGTTATCCTAATGCATTAGTTAAAAATACTGCGCGTTTTTATCATATTCATTATGATTTTACAGTTTTGTATGTACTTATCACCCTTTAAAATGCTCCTAGGCGTTCCAGGGCATTTTCCCCCGGGGAAGCATGCCCAAAGACCCACCCTAGCCATGGTGCGTATACCGATATTGGGTCCAGGCACGCCATTGTATATTCATGTACTATGGAGACGAGGTAAACAACTCCCTCAATTGGCCCCTGAATATATGTCAAATTGGATAAGAATGTGTATACAAAATAAAACTCAACAGTGTTTATAAAAAAAACAAAAAAAAAACAAGACAAAATTGTATATCAGTATATAAACATGTAGTACGATATCTCATACACAACAAGTTTTATTTCTTTTATTTTTTTAAGTTAGGATGCAATCAAATTTTACGAAGTGACTGTCGCGAAAACCCATGACATAACAAAAAAAACTGCTTTATGCTAACATACATGCAAGAAATAAAATATTAAAATCAAATGGTATTTAAGGTCAGGTTTAAATGGTCATTTGTGTTTATACGTTAAATGGACTTACCCGTTTAAGATGACCAAACATCTGAAGAAAATTCAAACTCAAAGAGCATGGTGGCATGGGAATACAGTCAAAATCAAAACGAGGCTAATATTTGATTTTTTTTTAACATTTTTTTTTAATTTAAATGTTTAGTTTCAATTAAACAAATGATATTAAATCAAATAAAAATATTTGAAAGATTTAGCACATTTATCTTCCCTACTTATTAATATAAAATTGTTTCCTATTTACTTTTTGAACCTACACTCAAAGAAGAGTTACATCCTTTGTGAAAGTAATTTTTAATATCAGCCCGATATAGGACGATATTTGGAAACGATTGAATTTATATAGACAATCCTTGTTATTTACACTTGCACACAAGATATGTTTATGTGCTGTTGATATTTACATTTGGATTCATGATACAATTTACTCTATGCTACTGGATCTGCAGGTTGGGATATCGGCTGTATATCGGCCCGATGTCGCAAACTGATATCAGTGTACTGATATCGGCACGATATACCCATGCTTGCTGGGAAGTATCTTTTTTAACCTTAAACCATATATACCCTTTTATGTCCGTATTAATTAATTGATTAATTAATTCCAAATATTTCTTTAATTTTTCTTTAAAATAAACAATGATACCGCCACTGTTAACTTTAGCCCTTTTATTCCAAACAGGTATTGCGCAGTTCAAACAATCATAACCATCAATATGAGTATTAGATATGGCAGAATTCCATGTTTCAGTAAAAAGCATAGTGTTAAATTTAGAGATAAAATATAGGAAATCAGCATCGTTTAATTTGGATTTTATACCCTGTACAAAAGGAAAGATATCTGTTCCTGTGCAACACTCTAACTACCATAGCCGGCACGTGCAACGGTATCGACTGTGAACACAGAGCCGTTAATTATCAGTTTGTCGTAGGATAACACAGCACGCTTGCCATCCTGTTTGGCCTTGATTAATGTTTGAATGAGCTGTTTCCTTCGGTCCTGGATTGTTTTCGGGTATTGGTCACCGACGCGGATATATGTGTCTTTAATTTCAAACGAACGTTTTTTAACTGAGATTTTGTCAGGAGTATGGCTGAAGTTCACCACAATCGGTCTCTTCTTTCCATTGATGTATTTCCCCACACAATGTGCACGGTTAATGACAAGCTTTTCGGCATCAGGCATCTGGAGCCTATCAGAGCAATACTGTTTGAGGGTATGACAACAATCTTCCTCTTTACGGTCATCTGGTGTCACCTTCTCCTCAAACCCGAAGAAAAGCAGATTATCACGCATGGAGCGTGCCTGAAGGTCAAGGACAGTTTCGGAGATATCGGAGTTTTCTTTGCACAATTTTGCACAATCATTACGCAACTGGTCAATAACGCCCTTCTCAAGCTTAAGGGACTGGTCAATGGAAACCTGTTTGGCCAAAATATCATCACATATCTGTGCATCAATCGCACGGCTGGCTTCAATTTCACAAAGATTTTTGTTAATATTTCGGTTTGCAGCTTCCACTGATATGATCCGGGCCTCCGTACTTGACATTTTCTGTGACAGTGAAGATACTTGTTTATCAATGTTGTCCAGCTTTTGTAGCCTGGATTCCATACTTTCAAGCTTACGTAATACTGTAGATTGTAAACCTGAGTCAATACACGGAGGGCTTGATTGAATCGGTTGTGATGGTGAGAACTGGAGTGGGGTAAAATAGCCAGCTTCCCCCGGGTAAGGGGGGGTATGAGGGATTGACTGCATGTTTTGCATGAGAGGAGAAGCCTGTGGTTGAGAGATGTACATCGAATTATCCATGTTGGTCACGTAATTTAATCGTTTATTGGGTGTTCCTTACATAAAACAGTCAATGGGTAGCGACCTAACTCACCATATACAACTGCAGATGCAGTTTGTTTTGTAACCCCTAATATATATTTACAAAATCAGTTTTTCAATTACAGCACAGTTATATACTCCCCAAAACCTCAGCATTACAACAACAAAATTGGCACAACCACTGTATCAAATATTTTTAACTTTGTTTTAATATCAAAATCGAACTTATCAAAAACATATAAAACATTACTATATGCACAAAGAGCTTGTTCACTTAACGCCTTAAGAGCAACTGAAAAATCACCCGTATATTTGAATTTCACACCAAGGTAGGTAAAACAGTCAACTCGTTCAATTTTTTCACAATTTATAAAGAAAATTAATATTGTGTTCATGTTTTCTTTTTTCAAATATACACATCTTTGTTTTATTTATATTTATTTTTAAACCCCATTTACATGAATATTCATAAATTTTATCACGTTGATCTTGTAGACTACAAGCATCAGTAGTAAAGATAGCTATATCGTCAGCGAAAAGAATCATGCACATATTCAATTAATTTATATCGTTTTCGGACAAACTATTTATATCAATGGATGAGACAATGTTAAAAAATATCGGGGATAAGGGTTTTACATCGAAGAAGTCAGACATTTGCATTTTAGAAGACAATTTTACAAATGACTTAACAGTGGAATAAATAGCTTTGGTCATGTTGGTCATTTTACAGCTGACACCGCTTTCCACTTTATACCATAACGCTTCTCTGTTAACCGTATCGAAAGCGCGTTCATGGTCAATAAAGGTAAACCACACTGTTTTGATAATATTTTCTGAATAGTAGCATGTAATAAAAACACGGCGTCTACTGTAGACCGACCATCACGAAAACCGTACTGGGAATCAGTAAATACATTTGTATGCTCACACCACTTATTTAATCTATTACGTAGCAACAGTGAAAATATTTTTGCAGCAGTATTAATTACAGTTATACATCTGTTGTTTGCAGGGTCCCCCTTATCACCCTTTTTATGTATAGGTATGATTGTTCCTTTATACCAGGAATCAGGATACACACCTTTTTCATATATATAATTAAAATAACACAAAGATACGACGAAATAAAATCATTAGCATCTACGAAGAAATCTGCAACATTGTTTTCATAATCACAACTCTTATTACGCTGAAGTGTCGATATCGTTTTCTTTATTCCATCTATAGTAAACGGAGCATCTTATTGGTCAATAGAAATATTTTCTTCGTTCGATGCATTCTGATTAGGCATTTGCCATGTAGTATCATTACCAGTCACAGAAGAAAAATGTGTAAATAAAGTATGAATATCAATGTCATCAGAAGTATTTTCCTTACGTTTATATTCATTTACATACTTCCAAAACTTGCGTGGTTCTTTCCTGCTAATACATGTCATTTTTTCTTTTTCACGTTTCATATACTTTGATTTAGAAATATTTTTCACCTTATTAAAATGAGATTTGCATCTCAGCATAATTCATTGATTATCATTAGTAGGGTTACTTTTATAGGTTCGTTTAGCAATTAAAAAAGCAGACTTGGCTCTCCGACAATCTTCATTAAACCACGGTGATTTTTATGATGACTAACAGGGTTCTCCTTAACTTTCACATTTCTACCAAAAATCTAAAACGAAATATTATAAATAGTTGCAGACAAAGCATCTACAAATTCATCTAATGTGGACTCGCCTGTAGTAAATCTGAAAATTATATCAAATGTTTGTGTTTTCGTTCAATAAATTCAACAATTGGTCTTTCTTATCAACAGACCAGGTTATTTTATCATATGAATTTACTGGATCACGAAAGTCAGCATGAGACATAGCCGACATAGAAAATGTGACAGGGCTATGATCAGACCACGTGGTATAATCTTGAACAGTATACTTGTAACAGCATCTATATTGTCAACAGAGGTGATTATATAATCAACTAGACTGGATACATCCTTATTTCTGTGACGAGAATGGAAAGTGCATTCTCCCGGTTCTAATCGACCGTTGAGAATGCAAAGAGTGTTCTCTTTACAAAGAGACAACAACTTTAACCCAAAGCCGTTCACGTGACTATCTTGATTGTGCCGGTCCGGTAATTCTCTACGACCCTCATTGTTAGATAAGATAATCTTTTATTATAGTGACATGTGTACATAAATATAAATATCAACACATTTCATGTACAAATACAAAATACACCCGGCCCAACGGGCCTATATGTCACCTTTTGCAAAATAAATTAACTTATATGGTGCAAGAAGAACATTGGTGAATATATAATGAAAATTACTATTACAAGTAAAATATGGAAGTTAATTAAATGGCGGATTTCAGCATTAAGTATGAATACTGAATGTACTGAGCTACGGGATACAAAATGTGTTCACTTCTAAATGAGATACAATTCTACTTTTATGGTATATGTCACACACACACACACACAGCGTAATGAACTATTCCAGTGTGTGCGTGCGTATATATGCGTACGTATGCGTATGTGTTGGTGTACATGTGTATGCATGCATATGCACTTGTTCATATAATTCTGTTCGAGTTATAATATCTTAATCATTGTACGAATATTCTAATGCAATTCCAAATGAGTTATACTGTCGTAACCATTGTACCAATGTTATCATACAGTTCCAAACGAGTCATCATATCGTGGTCAAAAAACAATTCCAAATGGAAAAAGAAAATAAACAAATATAATTAAAACATTGGTGCAATATACCTAACGGTCAATGCGTATACATGTATATTACTTGTGTGACTTCAATGTTACAGGCTAATATATTACCTCATATAATTGGATGACATTTAAATTAAAAGTCCGACTATTAATGCTACAACAAGTATCTTGTGATGTAAGAACTGGTACAGTATATAACATAACAATGTATTATCCCAGATCAAATACGTCAGAATGTACACTAAATGATGAAATCAATTAGGCTCCTTAATTTGAATGACGGAATAAATTCAGTCTATGATAGAGTATTATGTGTATAGTACAGAACGCCTAAATAAATAGGCTGAAGTAGTAAACTTAGCACATTTTCTGGGGTAATATGTCAGTAAATATTTGAGTTTCTCCGACAGTCCCATAGATATGAAGGGTTCACTGTTAATAATGGCCCCGAACATGCTAAATCGTGTGACGTCATACAGTGAACATTCTAACAGAAAATGTTTCTCGTCTTCAACTTGTCCACTGTTACACAGAACACAAAATCTTTGCTCTAACGGTTCCCCACTGTAACGGCCAGTCTCAACTCTAAGTGGCAATATGCCGCATCGTAGTTGCGCAAGCACTGAGCGTTCTTGACGTTTAATGTCTAATCGGAGGTAATCCTCGCATTTAAAATTAAACTTGAACGTCCTATATATCCTTAATTTGGTTTGTTTTCACATAATTGATGCCATTTTCTTGAATAGAAATCATAAAGTTTACACACGTTTTTTTTTAATAAAATGTGGCATCAGTCCCATATCCGTGAATACGCTTTTAATGTCTGCACACCAGTTCGACATTTCATCACACAAGGAAAACACGTTTTGTAAGTCTTCCCTCATCGAGTTCACGAGTCTGTTCCAATAACGGACCATCGAAATCCATCGTCTATATAAGCATGGCAACCATCCCGTTTCGCCCAATAGAGCCGACACAGGTGCAAATCGGTGTACTCCGAGGAAGTACCTCATGGCGCGATTATGTACATTCCCAGCAGTTTGATAGTGCTTGTATCCTCAGACTGAAGAACAGTAGTCCGCTACTGGTATAACATAGCTGTCAAACATTTTTTGAAAGGTGTTAAACCCACACTGCTTTAAATTGTGAATTTTTGAAATAACACTACCAAGTGCCCTCCCGGCACTTTTTGATAACAATTCACAGTTTATTGAGTAATCTCCTGTCTTTTGCATAAGAATGCCAAGATATTTGTATTTATCTACTGTTTCTAGCACCTTGTCACCGATTTTAAATTGATAATCTGTGCGTCTGGTTTGTCTTTTCCTGAAGTGCATCACTTTTGATTTTTCTGTATTGATAATCACACGCCATCGCATACACCAATTATGCATAGTATCTAGCATGGTCTGAAGTCCGGCCTCTGTATTGGAGATGAACACTATATCGTCTGCGTATAACAACATGGAAACGGAAATATCACCAGTAGAGACACCAAGGTTAAGGTCATTGATCTTACGTACAAGGTCGTTGATAAAAATTGTCGGTGATAAATTGCAGCCTTGTTTTGCTCCATTTTTACACTGGAACCAGTCAGTTAATTTATTATTTATCCGTACACAGGATGTTGTATTATTGTATATGCTCCTTATTGAGTTGTAAATGTTTCCATCAATCCCATTGACGAGCAATTTATATAAGATCATGTCTCTGTCTTTGTAGTCAAAGCATTTCTTGAGATCAATGAATCCCGTATAAACTGAATCGTTATTCCTGATTATACTATCAAGCGTGAATACATGGTCTTCACAAGACCGGTCCGCACGGAATCCGTTTTGTTTGTCTGCTAAAATATTGTTGTCCGCTAGGTATTTTGTGATTCTAGTATTAATTAGCGAGCTGAACAATTGACTAATACACGACAGGAGGCCTATTCCGCGATAATTTAACGGTACTCTTTTATCAGACAGACAGTATACTTTATTGACGTAAACTTTACAGTTTCTTGTCATATAAACAGTATAATTTCAATGCAATAACATCACACGATCATCAAGAAGTATATAGAAAAAATATAAGTAGATAAACAAATGTAAATATTGGAATGTATAAGAACAGAATGCAAGATATGGAGGATGGACATACACGTATTAATCATCCTTCATTATCTGTAACATATTTCCAAAATTCATATTATTAGAATGTCTAAGCTAAAGAAATGGTGGAAGTTGAGATACAACAACAAAATCATCTTGAATCAGAATAAAAGGAGAACATTTAAAATACATTATAGCATATACAAATGAAGTACGGTATGAACTATCATGTTATAATGGAATGCTTATGTAACATAGCTTCTTTTATGAATTTACCAAGATTTAGAAGGATACTTTAAATTAAAAAAAAATTAAGGGCTTTCTGCCTGTTTTGACCATACCTACCGGTTTCTATTCTCAGTTTATGGGAAGAGAGCCTCATTCTAACTAAAGCAATCCTAAATTTAAAAGGTAACAAATCTAAATATTGTTCAAATCCAAAACAAACCTTAAAGTATTTATAGGTACATAATGACTGACAAGTATCTATACTGTTACACCAATTTTGCTTAAAAAATCTAATACTCTAGCTTTGAATATAACATGAAAATTCTTAAGATCTACACAGCCAGGATTATTCCAAACATATGAAAATCCACAATCATCCAATATATCTTTCACTTTTACAACCCAATTTTTTCGACTATTGTTAATATTTACCAATAAGCTGTTATATAAAGTAACAACAAGTATATTATTTGACATTAGAATCTTGCACCAATATTTAATAATGCGTGTATATCTACTAACGAACAATGGATATCTACCCAACTCACCATACACTCCCATATGACTTGTAGATGATTTAACATTTAACAGCGATTTACAAAATTTGAGATGAATACGTTCGACCGTTTTTGATTTTCCAAATCCCCATATTTCGCTGTTTACATTTAAAATAGAACCAACAAACGCATCAAAAAGCTGGCATTTAACACTTGTTTTCAATTCATATTTTCTTAAGTTATTAAGCAATATATTTAGAGCTTTCAAGCCTTTTCCTACTAGAAATTCCTGATTTAATGTAAAAGTACCATTATAATTAAAGACTGTTCCTAAATAATTAAAGTTGTCAACCACTTCTAAAAAGATTTGAGTCATATTTCCATTTTTCGCTAAGAAGTAACCCCCCTGTGTATCTAAAGACTATAACTTTTGTCTTGTTAACATTGACCTGTAGTCCCCACTTATCACAATATATTTTTAAAAGGTTTAAGCTGTGTTGTAACTCCTCTGGACTATTACCTAATATTACCATATCGTCTGCAAACAATAATAAAATAAATGATATATCGTCAAGTGATAATGAACTTAATGTTTCGTCCTGCAGAAATAACTCGAGATCCTCAATGAAAAGGGCAAAAAGTGTCGACGAAATTACCTCCCCTTGCCTCAAGCCAATTGCACAATCAAAGTAATCTGAAAAGGAATTACATCCTCGTACACAAGATTTGACTTGATTATACATATCCTTAAAAATCCTTAACAATTTGCCACTTACCCCATTCTTATATAATTTAAGCCATAAACATTTAAATACACACTATCAAACGCACGTTTAAGATCAACAAAAGTACAGTATAATCACTGGACGGGTCCTTTAGTATTGGGCAAATGATAGCCTTGCGCCAAGAGGACGGTATAATGCTTGTGTCTATTATAAGCTGGAATAAGTGATGCAGTACCGTTATAACACTGGGATATTTTAACACAATATACGGAATTTGGACGGCAAATCAATAAATCTATATAACTGATGGTCAGAAATATAATCCAACTGTTCCCCCGTGCGTGCATTAAAATCCCCCACAAGAAATACGTCACCCATATTCGAGAATCTACGTATGTACGTGTTTAGGTATTCAAAACAGTCACATTCAAAGAGATTCGATCTAACATTTTTGTAAACAGCAGAATCTATAGGCGGTATATAACAAAGACAAAAATACGAATTGGTATCAGAAATAACCCAGGAAGCATCGAATATCGGACCGATATCGGACCAATATTGTTTTGTATATCGGACCAATATCGGTTTTCAATATCAGGGCAACATCGTTTTTTTCAAAGTGAATGCTATATCGGCCTGATATCTTTTTGAATATCAATCCGACATTGGACCGATATAGGTGTGCCTTGATTGGACCTACATACATTTCCCAACAAATGGCCTTACATAATGAAATTGTGAAGTGGTTGACAAATTACCAGACAATTTCTTGCTGAAAATAAGTTGGAACATTGATTCAAATCATTGGCAACAGGGTTTATAAGTTAAATTAAATCTTTAATAAAATAAGACTCCAGTGACTTTTAAAGCAAAAAAAAATAATAAAAAATCAAAAAAAATCAATCATGCACTTGTGTGAGGAAAGTTTAAGAGTAAATGATGAGAACAAAATATATACACACATCTGTAATCAATAATATATTTAATATACAAACAGTAATAATCCATTTAGTAAATAAATAGTCTTTCAAATTGGCATTGTTTGCAGTATGGCCTCAGTTTGCACATATCACATACGAATGTTGGAATTAAACTCACTATTCCACTATAGAGCTAGTGTCTCTTTGTTGATATTTTGTGGATGCACAAAACACACTAAAATCATCAAAGTCGTCTTTCAGATAATTATGGTGTATCCACTGTTTCCACCATCTCTGGAAAACTTTGGGGTTCTGGAGTCAAAAGTGAATGTTGCTTCTACTATGTGACTCCTTCCGGTATTTGGCCCCTCTTAAGCCAGTCCTTCAAGGCATCCTCACCTTCAGTGCTGGCGGTTTTTGCTGATACTTTTTTCTGTCCACATTCTGTTCAGGACACAAACAAAAGAGGTTGATATAAACATCTTATTAGCTGCATCAAACTGACTATACACCACTTTTAATAATTTATTTCAAAGGAAGAAGACATTTTTATTATCTTTTTCTTTTAACGAGATAGTAAATTGGTATAGAATTATTGGTTTAGCAGCTTTAATTTGCTTTAAATTTTATAATTACAAAGCTATAGGAGTTGTAATAGCTCAGACACTCTCTTAACAATGACAATAGTTTATTTCAAATACATGTTTGCTGACATGTGATACTTTCTTTGAATTGACAATTTCTTAGTATTGGTTTGAAAAAAAAATCAACTTACTGTATCGAACGTTATTCAGCATCAAGTTTCCTCTTCTTTCCCGTGAAGGCATATCTTTCTCGCACTTTGCTTGAGATGTTTTCTTTCGGCAGGCGTTTCAATGCAGTTTTGAAGTTATGTCCACACAGCCTGAAAGGTGAAAGGAAAAGTAAACATCATTTCGTGAATATACAAACACTGGCATCCGGCTTATAATCCAATGTGACCTATATCAAGGGCGTGCCTGGGCTTACGCACTAACGCACGTGCGTACAATTGATTTGAAAAATCGAAAGTTTAAAACGCCAAAAACGCTATAAAAAACATCGCCTTACCAGGGTAAGGCATATATTTGCCCTCGTAATTAGATACAGAGAAATTTATTTTGAACGGATTTGCCTAGAACGATATTACAAAAATCATATCTATAAGCACAAACAGGCTAATTTAACATTAAGGTATATATTTTACGGTACGATACTTTCTTGATCAGCTCATCTTTCCCCGCCTTTTTCATGTGTTCTAATAGTAATTAAAAATACATTCAATATGCCAACCTGTTAACTCAATGGTTACACATAGCTGAGATCGGACTAGGGCAATGTTCTGTAACATCTGCATGAAGGCTTAGATATTAATTATTTCATTTCTGCCATGATTCATGAAGAAAGTAAACGTAGCTAGGTATGCAACAACATGTATGTAAGCATGAACAGTGTTAAGATATAACTATTATATTATTTACTACAAAAACAATTTAAATATTTTATCAACTTACTTGAAAAAAATGTTGTTATGAATTATATAAGCACTGAAACATCTTTATTGTTCTTATGCATACGTATATGAGTCCTTAATTTGTGTTAAAATATTCGCGTTTTTGTATATTATTGACTAATTAAATGGCTCATGAAAAGAAGAAAAAAAACATGGCTCCAACTTTTCAAATTTGGCTCATCCATTGGTTCCAACAAATCATAGCGCTGAAGGCACTGGAGTTGTGTGTGTCTCAAATCAAAGCATGATCCTGGTCGTGGGCTCTCATGCATTTAGGTTTCAACTTTTTTTTCCTTTTTTTTTCGTCTCCAGTATTCTTATTTTTCTTTTTATATAGTGTCTCTTTTATAAATATTTCTGTCTCCAAATCTTTCTCCTTTTCTTATCTCAGTCACTCTATCTCATCCGCGATTCCTTACCCGCTTTCAAAGTAACTAGCGACATTTTTGTCCATTGTCTTCTCTCATTACACGTTTTTTTTCGACACACGAATAAAGGTAGACTATAGTGAAAGAAAAAAATCAAAGCGCACAATGCGCTGAGAGACGGCGACGGGATTAACATTCTAAATCCAGTGTTTCTGAAGTTTTTGAAGCAATCACATGACGACAAAAATTCCACCTGCTGTTGCTACAGAAGTTCTGTTTGTAACATAATAATCCGGAGTAAAGGTCATGAACCTTTGATTCATAAAGAGCTGCATACCTAAGTAGGTCATTTTCTTTCTCTAGTACTAGCGAATTCTATCTGTTGTTTTGTATGTGTAGAAATTGACCAGGTATTTGATTATTTACGATACTAGAATGTTTGCCTATCTATTTCAAAGTTAAGAAATGCCCTGGGAGGAACCTAACTCGCCATCATGCAAAATATTGTGTGGACTACTTTAGGTCAATTACATACATACGGAGCACTACTTTTTCTTTTTACAGGAGTCGATCTTCATGTACGTAAGATGGGTTGCTGTTCTGGTTAAGAAATGTCACGGATATCATTTTTAAAATTGATGCTTCCAGTGCAAAATAATGGCAAAAGAAAACATGTTAACAAACAATAACACACTAAAAGCGGTTACGGTAATGATTTAAACGTCTATGTAACATATTCCAATCGTATTCGTTAGTCCAGAATCGCATTGTATGGATCCGCACTAAGCGCGGAGAGGTACAGTTAAAAATGTTGTGGTAAATATGCAAATTAGCAAGGCCTGATTTCGTTCTTCAGCATTAGACGGCTATCGCCGTCTAATGAAGGTTTTACTAGTAAAGAAATGCAAGAGCTATAAAGAGGAAGAGACTTTGAAAAGGGGAGTAGCTTAAGAGCTGGATACAGTGAATGTAGCTTTTAGTTGAAGAGATAGAGATAGCCGGAAATGGGAAAGAGGAGACCATAGAGCAAGGGTATTTAAGATGGAATAGTAAAAAGAAAGAATTAAGGTAAAATCTGTGCATGAGAGCCCACGACCAGGATCATGCTGTAATTGAGACCTAAACCGTACAACGGTAAAGGCCGATCGAGTTCGCACCCGGCGAACGTTAGGGTATGTCTGCATTGTGCAGAAAGTTACTTGGGTCTGACTGCCGTCTCACATAATCCACACTTTATATACCCTACTTGTAATATCTTTCGAACGGGTTTTAAATTGGTTCTATATTTAGATTTATTAGTCTTTTCTGAAAATGACTGTATTTCTTTGAACATTAATTATTTCACTGAAATATGTTACATACTAAGTTATTTTACCTTCCAGAAGCTCAACAAAATACAAATAACTAACTCAGTGTTTTCAAAACAGAGCTTATTTTAGTATTTATATTTTTTCTAAAGAAAGGGAGTCGTTTTATTAACTAGACAAAGGACAGTGTTATAGGTGTTTTAAATCGGTTTACAATAAGGCTCCAAAGTTGGCCCAGTGGTAACGACTCTGTCTACAACTCCTCTCAGTATCACTCCACGTGGGTTCGTAGCAGCTCGGAGGTGAAAAATTTAGTGCTAGATTATAATACCAGACTATTAAAACTTAATACCATAATCATTTCTGCATTTGAATTATTGGCTTCTATTTTTATCGTTTTGAAAAGGACCTACAGTTAATCTATTGAGCTATTATTCAAGATTCATATCTCATTAAAAGTTATTTTTTTAACTAAATGATTCAGTATTGAAGCAAACGCTAGAAAGGTTCAATTTCAATCCCGGGGCGTATACTATAGTTTATAATCGCAACGTTTCGGACATGTAAACATATTTCGGGTACCCCAAATTTTTTGGATAATAAGTTATCACAATGTCAGTATAAGAGCGCTTAAAGACGATCGCGACAGTTTCATCTTTCTTTGTTTCCCAAACGTTTAGAATTTCATGACACCGTTATTTTGAAACAAAAAGTACAAACAAACAGTATTTGTTTTAAACTTTATTCTTTCTGATGTAAAAACATTGATTTTTTTTCTGATTTTTTTCAATGAATACATTTTTGGTTTCAGTCCATATACCGAGGTAGTGTTATCCTAATGCTGCGCGTTTTTATCATATTTCATTATGATTTTACAGTTTTTGTATGTACTTATCACCCTTTAAAATGCTCCTACGGCGTTCCAGGGGCATTTTCCCCTGGGGAAGCATGCCCAAAGACCCACCCTAGGCATGGTGCGTATACCGATATTGGGTCCAGGCACGCCATTGTATATTCATGTACTATGGAGACGAGGTAAACAACTCCCTCAATTGGCCCCTGAATATATGTCAAATTGGATAAGAATGTGTATACAAAATAAAACTCAACAGTGTTTATAAAAAAAAAAAAAAAAAAAAATACAAGATTGTGTATCAGTATATGAACATGTGTACGATATCTCATACACAACAAGTTTTATTTCTTTATTTTTTTAAGTTAGGATGCAATCAAATTTTACGAAGTGACTGTCGCGAAAACCCATGACATAACAAAAAAAAACTGCCTTATGCTAACATACATGCAAGAATAAAATATTAAAATCAAATGGTATTTAAGGTTAGGTTTAAATGGTCATTTGTGTTTATACGTTAAATGGACTTACCCGGTTTAAGATGACCAAACATCTGAAGAAAATTCAAACTCAAAGAGCATGTGGCATGGGAATGCAGTCAAAATCAAAACGAGGCTAATATTTGATTTTTTTTTTAACATTTTTTTTTTAATTTAAATGTTTAGTTTCAATTAAACAAATGATATTAAATCAAATAAAAATATTTGAAAGATTTAGCACATTTATCTTCCCTACTTATTAATATAAAATTGTTTCCTATTTACTTTTTGAACCTACACTCCAAGGAGAGTTACTTCCTTTGTGAAAGTAATTTTTGATATCAGCCCGATATAGGACCGATATTTGGAAACGATCTGAATTTTATATAGACAAATCCTTGTTTATTTACACTTGCACAACAAGATATGTTTATGTGCTGTTGATATTTACATTTGGATTCATGATACAATTTACTCTATGCTACTGGATCTGCAGGTTGGGATATCGGCTGTATATCGGCCCGATGTCGCAAACTGATATCAGTGTACTGATATCGGCACGATATACCCATGCTTGCTGGGAAGTATTTCTTTTTTAACCTTAAACCATATATACCCTTTTATGTCCGTATTAATTAATTAATTAATTAATTCCAAATATTTCTTTAATTTTTCTTTAAAATAAACAATGATACCGCCACTGTTAACTTTAGCCCTTTTATTCCAAACAGGTATTGCGCAGTTCAAACAATCATAACCATCAATATGAGTATTAGATATGGAAGAATTCCATGTTTCAGTAAAAAGCAAAATGTTAAATTTAGAGATAAAATTTAGGAAATCGACTGTGAACACTGAGCCGTTAATTATCAGTTTGTCGTAGGATAACAGAACAGAACAGAACAGATACTTTATTATGGACTTGAGCATTATAAGCTCATCATCATAATACTATGATTACAATAATAACATGTGACACATGACATGCAACAATACATAAAACAAACAGTGAGAATGTAAAGAGTTGAATGTTGAATGACTTTTAAATTTAAGGAATTAAACAGAACAGATACTTTATTATGGACTTGAGCATTATAAGCTCATCATCATAATACTATTTACACAAAACAAAGCTATTTTTTCTAATATAACAGTGTTTTTCATTTTGCATTAAGTTAATATATTTGTCCATACTTGTATGCGTATAATAATATTTTGGTATATATTTTCGTCTAAGTTCAGAATATACTGGGCATTTTAAAACAAAATGGTATTCATCTTCGATATCGTTAAGATTGCAGAATGTACACTTTCTTTCATTTCTATTTATTTTATTATGTCTACCAACTTCAATGTTCAATCTATGTGATGACAAACGTAGTTTAGCTAATGAATTCCTATATTTGAATTTCCAATGACGCTTATATACGATGACTGCTTAAACTTAACTTAAATTCTCTATAAATATCTAATGCAGATGAAACATCAATATTAGCTTTCCAGTTACTTATATAAATATCACGTAATCTACTTCGTAGACAGGTATAAATATATTAATATTGACAGATTCAGGAAAAGCCAAACATCGTTGAATCCAGCGATTGGATAATATCTCTTACTTTTGAACCATATGTAGAATTATTTTGTCTATTTAAAGTATCAATTTGATCCGCAGCACAGAAAATTAAAAATGCATTATCTTTTTTAACAGTGTAAATTTCAAAAAGTATTAATCATCCGTATATGCCTCTCAATATACAGAGGAATCTTCCAATCAGCATACAATGCTAACGTTTTGTTGACTGTTTAACATTTAAAATAATACTTACACACATTTGATAACACAGCACGCTTGCCATCCTGTTTGGTCTTGATTAATGTTTGAATGAGCTGTTTCCTTCGGTCCTGGATTGTTTTCGGGTATTAGTCACCGACGCGGATATATGTGTCTTTAATTTCAAACGAGCGTTTTTTAACTGAGATTTTGTCAGGAGTATGGCTGAAGTCACCACAATCGGTCTCTTCTTTCCATTGATGTATTTCCCCACACGATGTGCACGTTAATGACAAGCTTTTCGGCATCAGGCATCTGGAGCCTATCAGAGCAATACTTTTTGATGGTATGACAACAATCTTCCTCTTTACGGTCATCTGGTGTCACCTTCTCCTCAAACCCGAAGAAAAGCAGATTATCACGCATGGAGCGTGCCTGAAGGTCAAGGACAGTTTCGGAGAGATCGGAGTTTTCTTTGCACAATTTTGCACAATCATTACGCAACTGGTCAATAACGCCCTTCTCAAGCTTAAGGGACTGGTCAATGGAAACCTGTTTGGCCAAAATATCATCACATATCTGTGCATCAATCTCACGGCTGGCTTCAATTTCACAAAGATTTTTTGTTAATATCTCGGTTTGCAGCTTCCACTGATATGATCCGGGCCTCCATACTTGACATTTTCTGTGACAGGGAAGATACTTGTTTATCAATGTTGTCCAGCTTTTGTAGCCTGGATTCCATACTTTCAAGCTTACGTAATACTGTAGATTGGAAACCTGAGTCAATACACGGAGGGCTTGGTTGAAGCGGTTGTGATGGTGAGAACTGGAGTGGGGTAAAATAGCCAGCTTCCCCCGGGTAAGGGGGGATATGAGGGATTGACTGCATGTTTTGCATGAGAGGAGAAGCCTGTGGTTGAGAGATGTTCATCGAATTATCGAATTACCCACCCAGGAGAACTTTCCGACTTAGTCCGTATTTTGGTATTTTGGAATTGGCGCCCTTTGTCCCTTTAGATCTTCCCATTTAGAATAAAAACAGCACAGATGGTACATTATAGTCCAAAAGCGAATCATGAATATATAAACAAAGCATTTATAAACACAGATCCGAGTTTTTTAAAATAGTTATTTCGTTCAAAATCTCTTGAAACAAACGTCGAAAATATTTTTCTCTCAGAATTCAAAACACGTCCGCAACATTTGACGCATGCGCACTAAACCGTAGGAATACCATGAAAAGAAGCTAATACACCCTTCATTAAATTGTGACCATGGTCCATCAATTGATCGTTGGAATTTTATAGTGAATGAAAGACATTAAAGACTTCGAGCAAAAGAGCTTATAACTGCAAGTCATTGGATGTTTGCATCTGCACCGAGGTATTTCAAAGCATTTTAAGGACAATCAGTATAATTTTCATAATTTAATGATAGATGGATTGCTTAAAGTAATCCATCCATCATTAATTGTGATCATGTTCCATCAAGAGAACGTGTGAATTTTAAAGTAAATGCAAGTCTTTATAGACCTAGATCAAAAGCGCTCATAACTTCATCTCAGTCGATACTTACATTTGTACTGCAGTACTTTTGAGCATTTCAAGGACCATGATTATAATTTAATGATACATGTAGAGTAATTACCTTAAGTAAAATCAATGAGAAATAAAGACAGACAGTTGCGTACCGTATATTCTAAATCTTATTTCAATGGTGCAGCGTTTTTGGTTGGTCGAGTGTCGCTTTAAGAATACGTTAATCATAGACAACATTATTTTGGACTAGCAGTCTGTAGCTCTGTATTTTGCTACGAGCTGAATAGAACAGTTTGAAACCCCGCTTCGGTCTCGCGAGATGTCACTTTTCATGTTTTAAATTTTTCATTTATTACACACAAATATATTTTCAAGACACAAGAATTCTATTTATACAAGTTAAATTAATTTAGTAAATTTTCTGAAGAAATCAAATATTTATCGGTGAAACTGTCTTTGCGCCTTGTGTTTCCTATGTATTTGAGCCAGAAAAAACATAAGTGTATAATAAAAATAAATACATTTTGACTTATGTTTATTATATCAATCTAAAGATACTTAACACTATATAATTGGGGTGTTTGAACTTTAAGAGCAATTATTCATTTGTTGTCTTTTTTATCATAAGTGTATTTTTCCTTGCACGCGATTAGCGATGTCAGGGATCTATAGTGTCTTGTCGTGAAAGATTACGTGATGGCGGATTATAATTTTAAGAGCAGTTATATTAAGATTTTTATGTTCAATAATTCTCAGTTTAGCGGAAATGATTTGAAGAACTTTTTGAAAATATGAATATTTTAATATTTCACTGCACCTCATAAATCTTCTGTCTGATCAAATTTTAAGTTTATTCTTATAGCAAAATTTTAATTTCATCTGTTTAATACCTTCGAGGAAATCAGTCACGTCAAAGAGCAAAGTACCTTTATAAAAAAGATTCTAAATATGTTGGTCGGTGACGTTGGAAACAAAGATTCTGAAGATGTTGGTCAGTTATATTTCACTCCGAAATGAGACGAAAACCCACGTAAATCAACGAGCACTTCCCGAACGCCTATTTAACATGCTGGTGTAATTTTTGCACACATTATTCAATGGGAAATAAACATACATTTCAGATTTATCACCAGTCACTGACTGGCCAATTCAGATAAGCGTGTAATACGGGATATTGTCGATCCTTTGGTGAAATGGTCTATCGACATAAAAATAAATAACTTTAAGTTTAAACCGCTTTAACGCAGAAATCAAAAAGAAACTATCTTAAAAACAAAACCTCATCCTTAAAGTAAAGAATCGATATTATGCTAATTTGTATTATAAATGTCCAGTACTAAAGATATATCCTATGTACTTATGTGCCGTCAAAAATATTATCTGAACTGAATAATATCCAAAGAAATACTAAACTGCAATAAAATATATTGCATTTTATTTTTTATTATTATTATTATTTTTTGTTTGTTCATGCACAGTACTGTTGAGAAATGGTTGGGGAAAATAGAATATTTTAGCTTAAGAATGTATTTCTGTATGATAAATAGACTTTTTCTCTTTTCTCTTTTTTTCCACATATTATTTTTTGTTGCATTGGCTACCCTTGTTATCAATAATATTATCAGCGATATTTTTATCGCCATTCCTCATAAGAAAGAAAAGGAAATGAATCTTTAAGAAAAAGAACTGTATAATTTGTCAGGAATTTTTTTTATGAACGTTTTGCTGCATAACTTTTCAAATATAATTAGCAAAATCAAATTTACAATGTAATATTTCTAAAAATCTTGACACTTTCAGAATAATTGCTTTCTATTGTGTGTGTGTTTTGCAATATGCTACAGTTATTAAATGCATTTAATGAATGTTGTTTTATTACTCTTTTATTAAAGTGTCACATTTAGAAGCCGTTATATTTTTCTCTGACGTAACCCCTGTCGGTAACATCATTTATTTGGAGACTTTGGTTCCATAAGTAACATTAGGCTATAATTAAAAAAAATGTTTGTTTGCTGTGCTTCGACCCAGAAGATTTCAGAGGTAGGTAGATTGCAGGTAGGGATTTTCTTTTAAGTTTTTTTCTTTATTTTATTTTCAACCCTGACAAAGGCAAAGCTGAATGACCTTCGAGATTGAGGAATTGACGTACTGTTTAGCTTATTTTCTTCATCAAAGTTTCTCATGTTTGAATGAAAACTGCAGAGAATATCCGATTGTTAGTAGCATGAAACAGCTTTGAGAACGGAATGAATGAAATTAACCAAAACAGCGAAATTGGAAAACTGGAGATAAACACTCGACGTTCTTGGACTGATAAAGAATTTGAGACGGTACCAATTATGTTGAGCCTGTCGCTGCACGGCAAACAAACATATTTTCAATGATGGTCTTCGTTTGCGGTATCGGCGACATCTGTAACGAGTTTTTGAAAAAGAACAATGCAATTAGTTTGCAGACCATTATCTTTAACAATGAATATTTTCTTTCTAATTGTAGCATAGTAATTTGCGATGAGCTTTTTTGGTTGATTAAGAAATAAAAACTGTGTTTTTCGTCAAACATAACTTCATGGAATTTAAAGACAGCGCGGTCCAGTGGTAATATACACGACTACGGATCCGAAGGTTTTGTGCTCGAACCATGTTGGGGGACAATTAATAAGTTTCCAAAAAAAGTGAAGAGGAGAGGCTTATAAGACTAATGCATTTACGTCCTTTCGAGCTACTGTTGAACAAAGTGTTCAATATCGTAAGAGACCCTTAAAGATTATAAATGATATGTTGAACATGCATTTATTGATAGATATGAATCAACAGTTATCTCCCCCCGTCCCTAACTCATTCTCTCTCTCTCTCTCTCTCTCTCTTAACACAATCATTTATCATGGGATTATTTATATGAGAAAACAAACATACACACGTGTGTGTGTGTGTTTTATCTTAAGTAGTTGTGACCACAGTTTTACTCGGAAACTTTGGTAAAAACAAGAAACTGCATGTTCACGGCACACGACAGTCTTTTAGAATCCTTTCCTGCTAGTAATCTGCTCTCCAGTCGGTCTCGCGGGACAATTAAGCAACTTCAGCGCTAGCTATAAATATATACAGTTCCTGATCTGACCCCTAATCCAACGATGTTAAGTCAATACGACGAAGTGGATGAGGACCTATGTACTAGAAGTCTTCCTTATATGAATTACCCGAATGACTATGCTAGAATTAAAACTAACAACATAACGGGACTGATATTGATTATTAATTCAGCGACTTACCTGCTCGGCCACGGAGGTCCAAGTCTTTAAGCTGACGTCAAGTTTTAATTTTTTACGTATATATTTACTGCATTGCGTCAAATCGATTTAAATGCTACTTTATAATTATTATGTTTCTTCTTGGTCCCTGTATTCAAGCAATACGTTGAGCCTTGGTCAGTCAAAAATGAAATTGACTGTAAACGTGTTTTATTTTACAAGCTGATGTTTGCTACCACATCCATTCAAAGACATAAATGATAATTAAAAGCATTCAAATCCATGTTTTACCCCATTAAGATAGTTTGCAATACTTCTGATATTCACTTTATTTTCTTTTCAAAGAATTCGTCATTCAAGTGAAAAAAAAATGGTTTAATAAATGTTGTAATAAGTTATCCACACGCATGGGATTTGGACTGACATAAAATTAATGAAGATACCAGAATTTCTTCTCTGGGCCGATATGATCCAGCGTAGGTTTATTTTACAAGCTCAGAAATTCGACATATTTGAAATCTCAGGTCATGCTTATATAGAACATACGGAGAAAATAAATGATGTCTAAGGCACAATGATTCTTTAGGTTGCACTCCATACTAAAATTAAAGTTGCAGCCGTCAACGTCCCTAAAGCAATATATCCAAATTTCCTGATTCCAAACTACACAACTTGGAAAAAAGGAACCTTTTATTTAGAAAATACCAGTCATAATATCGCATATCTACCATGAAATTGTCCCAATTGTCACAGTACTAGCTGTGATTCATCCCGTAGAAGCCCATATTCTACTATGGGACTGGACTCCAAA
>CM037787.1:24875607-24903685 GCA_021229015.1 Solen grandis | reverse complement strand
AAAAATTAAAATTTCGAAAACATGTTTTCGTCGCTCCTGACTTTATTTTTTGTTCATTCTACATGATATTTTCACAAGTTATGTATTGTTATGTCTGAAAGGACCTCACAATTAAAAAGGTAAAAAGAAATTGCAAAGTTCAAGGGCATATTACGATTATTGTGTTTTTATTTGTCTCCAAATAGCTCCAAAACAAAAAATATTTCATTGAAAGTATATCAACAAAAGTTTTATTTCTTAAAGAGCCCTTTCCAGTGATGTTAAGTTTTTGAAGATCGGACTTGATTTGGTAATTTTACGGCAGTCCAAGTTTTGATCCTCTTTAGAACAATTGTAAATCAGTTTTTATGCTTCAAATTGTGATATATAAGGAATAGAATGTTTGACTAGTGCGACTTGTATACTTGATTGAACCATTTGCTGACTTGCTAGGTACCTAATAGTAAAATTTTAATCAGTTTTGGTTCTAATTTTGCCGCTTGGGGGCGATTAGCTTGAAATCACTATTAATCATTAAAAAAAAAATGAGGTCTGATTTATATGCGATTTTTTTTTTGCATTCTGTTCTTCAGTGACATCAATTTGAAATGATTCAAAAAAGATAATGCGATATTTCATGAAAATGATAGTAATTCAATGCAACAGTTGTTCGTAATAGTGTTGAGTGGCATATTGCATTGTCGTGTGTCATTTTATACTGTTGTTTGTCGTTTGCAATTGTTGTTTATCGAATACAAATGTCATTTGTCTCCATCATAAAGCAAAACACACATATAACATTGCAGTACCCGAAGTCCGTAAATTTTTTTTTCAAGTTTACGACTACATAACAGACAGGTAATACTCAAAAGTATTCTTCTTGGTAAAAAGTCTGATTATACATTGCGACAAAAATGTTTGAAAGATCACTGTAACTGATGATATCGCGATTTCATAACTGACAGGTAATACTCAACAATACTCTCTTGGGTAAAAAGTCTGCTTAAACATTGCGACAGAAAGGTTTGAAAGATCACTATTAACAGTATCAACAAGCAATTGAACGAAGAAATGTTTTTCGAATCATGCGACTCGTGAACTGAATGGAATTGCTTTCATGAAAACCGATGATATCGCGACTACATAACTGACAGGTAATACTCAAAAATCTTCTTTTGTGTAAAAAGTCTTCTTAAACATTGCGAAAAAATGTTTGAAAGATCGCTGTTAACATTATAAACAAGCCATTGAACGAATAAATATTTTTCGAATCATGCGATTCGTGAACTGAATGGAATTGCTGTTGCGAAAACCGATGATATCGCGATTGCGATTCTAGTTAGGTTTTTGCACCTCGCAGTGCGAAAACCTATTGTTCTTCTTCTGTTTTATTTTTTTTTTTTCGCTGGGCGAAAACTTGTTCTTCTTCTGTTTTTAGGTTTTCGCACCTCGCAGTGCGAAAACCTATTGTTCTTCTTCTGTTTTATTGGGTTTTCGCATCGCAGTGCGAAAACCCTTTGTTCTCGTTCTGTTTCTTTTTTTAGGTTTTCGCATCGCAGTGCGAAAACCTATTGTTCTTCTTCTTTTTTTCTGTTTCTTTTTTTTTTTTAGTTTTTGCTTCGTGAGAAAAGCCACATCTATGAAACTTTTATCAGTAATAACCACGTATTTGATAGATGATCCTAACGTCGAGAAATTTTCATCTTTGTTTGATTTTCCGCAGGGCGTTTATATGAATGTTTAATAAGCAATATCTCAATTATTTTTTTTTTTATTTTCTTCCCTTTTTTGTGACGGCATAGCTCCCAGGTGAGAAAAACACATCTATGAAACTTATCAGTAATAACACGTACTTGAGATGATCCTAAGTCGAGAAATTCATTTTTGTTTTGATTTTCCGCAGGGCGTTTATATGAAATATTATAAGCAATATCTCCATTATTTGAGGTCCGATTCAAATGCGGTTTTTGCACAATTTCCTTGTAAATAGCCCAATAAAATATGATAGGTTTCAAAAATTTGCGTATATAAAACTTTCGTGCTACAGGAGGTTGAATGTTCGAATCTCGCAAAAACTGTGATATAAGGGTAGGTCTACCAAAAACCTACCCATTTTATTCAGAGATGAGATAGGATAATTTTGTTTGTTGCATATGATCTGCAAGACATATACGCACAAAATATATGGGGTGGCGAATTCGGGAAATGCATGGTTTGTCCACAGTACGCGGTCAAACTTAACCAATATTTTTGAAAAATCAACATTTTAAAAGCATGACTTTTAAGGTTATTTGCAGCTCCTGAATTTATTTTTTGTTCAATCTTCATCATTATTTCACTGTTTATGCATTTTTATAAAACAAATAAAAACATAGAAAAAAAACCAGCGAAGATATGCAAAGGTCAAGGTCATATACCAGTTATTTTTATTTTCATCGGCATAAAATAGCCCTCAATCTAAAAATATTTTATAGAAAGTATATGAACAAAAGTTTTAGTTTGTGAAGAGATCTTTCCATTGGTGTTTAGTTTTTGAAGATCGGACTTCATTTGATCAAATTACCACAGTCCAAAGTTTGATCCTTTTATCAAACAAGTGTAAATCCGTATGTTTCCTCTTTTTTGCAGCTCCTGACCTTATTTTTTGTTCAATCTTCATTATTGTTTCACTGTTTATGCATTTAAATGATACAAATAACCTCATCGTAAATAACGATGAAAATATGCAACGGTCAAGGTCATTATACCGATTATTGTTATTTTTATCGGCACGAAATAGCTTCAAATCTAAAAATATTTTATAGAAAGTATATGAACAAAAGTTTTAGTTTGTGAGGAGATCTTTCCATTGGTGTTTAGTTTTTGAAGATCGGACTTCATTTGATCAAATTACCACAGTCCAAAGTTTGATCCTTTTATCAAACAAGTGTAAATCCGTATGTTTCCTCTTTTTTGCAGCTCCTGACCTTATTTTTTGTTCAATCTTCATCATTTTTTCACTGTTTATGCGTTTAAATAATACAAATAAACTCATAGTAAATAACGATGAAAATATGCAAAGGTCAAGGTCATTATACCGATTATTGTTATTTTTATCGGCACGAAATAGCTTCAAATCTAAAAATATTTTATAGAAAGTATATGAACAAATGTTTTAGTTTGTGAGGAGATCTTTCCATTGGTGTTTAGTTTTTGAAGATCGGACTTCATTTGATCAAATTACCACAGTCCAAAGTTTGATCCTTTTATCAAACAAGTGTAAATCCGTATGTTTCCTCTTTTTTGCAGCTCCTGACCTTATTTTTTGTTCAATCTTCATTATTTTTTCACTGTTTATGCATTTTAATAAAAGAAATAAAATCATAGAAAAAAAAATCAAGCATAATATGCAAAGGTCAAGGTCATATACCAATTATTATTATTTATATCGGCATAAAATAGCTCCAAATCTAAAAATATTTTATGGAAAGTATATGAACAAAAGTTTTAGTCTGTGAAGAGGTCTTTCCATTGGTGTTTAGTTTTTGAAGATCGGACTTCATTTGATCAATGACCACAGTCCAAAGTTTGATCCTCTTATCAAACAATTGTATATCCTATGGTTTTCCTCTTTTTTGCTGCTCCTGACTTTATTTTTTGTTCGATCTTCATCATTATTTCACTGTTTATGCATTTTTATAAAACGAATAAATTCATAGAAAGAAAATCAAGCTGATTGTTTTACCAGTTTTGTCATATGATCTGAATTTGATCCTAACGTTGAGAAATTTTCATTTTTGTCTTAGTTTTGCCGCTAGGTGGCGTTTTCTAAAAATGACTAAGGGCTAATAACTCTGTTATTTGAGGTCCGATTCAAATGTGATTTTTTGCATTGTGTTCCTTGTTAGAAACTTAATAAAATATGATGCGTTTCAATTATTTGCGTATATAAAACTTTCGTGCTACATGAGGTTGAATGTTCGAATCTCGAAAAAACGATGAAATAAAGGTAGGTCTACGAAAAAAGTCCCCATTTTTTTCAGAGATGCGATAGGAGAATTTTGTTTGTTGCATATGATTCGCAAGACATATACGCACAAAATATATGGTGTGGCGATTTTGAGAAATGCATGGTTTGTCCACAGTACGCGGTCAAACATAACCAATATTTTCAAAAAATCAACATTTTAAAAGCATGACTTTTAAGGTTATTTGCAGCTCCTGACTTTATTTTTTATTCAATCTTCATCATTTTTTCACTGTTAATGCAGTTTTATAAAACAAATAAATTCATGGAAAAAAAGTCACCCATAATATGCAAAGGTCAAGGTCATATACCAATTATTATTATTTATATCGGCATAAAATAGCTCCAAGTCTAAATATATTTTATAGAAAGTATATGAACAAAAGTTTTAGTCTGTGAAGAGATCTTTCCATTGGTGTTTAGTTTTTGAAGATCAGACTTCATTTGATCAAATGACCACAGTCCAAAGTTTGATCCTCTTATCAAACAATTGTATATCCATATGTTTCCTCTTTTTTGCTGCTCCTGACTTCATTTTTTGTTCAATCTTCATCATTATTTCACTGTTTATGCATTTTTATAAAACAAATAAAATCATATAAAAAAAACAACATAATATGCAAAGGTCAAGGTCATATACCAATTATTAATAATATTTATATCGGCATATAATAGCTCCAAATCTAAAAATATTTTATAGAAAGTATATGAACAAAAGTTTTAGTCTGTGAAGAGGTCTTTCCATTGGTGTTAAGTTTTTGAAGATCGGACTTCATTTGATCAAATGACCACAGTCCAAAGTTTGATCCTCTTATCAAACTATTGTATATCCATATGCTTCCACTTTTTTGCTGCTCCTGACCTTATTTTTTGTTCAATCTTCATCATTATTTCACTGTTTATGCATTTTTATAAAACAATTAAAATCATAGAAAAAAAATCAAGCATAATATGCAAAGGTCAAGGTCATATACCAATTATTATTATTTTTATCGGCATAAAATAGCTCCAAAACTAAAAATATTTCATTGAGAGTATATGAACAAAAGTTTTAGTTCTTAAAGAGCTCTTTCCAGTGATGTTTAGTTTTTGAAGATCGGACTTGATTTGGTCATTATACGGCAGTCCATAGTTTGATCCTTTTTTGGAATAATTGTAAATCAGGTTTTATGCTTCAAATTCTGATACATAAGAATAAAAAGTTTGACTTGTGCGACTAGTATACTTGATTGAACTATTTGCTGCTTTGCTAGGTACCTAACAGTAAAATTTTAATCAATTTTCTTTCTCATTTTGCCGCTAGGGGGCGCTTTTCTTGAAACCATTCTTTTGCTTATAACTCAAAAAGTTGAAGTCCGATTCGAATGCGTTTTTTTTTTTGCATTCTGTTCCCTGTTGATACCCTTATAACCTATGATAGGATTCGAGGGTCCGTGTGGCTGAAAGCTTTTGAGCTACGGAAGTTTGAATGTTCGAACCTCGCAAGAAAAAAAACTGTGCAAATGAGGGTAGGTCTACGAAAAAACTATCCGTTTTTGTTAGAGATCAGATAGAAGAATTTCGTCTCCGGCATACCTTTTGAAAGACGTATACACACAAAATATATGGGGTGGCGAATTTAAGAAATGCGTGGTTTGTCCAATAGAAACAGTCAAACTTCACTTAGATTAAGGAAAAATTAAAATTCCAAAAACATGTTTTTTGTCGCTCCTGACTTTATTTTTTGTTTATTCGTCATGAAATTTTCACACGTTATGTTTTGTTAAGTTTGAAAGGGCCTCACAATTAAAAAGTTAAAAAACATTGAAAAGGTCAAGGTCATATTACGATAATTGTGTTTTTTTAAATTTTTTTTTAATTAAAGTATAAAGATGTACTAGTGCGACTTATATGCTTGTTTGAACTATTTGCTGTTTTTGCAATTTTGTTTCTCATTTTGTCGCTAGAGGGCGTTTTGCTTAAAATCACTCTTTGCTTATAACTCAAAACGTTAAAGTCTGATTGAAATGCGGTTTTCAGCATTTTCTTCCTTGTTGACAGCACCACAGAATGTGATGGATTTCAAGGGACAGGGTATGGAAAAATATTTGCGCTAGAAGAGTTTGAATGTTCTAACATTGCAAAAAAAAACAACAACTGTGCAAATGAGAGTAGGTCTTCAAAAACCCTTTCGTTCTGTTTAATATTGAAAATTGTGACTGAGTTTAAATAAAGTGTTCAAGTTGATTAGGTTAAAAGCGAAAACCGAGATACCGCTTGCGGTTCTAGTTTTTTTTTTTCTTTTTTTTTTTCTAACCCTTTTTTGTGAACGGCATAGCTCCGAGGTGAGAAAAGCCACATCTATGAAACTTTTATCAGTAATAACAACGTACTTGGAGATGATCCTAACGTCGAGAAAATTTTTATTTTTGTTTTGATTTTCCCGCCAGGGGGCGTTTTATATGAAAATGTTTAATAAGCAATATCTCAATTATTTGAGGTCCGATTCAAAAGCGTTTTTTTTTGCATAATGTTCCTTGTAAATAGCCCAATAAATTATGATAGGTTCCAAAGATTTGCGTATATAAAACTTTCGTGCTACAGGAGGTTGAAAGTTCGAATCTCGAAAAAAATGTGAAATAAGGGTAGGTCTACCAAAAACGTGCCCATTTTAATCAGAGATGAGATAGAAGAATTTTGTTTGTTGCATATGATTCGCAAGACATATACGCACAAAATATATGCTGTGGTGATTTTGAGAAATGCATGGTTTGTCCACAGTACGAGGTCAAACATAACCAATATTTTCGAAAAATGAACATTTTAAAAGCATGACTTTTAAGGTTATTTCCAGCTCCTGACTTTATTTTTTGTTCAATCTTCATCATTTTTTCACTGTTAATGCAATTTTATAAAACAAATAAAATCATAGGAAAAAAATCACCCATAATATGCAAAGGTCAAGGTCATATACCAATTTTTATTATTTATATCGGCATAAAATAGCTCAAAATCTAAAAATATATTATAGAAAGTATATGAACAAAAGTTTGAGGTTGTGAGGAGATCTTTCCATTAATGTTTAGTTTTTGAAGATCGGACTTCATATGATCAAATGACCACAGTCAAAAGTTTGATCCTCTTATCAAACAATTGTTTATCCATATGTTTCCACTTTTTTGCTGCTCCTGACTTTATTTTTTGTTCAATCTTCATCATTATTTCACTGTTTATACATTTTTATCAAACAAATAAAATCATAGAAAAAAAAAACCAAGAATAATATGCAAAGGTCAAGGTTATATACCAATTATTGTTATTATCGGCATATAATAGCTCCAAATCTAAAAATATTTTATAGAAAGTATATGAACAAAAGTTTTAGTCTGTGAAGAGATCTTTCCATTGGTGTTTAGTTTTTGAATATCGGACTTCATTTGATCAAATGACCACAGTCCAAAGTTTGATCCTCTTATCGAACAATTGTATATCCATATGTTTCCACTTCTTTGCTGTACCTGACTTTATGTTTTGTTCAATCTTCATCATTATTTCACTGTTTATGCATTTTTATCAAACAAATAAAATCATAGGAAAAAAAAAAAACAAGCATAATATGCAAAGGTCAAGGTCATATACCAATTATTATTATTTTTATCGGCATAAAATAGCTCCAAAACTAAAAATATTTCATTGAGAGTATATGAACAAAAGTTTTAGTCTGTGAAGAGATCTTTCCATTGGTGTTTAGTTTTTGAAGATCGGACTTCATTTAATCAAATGACCACAGTTCAAAGTCTGATCCTCTTATCAAACAATTGTATATCCATATGTTTCCACTTTTTTGCTGCTCCTGACTTTATTTTTTGTTCAATCTTCATCATTATTTCAATGTTTATGCATTTTTATCAAACAAATAAAATCATAGAAAAAAAAACAAGCATAATATGCAAAGGTCAAGGTCATATACCAATTATTATTATTATTATTATCGGCATAAAATAGCTCCAAATCTAAAAATATTTTATAGAAAGTATATGAACAAAAGGTTTAGTCTGTGAAGAGATCATTCCATTGGTGTTTAGTTTTTGAAGATCGGACTTCATTTGATCAAATTACCACAGTCCAAAGTTTGATCCTTTTAACGAACAATTGAAAATTCATATGGTTCTTCTTTTTTGCAGCTCCTGACTTTATTTTTGTTCAATCATCAACATTTTTTCTTTGTATATACATTTAAATAATACAAATAAACTCATAGTAAATAACGATGAAAATATGCAAAGGTCAAAGTCATAATACCGATTATTTTTATTTTTATCGGCACAAAATAGCTTCAAATCTAGAAATATTTTATAGAAAGTGTATGAACAAAAGTTTTAGTTCGTGAAGAGATCGTTCTAATAATGTTTAGTTTTTGAAGATCGGACTTCATTTGATCAATTTACAAAAATATTCGAATAAAGTTAATATCAATCAATTATGTCTGCAGTTGAAACCAGTACTCTTACTAGTCAAGTTGAAAGCGAAAACCAAGATGCCGCTTTGCGGTTCTAGTTTATTTTTATTATTTTTCCAATTCCACCCATTTTTGTGTCCAGCCTAGCGGCCAGATGAAAAAAGCTACAGCAATGAAATTTTGGGCATGGAGTCATCTTTATCTGAACATGTGCCTAAATGGTCAAACGTTTCACTTTTGTTTCTGATTTAGCCACTAGGGGGCGCAATGCATGTAATCACTCTTTTGCTAATAACTCAAAAATTTGAAACCTGATTTAGATGCGGTTTTTTACATAATGTTCCTTGTTGACAGCCCAATCAAATATGATGGAAATCTCATCATCGAGTACGGGAAAAAAATTGTTCTAGGAGAGGTTGGATGTTCGAACCTTGGAAAAAAGTGAAATAATGCGGGTAGGTCTACAAAAAACCTTCCCACTTTTGTTAGAGATCAGATAGAAGAATTCTGTTTGCTGCATACGATTTGCAAGACATATACGCACAAAATATATGGAGTGGCGAATTTAGGAAATGCGTGGTTTGTCCTCTAGAAAAGGTCAAACTTCACTAAATTTTAGGAAAAATTAAAATTTCAAAAACCTGTTTTTGTCGCTCCTGACTTTATTTTCTGTTCATTCTTCATGAAAATTTTACACGATATGTATTGTTATGTTTGAAAGGGCCTCACAATAAAAAAGTAAAAAAACATTGAAAAGGCCAAGGTCATATTACGATAATAGTGTTTTTATTCGGCCACAAATAGCTCCAAAACTAAAAATATTTCATTGAGAGTATATGAACAAAAGTTTTAGTTCTTAAAGAGCTCTTTCCAGTGATGTTTAGTTTTTGAAGATCGGACTTGATTTGGTCATTATACGGCAGTCCAAATTTTTATCCTTTTTTGAAATAATTGTAAATCAGGTTTTATGCTTCAAATTCTGATACATAAGAATAAAAAGTTTGACTTGTGCGACTAGTATACTTGATTGAACTATTTGCTGCTTTGCTAGGTACCAAACAGTAAAATTTTAATCAATTTTCTTTCTCATTTTGCCGCTAGGGGGCGCTTTTCTTGAAATCATTCTTTTGCTTATAACTCAAAAAGTTGAAGTATGATTCGAATGCGGTTTTTTGCATTCTGTTCCCTGTTGATAGCCTAATAACATATGATAGGATTCGAGGGTCCGTGTGGCTGAAAGCTTTTGAGCTACGGAAGGTTGAATGTTCGATCCTCGCCAAAAAAAAACAAAAAAACTGTGCAAATGAGGGTAGGTCTACGAAAAACCTATCCATTTTTGTTAGAGATCAGATAGAAGAATTCCGTATCCTGCATACGATTTGAAAGACATATACACACAAAATATATGGGGTGGCGAATTTAAGAAATGCGTGGTTTCTCCTCTAAGAACGGTCAAACTTCACTAAATTTTAGGAAAAATTAAAATTCCAAAAACATGTTTTTTGTCGCTCCTGACTTTATTTTTTGTTAATTCGTCATGAAATTTTCACACGTTATGTTTTGTTAAGTTTGAAAGGGACTCACAATTAAAAAGTTAAAAAAACATTGAAAAGGTCAAGGTCATATTACGATAATTGTGTTTTTATTCGGCCCCAAAGTGCTCTAAAACTAAAAGTATTTCATTAAGAGTATATGAACAAAAGTTTTAGTTCTAAATAGTTCTTTCGTATAATGTTTAGTTTTTGAAGATTGGACTGGATTTGGTCATAATACGGCAGTCCAAAGTTTGACCCTTTTTTGGAATAATTGTAAAAATCAGGTTTTATGCTTCAAATTCTGATATATAATAAAAAAAGTTTGACTTGTGCGACTAGCATACTTGATTGAACTATTTGCTGCATTGCTAGGTACCTAATGGTAAAATTTTAATCAATTTTCTTTCTCATTTTGCCGCTAGGGGGCGCTTTTCTTGAAATCATTCTTTTGCTTATAACTCAAAAAGGCCCCAAAGTGCTCCAAAACTAAAAAATATTTATTGAGAGAATATGAACAAAAGTTTTATTTCATGAAAAGCTCTTTCCCGTGATGTTCAGTTTTTTAAGATCGGACTTGATTTGGTCATTTTACGGCAGTCCAAGTTTTGATCCTTTTTAGAAAAAATTTAAATTAGTTTTTATGCTTCAAATTGTGATATATATATAAGAAATAGAATGTTTGACTAGCGCGACTTGTATACATGATTGAACCATTTGCTGCATTGCTACGTACCTAACAGTAAAGTTTTAATCAATTGTGTTTCTTATTTGGCCGCTAGGGGGCGCTTGTCTTGAAATCACTCTTTGTAACTAAAAAAATGGAAGTCTAATTTTTATGCGATTTTTTGCATTCTGTTCCTTGGTTACATCTATTTGAAACGACACTCCAAAATTAATGTGATATTTCATGAAAATGATGGTTATTCAATGCAACATTAGTTCGTAATAATTTTGAATGTCATGTCGCATTGTCGTGTGTCATTTTATACTATTGTGTGTCGTTTGCAATTGTTGTTTATCAATTACAATTGTCGTTTGTCACCATCATAAAGCAACACACACATCTAATGTGGCACTAACTGAATTCCGTAAAAAAGTTTTCAAGTTTGCGACTACATTACTGACAGGTAATATTCAAAAATATTCTTTATGGTAAAAGGTCTGCTTAAACATTGCGACAAAAATGTTTGAAATGTTTGTTAACATATGGTGGCATATTTCTGCCAGCCACTTATCCACTTAGCTATGTCGAAACTTTTCTGAAAATTTGTCACATATTCAGTTATTATCTGGCAAGTAGAACATTTTCAAGTTATCCACTTAGGTATCTTAACAGGACTAAACTGTCTGTTAGGGCCCACTACTGCCAATCACATATTCACTTAGGTTAACTGGATATCTTGCTTTTTTTCCGATAAATATGTGAAAGAAATGCTTGTTATCCACATAATTTAACTGACTAACTTGAAAAAAGGCGAGATAACCAGTTATCTTAAGTGAATATATGGCTGGCAGTAGTGGGCACTAACAGGCAGTTTTGTTCTGTTAAGATACCTTAGAGGATAACACGAAAGTTTTCTACTTGCCAGATACTAACTGACTATGTGACAATTTTTCAGAAAAGTTTCGACATAGCTAAGTGGATAAGTGGCTGGCAGAAATATGCCACCATATTAACAGTATTCAACAAGCCATTGAACAAAGAAATATGTTTTTCGAATCATGAGACTCGTGAACTGAATGACATTGCCTTCACGAAAACCGATGATATCGCGATAGCGGTTCTATTTATTATTGTACCCAATGATCAAGGGGAATACATGTAAGTGGCAACTGCAGTGCTTATAACTTTTCTGAAACCTCTTTGTAGATACTGATGAAACGTGGCATGAATAACCTGGGTAGCTATCCACAAAAGCTGCTTAAACAAACTTGTTCCATGCAGACCTCTGGTTATCATAGCAACCAACAAAATTTTATAAAAAAAACTCTTATAAATCTTCACCTATGACACCAATTGTCAGAATTCCATTTCATTTAGCACAAATGGTCATTGCACTGTACCATAATTGCTAAAACAAAGTTGAACCTTTTGAAAAATGAGGCCATAGGAGGCTGGTTTCCGAAAATACTCTATTTAGAAAAGTTCAAAATTATTCTTCTGTAAAACCAAAGGTTAGAATATAATTTTCTTTTTGATTTAATGGTCACAGCATTGATATCTACTATAATTGCTAAAATATTTTTAATCTATGGAACACTAGACCCCCAGAGGGGTCTTCTTGTTTCCTTTTAGACGATATAAAAAAAGTTCTTTTTTTTTTATTTCTCAAAAACTTCTTTCTTGTATCGGATGAAACTTTACAGAATTGATCAGTATCAAATTAAGTCAGAATACTGTCAGCAAGTTTGGGTTGGATGAATTATTACAGAGTTCTTCTTCTTTGTATTTTAAGCAATATGTCTATATAATGTGCATGCATTCAGATTCTTGTCTTCATTTTTTCTCAAAACAAAGTCTAGATGTGCAATAGCACGTTTCATTGGAATGTTTTATCACAGAGTTATGACCTTTCTTTAGCAACATAGAGTACCTACAGATTCTTGTCTACACATCTCCAAAACTCCTATCTTGAATTGAACAAAACAACTGTATTGATTGGTTCCATGTCTTGTCAGCATGTTTAGTTTTGTTGAATTATCAACAGTGTTATGGCCCTTCATAGGATCACCCTATGCCCCTTGATCCATGCAGAACACTGGTTGCCATGGTAACCAACAGAATTTTACCTTTAAACTTCAAAAGTATCTTCCTCTGAAACAAATGGTCAAAATTTAATTTCATTTGGGATAAATAATCACCTCATAACTCTTTCTCATAATTTACAAGGGGTGTTCGAAAAGTATCCGGAAAACTGCCATAACTTATTTATTGATATGAATATTAGAAAGAAATCTTGTAAAGTGAATTTTTTATATAATTTGAACTTAATCTGAAAGCTAAAATTAAACAATTTTATTTTATTTTTGTACAAATGGTCATCTAATGGCTGTCTACCATAATGGTTTGGATAAAGTTGATCCCTTGAAAAATGGGGCCCCTAGGGGTCGGGTAGTTTCCTTTTTATACTCCACATAAAAAAATCGTAACTCTTCTATGAAAACCATAGTAAGAACTTAATTTCTTTGGCATGAACATAGCTGTCTACCATAATTGCTAAAATAAATTGATCTTTTGAAAAAAAGGGTTTCTGGTAGTTTCCCGATATAGCTTTCTATAGAAAACTTCAAAATTATTCTTCAATGAAGCCAATGTCTAGAATTAAATTTCATTTGAAACAAATGGTCAAATCATGGCCATTTACCATTATTACTAAGGTAAAGTTGATTCCATAAAAATGAGGCCCCCAGGGATTGGCTTGTTTCCTTTTATAAATACTTAATATAGAAGATTGCAAACATCTCTTTATATGAAACCAATGGTAAGAATATAATTTCTTCTTTCGTGTATGGCCAACTCATGGCTGTCGGCCATAAATGCTAAAATTAAGTTGATCTCATGAAAAATGAGGCCCTTAGGGGGTGGGTTGTTTTCTAATAAAGCTTCATACAGAAAATTTAAAAAATCTTCTCCTATAAAGCATATGGGCAGAATTTGATTCCTTTTTACACAAATGGCCACCTTATGTCTGTCTACTATTATTCCTAAGATAAAGTTGATCCCATGAGAAATGAGGCCTCAAGAAATTTAAGAATTCTGAAACCTAAATCTGGTTGCTGCTGGAAGTAGTGATATGAAGTGATTTGAATGGCTTTAAATAAACTCATGTACTATGGTCAGATTTCTAAGACCATCACAGCCCTTTTGTATGCGATGCAGGTGCAAATCCCAGCAGAGAGTTTTTTTCGCGTTTTTGTCACATTAAGTTGAAAGTATAAAAAAAACTTATAAATGAAAAACGTTTAGAAAAATTGTAAGTTACTTAAAACACATTTTGGAGGTTTTTTCCTGTGGAAGTTTAGGGACAAAAATCAACTAAATTTCTAGTTTTCTCAAAAGATCACATTGGAAACATAACTTGGAAATTACACAGTTCTTTGAGAATGGAAAAAAAAAATATATGTTTGCATTTATATTTACTGGTCAAATTGTTGCCTTGTTTTGTGAACAGCAGGAATACTGATATTTTCAATGTTCCTGTATTATTATGTTTAGTACAGAAATGAATTTTAAATATGGACTTTTCGGTTTCCTTGTTCATAAATGATCATCTATGGTTAATTATAGAAACATTAATTAACTGATGAAAAATCAACACAACTTAATTATATCTGTATTAATTGTACCACTGTCCTTGTTTTACAGGGAAGTTTTTGGCCTAGGGGAGTAAAAATGCGATACATTTATTAACTTTATTGAAACTTCCACCGAGTTCATCAAATGGCATAAATTAATTTAACATAGGCTAATATAGGAAAAACTAGAAAGTATTCTTCTCAGAAACCACAGTGCCTTGAGTTTAGATATTTGGTGTGTAGCATTGTCTAGTAGACCTCTACCAAGTTTGTTCAAATCATGGGCATTGGGTCAAAATTGGCCCCGCATCAGGGGTCTCTTGATTTTACATAGGCTTATATAGGAAAATAAACAAGGAAAATCTTCTTGTCAGAATCCACATGGCCTGGAGTTTAGATATTTGATGAGTAACATTGCTTCAAGGACATTACCAAGTTTGTTTAAATCATGGCCTTAGGGTCAAAATTAGCCCCGTCCCAGGGATCACTTGATTTAACAACAGACTTATATAGAAAAAAGAAACCCTAACAGAAAAATCTTTTTGTCAGGAACCACAAGGCCTGGAGTTTAGATGTTTGGTATGTAACATGACAACATGTAACATAAGTGTACATCTACCAAATCTACTCATATCATGACCCTGGGGTCAAAATAGCCTCATCCCAGGGGTCACCTGATTTTACAGACTTATATAGGGAAAAAATGAAAAATCTTCTTTTCAGAAACCATAAAGCCTGGACTTAAGATATTTGGAATGTCACATGACCTAGTGGACATCTACCAAATCTGCTCACACCATGGCCATGGGATCAAAATTGGCCCCGCCGAAGGGGTCACTTGATTTTACATAGACTTATAAAGGAAAAAAAAGAGAAAAATCTTGTCAAAAACCACAAGATATTTGGTGTGTAATATGGCCTAGTGTACTTCTACCAAATTCATTCAAATCATGGCCCTGGGGTCAAATTTGGCCCTGCCTCAGGGGTCACTTGATTTTACATAGCCTAACGATATCAGATGAGCGATCCAGGCCATTATGGTCCTCTTGTTATGTAAATAATAGATCTTATTTGCTGCATGATTTTTTTTTTGCTTGGTAACAACGTGGACCAAACCATGCTTTCTTGTTCTTGTTATTATATATTTTGGTATATGTAAATGCTTTCTTTGGGGAGTTTTAGAATAAGCTTTATAACTGGTGTGTAACAGATTCAGTTGTGTTCTTATATCCCTTTCGGGATCATTCAATTGTGTACAAATATTATTAATAAGATTCAAATCTAGATTTTCAACAGATTGTTGTTGTTTTTTTCAGTCGCCCGTCCAATCTTGGAAATGGCTTGGCATATTTCGAGTTAATATTGTTATCGCATTCAGATCGATTGTGTCTTGCTCGAATTGATGTTGACCATGATAAAGCAGTAAGTCCGTTGGAAAAGAGCGTGTCAGTTTCTATAACTTCAAATAACTGTAGGCTATCAAAACAATTACATAATCTATGACAGAAAGTGTATTCACCGATATCTGTATCCATACCTACTCGACCATTAAGTATAAACAGATAGTTATTACGGCATATATCTATAATGCGAAGCCCGTGCGCATTGGATCTCGGGTCTTTTGAACTTCTAGTCAGTGGGATTGACAGGTTATCCAAATGGGAATATTTGTTTAAATGCGTTTGAGAATCAATGTCAATATCAAATTGGTCATTCAAAAAGGGTCGAAGGGTATAAAACTGGGATATTTGAGACCTGAGCATTCATATCTCAATACATCCATATATATTTATATTTACCGCACATGTCTGTAATTTCTTGGTCAAGTAAATTCATTTCATCAAGATTATAGAATTTTGAGTTTTCGGGCGACAAGTAAATTGTACCTGATAAGGAATTCTCAGATAGGTTGATTAAGGAATTACTTATCTCTACCCATAATACATAGTGAGACTGACTTCCAAAGCAGTGATATGTTCGGAAATGTTCTCTCGTGTATATATCCCAATGCCTCCAGATTTACGTCGATAACTTTTTTTTGTGTTCAGAAATAACATTATCTGTACAATCTGTATGAGTTTCGCTTAAACAAACAATGTCGCAATTACTAATAAATTCTTTAAATTCAGGGTAATTAAGTCGTTGTTTCAGGCCACAAACATTTAATGAACAAAACCGTAGGTTTTAATTATCTACACCAAACGAATTAGATAATGTACTACCCCGCACGTCCTAGAGAATGTCATTATTGCGACCTGGGGTATCGGTGTTTGTGTCAGTGTCCCAAAGGCGTCGGAAATCCCATGGACGTTGGAAGGGCATCCGTTACATTGGGGGCGCACATATAGTAAACCCAACACCTGTGTTCACAAACTGTGTAATTAAATCATTAATATAAATCAAATATAAAAAAAAAAACACTGGTTCCCTGTGTCGCAGATTCTTTAACAGGGAACCAGTGAGACAGGTAATTTTGGTACGGTACACAGCTAGATATATCAGTATGCAATGCAACAAATCTGAGCCACAACTGATCGGTTATAACTGAGTTATACAATTTATAAAAGAGACCATCATGCCAAACTCTATCAAAGGTTTGTCTACAGTCTAAAAATTAAGCATATAACTTACTTCGATTCTCTTTACAATAATGTATACATTCTAAGACAATTCCGCGATACTTAATATGCTCAATATAGACACCATCGATACCGCCTGCAAGTGCAATTTCGCAGCTTTCTATTTTATCTTTCTCTTTATACATGTAACTAAAAGTAGAAGACTTAACTCGATGAACAAAATATGTGACATGATCGTAAAAGTCGGATTCATAATCCGTATTTTCTGTATCACTGTATAACTCTTTAAAATAATCCCCAACGCATGTGAGATTTCTTTAGGGTCACGTATAGTTTTCGTATCAAATATCAACTCACTACCAGCAGATAAAGTGTTCCTTTTATTCTTTGCATTTAATAATTTCCAAAATAGAGGGTTATCTACAGACGATGCATTGACGATTTCTTCATATATATGACGCATATACTTTTCCGTTCCAATACGTTTCCAACTTTATAATAGGTTTTACATATTACAATTGACAATTATTTAGCTACGCCGAATAACTTTTTTAAAGCTATTTCTTACTTCTTTTTGTCCTTTTCATCCATTTCCTGTAATTACCATTACTTCGCCAGTTTAGTGAGAACTACATACATCGACTGGTTGTATAGTTTTACTATTAATGGTACAAACTCCACACAGTGATCTCCCTTGCAAGCTAAAAAAAAAAAAAAAATCACTGCCGTCACAAATGATGGTAAGCTATCAAAATGGCGTCTCCGTCTGCGGTAACAACAACAAAAATATTTTTTAAATTGATTTATTATTTTACCACAAGGCGATATTTGATGTTTATTTAAGAATACATACTTAGGGATATGACACAGAAAAATAAATATAAAAAAAAAAATGAAAAATGAAAAAAATAGCTAAATTCTGTTAATCTTTACTTGTGGTGGCAGTGGTTATCTACAACTGTGAGGGGAGGTAACTACTGCGGCGGAGTTTGCTCATGGTACACCGACATTTGTTGATAAAAGATTCACAACCACAACACATTTAATGGAGATCAATATCTTGTTGACTTTTTAGGGAGAACGAGAGTTTTATCCTGCGATTATTTTTCTACTGTAAGTTAATTTCAACGGAATTAATTTCTAAGGTGTTATGCTCATCCGCAGAAAAGCAGAAATAAATTAACCGCAGAAAAAAAACGTTGTACGTTAATTACTATTATAATGATAAAGAAGCATAAATGTTATTTAAAAAGGACATTGATATTGTAAAATAAAATATATATATTTTACTTGTTTAAGTATTACTTATTTCATAGATATGATAAATTGTAATCTTGAAGTTACGATCCTTTTGCTATTTTTAACTTATCAAAACGTTCATATTTTCAATAAACAGTAAATATTCCGAACACAAGAACAAACGAAATGAATGCCGAATAGCATTACATTTAAAGTCACTTGATAAGAAATGAAAACAGATAATTTAAATAATATATTAGTAAAAAATATGTAAGAAAAAATCGTGTGGTACATATATGGAACGCCAAATCTACATAAACTCAAATATTTAGATATCTTCAATTCAATTGTTGATATCAATAATTATATATTGAAATCAACAATTGATTTGTTGATATCATTAATTCATTAGAAGTTCTTTCCAAAGCATTGTTGATTCTTCAAATGATTTGTTGATATCAATAATTCATTTGAAGATATCTCTAAATATTTGAAAATATCTTCAAATATTTGAGTTTATGTAGATTTGGCGTTCCATATACATAATAAAAATAAAGGATAACACACTAAATAGCATAATGAGTGAACTTGTGGATATCCCCCGATTCCGTAGTATCATGATAGCTTATTTCATTTATTTGATATCTAAATTAGATGTCTTCATGCTAGACCAAATAATAGCCTATACTCGTAAATCTATTTAAGGACCATTTGTGGCTGCTCTGACGAACCAGTTCGGTTGCCGAGCGGTTGTAATCGCCGGATCTGTCATCACATGTGTTAGCCTCATTATCAGCATATTCGCGAAAAGCATCTACTTCCTATTTGGAACACTTGGAGTGGCTGCAGGTATCATTTTATTTGCAATAAGCCAAAATATCCTACTTGAAGCATCATTTCATTACTCGCAGATTTGATAATTACGATGGAAGTAACCACATGCATGACTACTAAAAGTTTCCGTTCATCATTTCAGGACCAATAAGAAAATGATATTTAAGCAGCTCGCTCACAGATGGTCATTGACTTAGAATTTTAACTATATGTGTGCATTACGTCTATCAATACCTATCTAAAGACACATGGTCTCCATATGTACATGTAACCTCCCGGGATTGTAAAAAGATTGGCAGTTTTCCAATCACAGGCAATCACCTGCTTCGGGGATACCGTATTCTATATACAACCGATTTCGTCGAAGTTGCTATTGTAAAAATAGCGTTCTCCCGTGTAATATGACCTACACTTGTCGAATTTATTTGTCAGAAAACAAACGCTTCATCAACATTAACGAGGGTGAGTGGAAAAATAGTTTCTTTTTTATTTCTACTGATCATCTGTGAAAGATCTGCTTTAATATGTATTATAAAATATACTTGCAACGTATAAATGTAAATTTTAGTTCCAAACAGGGGGGCCTTTACTAATGCTTTATATGTAAAACAATTATTTAGATGTAGTTGATTTATTGTTGATGTTATTGTCATTTGAGGTTTTGGCTATGGGATGATGTACCTGCCGTCAATAGTTTGCGTCTGCAAATATTTTGAAAAACGTCGTTCTCTAGCAACAGGAATTGGTGTCAGCGGAAGTGGAATTGGAACGTTTATCTTCAGTCCACTTTCAAGTTACTTAATCGAGGAATATACTTGGAAAGGTGCAGTCCTTATAGAAGCAGCCATTCTACTGAATTGTATTGCAGTGGGGCTTGTTTATCTGCCGCTAGACCAGGAAGACATCGGTTCTCAAAGGACTATAAAGCTGATTGATGATGAACGAACATCAATTAAAGCTAATCAAGTGCTATATGGCAGCATAAAACAACCAACTATCACAGAAACTGACCCTTCTGAAAACGAAGGCAATTCAGTTTGCATTACTGCTAATCCACGGCCAGTCACTGATATGGACGGCTTGAAGCATGGACCATGGACGAAGGCGCTCAAGGAATTTTACAAAGGACTGTTGATGTTGCGGTATTTACCGTTTGCAATGTTTGCTGTATCGACTTTTTTATACTATGTCTTTTATCTGTTCCCATACTTTTACCTGCCGGACACAGCTGTCGAAGCAGGTAAGTTAACAATCACTGTTTTTATGCATACATTCTAAAATATTTTGAAATCTAAACAATCATTGAAAGTGCAATTATACATTTAAATAATGATAATATTATTATTATGGAATTACAATGACTTAAACATCCAAATCTGCAAACCATTCTGGTCTCTAGGTTAGATTAAACACACAATCTTTAAATTCATTCCGCGGTGGATCACCGTACATTGGATACAGCATCCCAAATGAGCAGAAACCAAGTCGATACTTTGACTGAATCTAATACGATATATATTTCTGTTATTAAATAAGTAAAGACATAAATACTTCTTGATTAATAATGGAAAGTGTTTTATTTATCCTGTAAATTTGCAGAAGTTTCAGCTATGTTTGAAAGGAGGGAAAAAAGTCCTTAAATGTGACTGCTCGCTGAAAATGTTTACTGACGTTCCCACTATCTAATATATAGTTTATATGTATAGTATATAAAAATTCTGAATCGGACGATTCGTTCCTTTTTTCAGCTTGTACTATGTGCCAAATATTGTCCATCAAAGTTTTCTCCTTAAAAACATAATACATGAAACGGTTTTTCAGAGTGTACTGGGAATAGTTATATTTGTACTGGGTAAAGATAGATGCTGGGGGTAGTCATGCGAAAATTGAGACCTGGTAGTCATTGATGTTTTAAATGGGCGTCGTCAAATGTATTGGTGATGAAATGATTTTAAAGATCGTTTTACAATCCAATAAATTGACTTTTTAGCTCATCTGAGCACAACGTGCTCATGGTGAGCTTTTGTGATCGCCTTTTGTTCGTCGTCCGTGCGTGCGTGCGTCCGTTTTCAACAATTTCTTTAAACAACATCTCCTTCTAAACTACTCACTGGATTTTGATAAAACTTCACCCTGGGGTCAAAATTGGCCCCACCCAAGAGGTCACTTGATTTAACATAGGCTAATATAGGAAAAAAAACTTGAAAAATCTTCTTCTCAGAAACCACAAGACCTGGAGTTTAGATATTTGGTATGTAGCATGATCTTATGACTCTCTACCAAGATTGTTCAAATCATGACCCTGGGGTCAAAATTGGCCCTGCCCAAGGGGTCACTTGATTTAACATAGGCTAATATAGGAAAAAAACTTGAAAAATCTTCTTCTCCGAAACCACAAGACCTGGAGTTCAGATATTTGATAGCATGACCTTATGACTCTCTACCAAGATTGTTCAAATTATGACCCTGGGGTCAAAATTGGCCCCGCCCCAGGGGTCACTTGATTTAACATAGGTTAATATAGGAAAAAAACTTGAAAATTCTTCTTCTCCGAAACCACAATGCCTAGCCTTTTGATTTTTGGTATGTAGCATGATCTTATAAATCTCTACCAAGATTGTACAAATCAAGACCCTGGGGTCAAAATTGGCCCCGCCCCAGGGGTCACTTGATTTAACATAGGCTAATATAGGGAAAACTTGAAAAATCTTCTTCTCAGAAACCACAAGGCCTGGGGTTTAGATAGTTAGTGTGAAGCATTGTCTAGTAGATCCCTACCAAGTTTGTTCAAATCATGGCCCTGGGGTCAAATTTGGCCCTGCTCAGGGGTCACCTGATTTTACTTAGGCTAATATAGAAAAAAACTTAAAAAATCTTCTTCTCCGAAACCACAAGGCCTGGGGTTTAGATATTTAGTGTGAAGCATTGTCTAGAAGATCACAACCAAGTTTGTTCAAATCATGGCCCTGGGGTCAAAATTGGCTCCGCCCCAGGGGTCACTTGATTTCACATAGGCTAATGTAGAAAAAAAAACTTGAAAAATCTTCTTCTCAGAAACCACAAGGCATAGAGTGATGATATTTGGTGTGTAGCATTTTCTAGTGGATTTCTATCAAGTTTGTTCAAATCATGACCCTTGGTTCAAAATTGGCCCCGCCCCAGGGGTCACTTGATAAAACATAGGCCAATATAGAAGAAAAAAAACCTTAAAAAATCTTCTTCTCAAAAACCACAAGGCCTGGGGTTTAGATATTTGGTGTGCAGCATTGTCTAGTAGATAACTACCAAGTTTGTTCAAATCATGACCCTGGGGTCAAAATTGGCCCAGCACCAGAGGTCACTTGATTAAACATAGGCTAATACAGAAAAAAAAAACTTGAAAAATCTTCTTCTCAGAAACCACAAGGCCTGGAGTTTAGATATTTGGTATGTAGCATTGTCTGCTGGGTCTCTACCACGTTTTTACAGATCATGACCATTGGGTCAAATTTGGCCCCACCAAAGGGGTCCCTGATTTTTTACATAGGCTGATATAAAAAACAAAAATTAACAAGGCCTGGTGTTTTTTGTGGAATTTTTAAACCCGGGGTCAAAATTGGCCCCCCCCAGGGGTTTTTTTAATTAATATAGGAGAAATCTGAAAATAATCTTCTTCTCAGAAATCACAAAGCCTGGAGTTTAGATATTTGGTATGTAACATGTGCTAATAGACCTCTACCAAGTTTTTTCAAATCATGAATCATGCATTGTCTAGTGGATCTATACTTAATTTGTTCAAATCATGACCCTGGGGTCAAAATTGGCTCTGCCCCAGGGGTCACTTGATTTTACATAGCCTAATGATACCAGGTGAGCGATCCAGACCATCATGGCCCTCTTGTTTTTAATATGACGTAGATTTTTTCGGCCGTTGGCTGTTTTGTTTTCACCTGAATTCCTGTCTAAACTTAAAGGTGAAAGTCATTAAACAGCAGATGAATACTGTAAGTTTTGATAGATCGACTTAAAAATCGAAAGTATCCCTCCAGAAAAAAAATCAGCTTGTTTCGTTTGTATATATACATTCATAACACATGTCTTAACGTTCAAATTAATTAATTCAATCAAACACACACACACACACACACACACACACAGAACATATCTAAAGGATGAAAAAAACACATGTCGAATTTGAAACCTTCAGACTTCTTCGTATCCTGGAAATCGTACAATGTATCATACTATATGGAGGATGCACTCCAAGCTTGTTTTGCATAGTGATAAGTATAATTTTGGTTATTTAATGTTCATCCTTTCTCTGACAACTGCTGGAATGCAGGTGACTCAAGTGTTTCGACTTGACTTGATTTGACTATTTGAGTTTACCGTCGCTTCGACAGTATATGAGTCATATAGCGACGCCCAGGAAATTACAGGTGAAAGAAGAACCACCGGCCTTCCGCAACCCAGCTGACTTGACTTGACTATTTGAGTTTATCGTCGCTTCGACAGTTTTTCAGTCATATAGCGACCTTTAGCTAATAACAGGTAGGAGAAGACCCCGAATGCACGGAGGCATCCGCGTAGAACCACCGTCCTACCGCAAGCCATCTGGAAGGCTTCCTTACATAAAAATCCGAATGACCCTGCCGGGATTTGAACCCACGTGGTAAGGGGCTGAGTGAGTGCTAAAGTCAGCGACTTTACCCTCTCGGCCACGGATGCCCCCAAGTGTTCCGAGGAATACCAATCCAGTTGTATATAGCGACCTTTAGCTAATAACAGGTGGGAGAAGACCCCGAATGCACGGAGGAATCCGGGTAGAACCACCGACCTACTGCAAGCCAGCTGGAAGGCTTCCTTACATAAAAATCCGAATGACCCTGCCGGGATTTGAACCAAAGTGGTAAGGGGCTGAGTGAGTGCTATAGTCAGCGACTTTACCCTCTCGGCCACGGATGCCCCCAAGTGTTCCGAGGAATACCCATCCAGTTGTATTACCTGAAGGGACGTATTATGTTGTGAACTGGTCGTTCGTCTGTCCTATCGTCAGCAATTTCATATCTACTCTATATATTTTGAACGCTTGAATGATATTTATAATACTTTCGTCTAGTGTCCTCTCATCAAGATGCAGAACAATCTCATTAAAATCAGATTCAGTATACTAACTGGATCTGACCACATCGTATAGAGGGTCGTCACAGATGGACAATTGTATAAGCCAATCAAATCGGCGGCTACAGAATCGTTCGGTACATCAGGGGGAAGTAACCGCATCGATCTCACAATAGGGTATAAAGATGTCCAAGGGGTGGGGGGGCCAATGTTTTTTTCAGGATGGGAGGTTCTTTTTGTTACTCTTAAAAGAATGATAGAAAAGCCAAAACCCAGCGGGGTGGGGGTGGTCATGACCCCTAACCCCTCCCGCTGGAGGAAACTGGAAAATCGTTTCTGAATAAAGGCCTCCACTGGACAATAAAGCATATTTGTTTCTGGTTTGCTTTAGAATTTTCGTAACAGCGATGAGTAAAACTTGTTTTGGAGCTCTGGGTACAAGCATTTTAAAGGAAAAGGTTTATCGAAATACCAAATTATGAAGGTCATGCAACAGATGGGTGTGATGTTCGTGGTCGATTTCTGTCAGATAATTCGAAGATAAATTTCTTAAGTCCATTAAACGGCTTCTCAAAGATAAGTGCACGTATGAGAAAATTTAATATATTGTCAGTGGAATTTTAACTACCCGTATATTAGGTTTGGAGATGTCAAGCTTAGTGTCATTATTTCCCTAGGCTATATACATCAGCAACAAACCGTTTAGTGTTGTTATAAACCGCATATCTTATCTTTTAGACATAAGTATACCCTAGTATGTCCACCATAATTTTCCATGTCTTTAGATATCTATCGCATGCACCGTTTTAACATTAATGGACCCCTCTAGACTCCAGACATAAATATCCCAGGTACATATAAAACCTATACCCCGTTTTTTTTTCTAATTCATATCTATACTCAGTACATTACCGCTGGACATATAAATAGGAAAAAAAAACATGCAAGTGTCATCTAATATCTCACTAATCTTTAGCGCATTGAAACTTGAGATAGAAATATAGATATTCACCGATTCAGATTTTTTATTCAATAGTCGATTTTCAATTGTAATCATTAAGTTATCGTTCAAAACACTAGGTCACGTCCGTGAGCAATCTCGCTTCACCTCCATTTATTTTCTATTTTTAAAGTAACATCGTATGTAATTAAGATGTCAGCACATCTAGACAATATATGACGAACTGGTACTCCTCTTAATTTAAAACGTCTTTTTATTTAATAACCTGTAAAAATATTGATGTGACTGCTAGCGCAATCTTTGTTTTCTGCTCATTTGGCCAGCTATATCCGGTGAACGGTGACACACCGTGCATACGGAAGTCGATGATCAAGGCTAAACTAAGTACTGACCCAATCTTTGGACCATGCGATTCACTATATCTAAAGAAGATTATTTATTTGTACGTTCCACGTAAATCAAAAAGCTGAAATTCTTCTGACATGTTTCTGTTTCTTCTGATATCAAGGAATCAGCGAGTTTAAAGCCTCGTGGTTGGTGTCCGTTGTTGGGATTACTAACACACTTGGACGTATTCTGTTTGGCTTCCTGTCGGATCTAAAGGGCGTCAACAAGCAAATGCTTTTCAGCGGCGTGTTGCTGGTGGCAGGCATCTCTACTACGATCGGCAATCTCTTCTTGTCCTTCGAATGGCTTCTGGCCTACTCCATCGTATTTGGCATAACTTCTGGTACGCTTTTATCAATAAATTGTTGAATTACAAGCTGTATATGTTAGTTTAATTAACTCGATTTTTCGAAGACTAGTGGGGCTATCCTACTCACTTTGGCATTGGAGGCGGCATAGTTTTACGTGCAACTTACTTTCTCATTAACTATTAAAGGTATTCACTTGACTTGACTTGACTTTTTGAGTTTACCGTCGCTTCGACAGTATTTCAGTCATAAAGCGACGTCCAGCTAATTACAGGTGGAGGAAATTTCACATATTTCTTCGAGATAATAATTTTAGGTCGCTCACCTATACCCATAACTTTGGCATGGATGTTTTGAAACTTGAAAATTCCTGGTTATGGTTTGGCGTGGAAGTTTTATCTCCACAATTACTGCAGGTATTCACTTGAATTTTGAATCATAATTGTAGGTCTCTGACCAAGACTCAAAACACTAGCATATACTTTTACTGAATTATTCCCCTTTGTGAACTTAAAAAAATTCGTATATCTCAGCAATCATTTATATGGATTGACTTGAAACAATAAGCTTTAGACCATCAGGTAAAATAACTCTTTACTGAATTTATTGTCAATTTAACACAGAAAGTTTGGTTGCAAATATATTTGGTTAAAGTTTTGCCTACAATTTGCTATGATGCATACATTTTAGTAATCATCAGTGTTTATTAATCTAATACTTCCCTACGGTCTTCAGGGACATTAAACAAACAAGTTAGATAACTCTTGACTAATTCAATGCAATTCAGTTATGGCCCTTTTTAATTAGGTATTTCAGAAGTTTTGACTGCAACGTACTAGCATACTGCAACGCACATACTGGAATTGACTTGAAACTTCAAAAAGATGTTAAGGGACATATTGTAATCAAGTTAGACAACTCGTTAGACAACTCTTGGCATAATTTAATGCAAATTATGGCCCTTTTTGGACTTACACATTTTTGTTTAAGTTTTTCAAGTGACATAATTTTAATCTTTTATCTCAGATATTAGTTATAGGATTGGCATGAAACTTCATAATGGTGATCAGAGGCATCAGATATCTCGTGACCGTTTATCATGGCCACTTTTTTCCATTTCATTTTCTAATTTAAGTTTCACAATGCTTATTGTAATTTTACCATGATGATTATATTCACAAAACTCTTATTACATTTTTTCAAAATGCATATTACAATCTTGATTGTACTTGAAAATTACCCTTTTAAAGATCGAGTTTCTGTTTCACATATTTATATTAAAAGTTTAAATTTGGAGTGAACGTTCGATTTTACACATTCTTAATTAAAGAATCTACTCGTATATTATATAGTTTTTACTTGTTTATTTTTGACTCTTTGATTTACATTTAAGATTGAAATTGTTCATTTTTATCGAACAGTTCTGCTGCAGAACATTTAAAGCAACTGTGCTGATGTTTCTATAGAACAGGTGTCACGATATGCTGAACCCTCCAAGAGTTGTATTGCGCATGCGCAATACTCGGAAGGAAACGTCAGTCAGGTCTGAGATTTCCATCAAGGCACAAATTTCCAATATGTTGTATATGCGTAATATCACAGGTATATATGTTAGTGACCGGTTCCCACGCCTAGTGGTAAGAGCGTCGGGAGGTTGTGGATTCGATCCTTGGCCGTGACATAGCAAATTGTAAAAAATGGTACTTGTATAGTTGTTTGGCTTTCAGCATATTAGGGCTGTTCCAGGTATAGATGGCTTATTTTTAGGATAATGTGACTGGGTATAGTATCATACCACATGTCTACGGCGTAAAACTGCAGCATGTTATATGTCTCAAGTACATAAAATCTCCAAGTGACTGAAATACTGTCGTCAGGACGTTAAACTCAACAAAATAAACAAACAGGCTCGATCCGTCTAGTGGGCCAAGATTTTTACCCGGGCTCAGATTTCCAACCTGAAGTAATCGAGTAATATCTTAGGTATACATCGAAGAGATGTAAAGACCACTAGCCTTTCTATGATTGGGGTCAGATTTCAACCAAAGTGTACGAGTAATATCCATAGTATGTATGATAGAGATGGAAAGTACAAGTGAGCTGTGAGATTTTCATCTGGGCTAACATATACGAGTATGATCACATGTTTATATGACAGAACATTTTATTATTGATTTGTACCAAGTACATCATCATTTCAAATGTAAATATACATATAAATAAATATCATTACTCAATCACTATTTCATAAATACATCACATGTCAGGCATATGTTTTTTTTTAAACAGAACACATTTTCTCTTTTCTTCAAGCTCCAGTTTCAAGAGGATGTGGCATCATAGAAAGTATCCTTAATATATTAAAAAATATCTAGGATGCGAAAAAAAGAAAGAAAACAAATAATCACACTTTTTG
>CM037787.1:24825507-24875507 GCA_021229015.1 Solen grandis | reverse complement strand
TGGAAAGTAGTTATGAAAGTGATTGACTAATATGACGGGATATCTAATTCTATTTTAGTCAAGTTTTCGAAGGAAGTCTTCGTGCCAATTAACGATTGTCAAAACTTTAGTCAATCGAAAAGCGTCACGGTGATTGTTACTGCTAATCAGGGGCAATTCATCTGGACATATAACAGATACTCGTTAGCTTGACAGGAAATACATCCGTAGATCCCAAGATTGCTCTCTGTTACGTAATATCACCCATATGTTTTTTTTTTTTTAAATCATCTGAGACAAGATCCTTTATGTGGTTGTCGAAACGGAATTGAGAGTGTTGAACATTATTTCTTCGGTTTATACAAATTTTATTGCCGAATACAAAAAAATAGGTACAGATTATATTTTTTTTTTAAACAGAATATGTGTTGTAATTGTAGACAAAAGGGTTGAGTCACAAGTTCTCAAACTTAGATTCGACTCTCCCCTGACAAGAGATAACATGTAAATAAATTTATATGACTGGAATAGATATATGTTCTTGGCAGATACATGTAGAAATAATGATAACACTACTACTAATGATAATAATAGTTATGGTAATTACAGTAAAAGTTAACAACAACAACAACAACAACAAAAAAATAACGAAAAAAAAACAACAACACACATTGAAGGTGTAATTAAAAAAGAAAGGTAGAAAAGAAAGAAGAGGAAGAAAATAAGAGGAATATAAGAGCTGGATGGTCTCTCAATATTCCCTGAAGCGTTTTGTGTTTTTGATGTTATTTATGGACAGCATTTACTATACTTATGTTGTCTTCTTGAGAAATGGTTACATTTCCGTTAAGAAGGAGATTGCAATTTAAAGGATGCAAATGTCTTGTTTCTTGGAATAATTGGATACGTTCATTATTGTATTTTTTACATCGAAAAAAAAAGTGCTCGGCATTTTCAGTTACATTACAATATGAACATAAATTATTTTCAGTAACATGGTTAAGGAATAAATCATTCTTCAGGTCACTACAATTATTACGCATTCTGGTGTGTAACACAGATAAATGACGCGTCCCGTGAAGAAAATGAGCAGGTACATAAGAGGGAGAGAACATATGTTGGATTAATTTATGTTTGAATGAGCCAATTGACTGAATGTTTCTAAGTGAAATAAGCAAAGAGTTCCATAAATCAAATGATGCAGGAACAAAAGACTTTTCAAAAAGTGTTGTTCTTCTGTGAATACCTATGAAGTCGTTATTACTTCTGAGGTTGTAACTAATACTTTCGACAACGGGTCTTTGAAAGAGGCTATTCAGATAATCAGGTACCATATTATTTTTTATTTTAAACATTAACATAATTTTCTGGTATGTTCTTCTCTCAATTAGAGTTAGCCAACCAGTTTCTTTATATAGATTGTTCAAACTGATGGAACGCGTGGTACCAGCGATTATTCTACCTGCTTCAATTTGTAATTTCTCTAAAAAAATCTTTATCATATTCCGTGCAGTTATCCCATACAACGGAAGCGTACTCAAGAATTGGACGTAGGAATGATACATATATTTGATTTAGCGCTTTGCGTTTTACTGTAAATTTTAGTTTTCTCATGATACCAATTATTTTGGATGCAGATTTTATGATATTATTTGTATGTGCATGCCATTTACAGTCACTGCTTAAAGTAATACCTAAATGTTTGTGGGTATCTGAGATAGATAGGATATTATCATCAAAATTAAGAATAGGCGGTTGTTGATTTCCAAAATATAAAACTTCAGTTTTTTCAGGATTAAACGTCACCAACCATTGTTTGGACCACCTTGAAATTTCTTTTAGATCGTGGTTCAGTATTGCTCCTAAATCTGCAGTATTTGAAGATGTAGACGCTAAAGATGTGTCATCTGCGAACAATCTCGTAATACTCCTTAAATTATCTGTTATGTCATTTACATAGATCAGGAAAAAGAGAGGACCCAAGACTGATCCTTGAGGCACGCCGGCAGAAATATATTTAAGACTAGAGTAAGACTGACCAACAAGAACTCGCTGATGTTTATCAGATAAATAGTTAGATATCCAAGTTAAAAGTTGACCTTTTATTCCTAACTGCTCAAGTTTAAATAATAAGCCTTTATGCCAAACTCTATCAAACGCTTTTGAAATATCACAGAAAACAACGCATGTATGAAGTTTAGAATCATAGGATTGTGTAATTTGATGATATAGATCAATTAATTGATAAACTGTCGAATGTCCACTTAAGAAACCGGACTGTTTTTCATAAATGAGATTATTGCTTATGAGAAAATTGTAAATATGTTTATACACGCAACGTTCCATCAGCTTACCTAGACAACTTAAGAGAGAAATAAGGCGATAATTACCTGAACAGTTTTATCGCCTTTTTTATAAAGAGGCAAAACAGTAGCAGCCTTCCATTTTAACGGGAATATACCTTCCTTTGGTGATTTGTTGAAAAGCATGAATAATGGTGTGGAAATTGTTGATCTTACATTTTTTAAAAATTTGTGAGATATAGAACCAGGACCAACAGCTTTATTAACTTCCAATACTTTGATTAAATCTTCAATTTCCGATTTTTGTATCATTATATTATTAAGACTTGTTGTTGATTTGGCTTCAAATGGGGAAGAACAGAATTAGTATCATCCACTTTTGATATAGAAACGAAGTATTCATTTAAGCATTCCGCTTTTTCTTCATCAGTGTAACATATCTCTTCTACACCATTGCGATTTCTTTTTAATATGGGAATAGATTCTGACGTTTTAAAAATTTTCATAAGACCTTTTATACATTTCCAGAAATTATTACACTTATTAGAACTATTTTCTTCAAATCTATTTTCAATATTATTAAAGAATCGGCGCTTCGCGAAAATTTTGAGGTTATTAACTTTATTCCTAAGTTTTTTTTATATTTGAACCAGTTATTGTCTGTTGGATTGCTTAAAGCTAAACGTCTCTGCCTGTCTCTGTATTTAGTAAAGCGTCGAATGTCTGAGTCATACCAAGGTTTGTTGTTCGGTCGAATAGTTATAACTTTTGATGGTATGCATTCTGACATAAATTCTAGTATGATATCAGTGAAAGTATCACATGCTTGATCAACAGACAAAGTATTAATGAAGTCCCAATTGTATGCAGCTATTAACGAATTTAAATAAGTGAAATCTTCTCTATTGTAAAACCATACTTTTCGTGTTGAACATTTCTTTTCAGGAAAAATAGACTTTATATGAATAAAAGTAGCTTTATGATCGCTGATAGAACTATCAACTTCTAAACAGCCTGAATTGTAGACGCCTATACTACTAGAGATTAGTATTGGATCTATTAGGGTTGCAGAAGTTGTTGCTTCTTCCAGTTGTTATTTCTTCCAGTGTGTCAGATTCTCTGACATAAGTATTTCTCTCTTTCAGGTAACAAGGCCTTTCCATCCTCTAAATATAGATATGTTACTCTCTGGGAGTGCTATTGAACAGAATATTATACTGTTTGAAGCTGCTCATACCTATATTAAACAGATTAAAAAGATTTATATAACGCCTTTTTTTTTGTTTGGATAATCATATTATAACTTAATCATGCAGTTTATATTTGAAAATTGTATATATTTTTTGTCTCTAGAAAATGTACCTTTGAATATTCAGTGTCATTCTTTTGATATAGATAAAGAGAAGACTTTCTGATAAAAATGTATCACTCCGGTAGTAGTAGTAGTGAGGTATTTAATTCAGCTACTTACCTGATTTTGATCTGATGCTCTGCTATTGTTAGTGTGATCCTTTTATGTTGTTAATATATTTATTACTATTTTTTTATCTTAACTTGTTGTTTATGTCACGTAGTATATTGACAACTTGACAAAAGGTTTTGTATCATTTATATCACCGTCATTTTAATGTTGCAAACATGTCACGTTATAGTGGTAATCACATGGATCCGCTCAGAGGCCCCATCCCTCTTTCTCTGTCTCATTCTCTCTCGCGCGCGCTCTCTCTCTCTCTCCAGTACATGTTTTTGTTGTTGTTGATTTTTTCAGTCTCTTTATGACACTTATAAGCTATTGTTTAACATAAAATTGTAGGGGAAGGTCTGACTCTTAAGTTGGTAGACCAACCCCATTTCATGTATTATATGAAACAAGAGGGCCAAGATGGCCCTTGGTCGCTCACCTGAGAAAGATGATTCCTTAAGAAATAAAGATGCTTGAGTGTAAAAGTGAAATCTGGCTTTTTTTTATGGTGAAATGGCATCCATACTCCTTTAAAATTAAAAGTCAATATCTTTTTATAATTGAAACCCCGATTGTGAAAGTAATATGGGCATTATAACATTGTTCTTTAAAGTTTATAAAATGACTTGTTAAATAAAAAATGAAGTTGGTAGAGATTTAATACAAAATTGAAATCTTGCATTTTTTGTATTAAAAGGGGATACTCCTGACTAAAAGATCCATTCAGCCACAAATTGATTCAATCGAACTTATTGGTCATTAACAATTGTCATATAATTAAATGGATTCGCAAAAAAAGGAAGATGCTAAGTGTAAACAACGTGAATTATGACTTTTTTTATTTAAAAGGGCATAATCCTGACCTAATTGACGGATCCAGCATATCGAACTCAATCGAGACCTTTGGTCATAAGCATTGTCATAAAGTTTGAAGTATGATTGCTCAAAAGATGAAGATGCTAGAGTGTAAACAAAGTGATTTCTGGCATTTTTTGAATATTAAAAGGGGCATAATTCTGAACTAATTGACGGATTCAGCCATAATCGAATCTCAATCGAAGACCTAGTTATGTCTAACATTTTTTTAAGTTTGAAGATGATTGCTCAAAAGATGAAGTTGCTAGAGTGTAAACAACGTGAAATCTGGCATTTTTTTATATTAAAAGGGGCTTAAATCCTGACTGATCAACTGATTCAGTCATATCAAATTAAATCGTGACATTATGGTCATAAGCATTGCCATAAAGTTTGAAGATGATTGCTCAATGATGAAGATAGCTTAGTGTAAAAAGAATGAATTATGGCATTTTTTGAATATTAAAAGTGAGGCATAACTCCTGACCTAATTAATGAAATTCATAATCGCCATTTTTTGCAATCGAGACCTTATGTATAAAATTGTCATAAGTTAGAAAGGATTGTTCAAAGATGAAGATGCTTAGAGTGTAAACAACTTGAATAGATAAAGGCATTTTTTAATATGAAAAGGGCATAACTCCTGACTAATGGTACGATATGAGCCTAATCGAACTTGGCCGTGATTTATGGTTATAACATTGATATAAAGTTTGAAGTTAATTAGCTCATGAATTATAGTATTGCTAGAGTGCAAATCAATGTGAAATCTGGCTTTTTTAATTTTAAAGGGTCATAACCTGACTAATGTTGCGATATCAGCCATAATCGAACTTGGCCGAGATTTATGGTTATAACATTGTTTTAAGTTTGTAAATAATTGCTCATAAAATGAAGATGCTCGAGTGCAAACGAAATTGTGGACGACGGACGACGGACGGACGGACGGTACAGAACGGACGGAGGGGAAGGTACTTCATCGATCTAAAATGTCATCCTGAGCCAGTGTAGGTGAGCTAATAAAATACGTTTAAACTAACCGCATCTACTCTGCTCGGATCGCAAACTCCGCCGCAGTAGTTACCTCCCCTTACAGTTGTCGATAACCACTGCCACCAGAAGTAGATTTCGGCCGATATAGGCCGGATTTACTTTTATCACTTATGACTTGTTTTGAATATATCATATTAGTTTCGTTATATTTCACGAAAATAACATTCATGATTTCGAAAAAAGTAAAAAAAATCAAATCATATAACATTAATTTATAAAACTATCAATGTTGGTCACATGGTTTCAAGTGTGTGATGGCAGTGGTTAAAGTAGCGTAGCGTGACGTAACCGGTGCGCGGAGTTTGGGATCGGTGTTCCGAATAGCTTCGGAAAAGTCCGAGATGTTGCGAAGGAGGCCAGAGAGGACGGCTAATCCTGTGTAAATATTTCACAAACAATTTCACAACGTGTTATCGCAACGGTGAGAATCCACGATACCAAAACACGAAAATGTCTGATTACGGTAAAATTGTGTCCAAAAAAATTGCTGGAAAGAAGGTCATGGTTTTCTCAAAAAGCCATTGTCCGTATTGTAGAATAGCAAAGTCTGTTCTTCAAAAATACTTCGGAAAGGAACTGAAGGAGGAAGATTGTGAAATATGGGAATTAGACACCGAAGATGCGTCTGTGGCCAATGCAGTTCAGGCTGAGCTGGAAAAATAACTGGCGCAAAAACGGTATGATGTAAATGATCGACCGATCTTTGTTACCAGTCAGAGGCGTGATGTATGGCTTGGTCTTGTAAAATCGTGGGGTTCTTTAAAGTCGTGGTCATAGAAATCGCGTGTTTTCGTCCATTTGAAAGTTCGTTCATGCCGAGATTCCTTCCGATCGAAGTTGTTTTAGACAAGTTGAGCAAATATTTGGCAAAATGCGATGGAAACTGGTAAAAAAAAAATACATTTAATAAATAAAAAAGTACATCATATTACATCAAAATATTGTTATAGCAACTAGAGAAAAGTTGGTCTGTCAAAACTGAAACGAAAAGTTAACTGCGAATGGTAGAGCTATGAGCTGTAAACATGATAAAAGTCGATACATCCACTTCTGACAGGTGCTTGTCAAGTAGGAAAAAAATAATGTAAAGGTAAGTGTTATTTTTTTAAAGTGATTTTTATGTTTTATAAATGGTTGTTTTCAGACAAATCCAACCAAAGTTACCAGGAAACTGAGGCAGTATAATCAAGAGTCTTTGTCTTCTGCTTACAAAGCTGTAAAAGAGAAGTCTATGAGTGTGGCCAAGGTGCTAGATTATTCAATATTCCTGAACAAACTCCTAGGGATAGGGTTTTGGAAAAAGTAAAGATTGCTGCTTCAATGGGATGTGAGACCATATTCTTTGCAAAAGTTTGGTATGGATTATGCAGGTCACAGTTTAACAATGCTGGCAACTGATATGGCACAGAAATTGGGGAATATTTCCATTGAGAAACGCCTTAGTAAAACTAGTAGGCTAATATAGGAAAAAACTTGAAAAATCTTCTTCTCAGAAACCACAAGGCCTGTAGTTTAGAATTTGGTGTGTAGCACTGTCTAGTGGATCTCTACCAAGTTTGTTCAAATCATGACCCTGGGGTCAAATTTGGCCCCACCCAAGGGTCACTTGATTTAACATAGACTTATATAGGAAAAACTTGAAAAATCTCTTCTCAGAAACCACAAGGTCTGGAGTTTTTATATATGGTGTGTAGCATTGTCAGTGGATCGCTACCAAGTTTGTTCAAATCATGGCCCTGGGGTCAAAATTGGCCCTGCCCCACTTGATTTTGCATAGCATAATGATACCAGTTGAGGGATATGCCATTATGAAAAAAACAGACTTGGCCAGAATTTCCCCACCATCACCCACAATCTATTGGATAGGGTGGAAAAAACTGACTGGTTCAGAATTTCCCCATCATGCATAATCTAATGACTTGGGGGGCAGGGGGGGGGTGGAAGAAACTGACTAGGGAAAAACTTGACTGTTACACTGGTAAATAGATGTCCAGGTTTTCCTGCAAAAGCACAATCATGAGTTTGAAACAAGATGGCCATGACTGTCATAATATCTGTCACCAAAGTATGTTGGGCGTCCATGGGGATCAGAGTTCACTATAAAAATTATAAAAAAATGCATAGATTTTTGTGAAAAATCCAAACACCATGCCAAATCAGGGTTCATACAGTCCTTGAATTTGAGGCCCTCTCTGTAAAAAAACCTTGATTTTGATATCTGTCTTAAAAAATGCTTAAAAAGTGCTTAATTAGTCGAGGTTTGCCCTCCGTCTGTCTGGATGTCTGGAAATCTGGATCACGTGATAACTTAAAAACCATTTAAGATATTATGAAACTTGGTATATTAATAGATGGCAGTATGGAGATTCTGCAATTCACATCATGTCTAATTACAACATGTATGAGGACAAATCCAGATTCATTAGCAATGTATTCCAAACAGAGTAAGAGTTATTAGTATTATATAGTAACTTTACACCGGAGTGCAGTGAGGAAGCCTTCCAGCTGGCTTGATGTAGGTCAGTGGTTCTATCGGGTGCCTCTGTGCATTCAGGGTATTCTTCCACCCGTATTTAGCTGGATGACGCTATATGACTGAAATACTGTCGAAGTGACGGTAAACTCAAATAGTCAAGTCAGTTTACTTTAGTAGCAGACTTGAAAGCTAGCTACTTACATTTTCTCTTTTTCATACAAATTCCGAAATATCCTAAAATCCAATCATAACTAATATCCGAATTATACCCAATCATGTAGAACCACAGGTTTACCAATGAATAGTACAGTTCTTCAAATGAACCAAAATGCATCCTCATTTATCCAATATATTAACAAGATTTCACATTTATAGATCACCAGTTTGAAAAAAAAAACCGTTCAAAAATATAATTTCCTTAAAACAGTGAGGCAAAATTCTTGTAGTTTTCTTGGTTTTTCTTCAGGTACCAAGGGTGTTCATCAATGGGGAATTTATTGGAGGTGGTTCGGAAACACAGGCTCTTGACAAAAGCGGAAAACTCAGGGAGAAACTACTGGCTTAATATCTGTCCAGTTTACACAAGACTTCAAGGAAAAACAGACAAGATGAAACAAAGTGATAATTCTAGTATTCTATTTTATTAAGCAGTCCTGTATATGAATTAATTTCTTTCATCATTTTGTTTTTTAGCTCACCTGAGCACAACGTGCTCATGGTGAGCTATTGTGATCGCCTTTTGTCCGTCGTCCGTCGTCCGTCGTCCGTGCGTGCGTGCGTGCGTCCGTCGTCAACAATTTGCTTTAAACAACATCTCCTCATGAACCGCTGAAGGGATTTTGACCAAACTTCACAGGAATCATCCTTATGATGCCCTCTATCAAAGTTGTACAAATTATTCAGATTGGTTAAAAAAGTAGGTCACAGGAGCTAAAAATAGATTTTAAAAATGCAAACTTTGAAAATCTTCTTCTGCAAAACTGCAAGGCCTAGAGCTTAGATATTTGGTATGTAGCATCATCTTATGGGCCATTACCAAGATTGTACAAATCATAGCCCTACGGTGATAAATGACCCCGCACCAGGGGTCACTTGTTTTACATAGAGTTATATAGGAAAATCTTTAAAAACTTCTTCTATGAACCTTAGGCCTAGAGCTTAGATATTTGGTATGTAGCATCATCTAATGGTTCATTACCAAGATTGTTCAAATCATAGCCCTACGGTGATAAATGCCCCCGCACCAGGGGTCACTTGTTTTACATAGAGTTATATAGGAAAATGTTTAAAAATCTTCTTCTATGAATCCATAAGGCCTAGAGATTAGATATTTGGTATGAAGCATCATCTTATGGTTCATTACCAAGATTGTACAAATCATGACCCTATGGTGATAAATGACCCCGCACCAGGGGTCACTTGTTTTACATAGAGTTATATAGGAAAATCTTTAAAAATCTTCTTCTATGAATCCATTAGGCCTAGAGCTTAGATATTTGGTATGTAGCATCATCTTATGGTTCATTACCAAGATTGTTCAAATCATAGCCCTATGGTGATAAATGCCCCCGCACCAGGGGTCACTTGTTTAACATAGATTTATATAGGAAAAACTTTAAAAATCTTCTTCTATGAATCCATAAGGCCTAGAGCTTAGATATTTGGTATGAGCATCATCTTATGGTTCATTACCAAGATTGTTCAAATCATAGCCAGGTGATAAATGCCCCCGCAAAGGGGTCACTTGTTTACATAGATTATATAGGAAAACTTTAAAAATCCTTCTTCTATGAATCCATAAGGCCTAGAGATTAGATATTTGGTATGTAGCATCATCTTATGGTTCATTACCAAGATTGTACAAATCATAGCCCTACGGTGATAAATGACCCAGCACCAGGGGTCACTTGTTTTACATAGAGTTATATAGGAAAAGCTTTAAAAATCTTCTTCTATGAATCCATAAGGCCTAGAGATTAGATATTTGGTATGTAGCATCATCTTATGGGCCATTACCAAGATTGTACAAATCATAGCCCTACGATGATAAATGACCCCGCACCAGGGGTCACTTGTTTTACATAGAGTTATATAGGAAAATCTTTAAAAATCTTCTTCTATGAATCCATTAGGCCTAGAGCTTAGATATTTGGTATGTAGCATCATCTTATGGTTCATTACCAAGATTGTACAAATCATAGCCCTAGTGATAAATGACCCCGCACAGGGGTCACTTGTTTTACATAGAGTTATATAGGAAAATCTTTAAAAATCTTCTTCTATGAATCCATAAGGCCTAGAGATTAGATATTTGGTATGAAGCATCATCTTATGGTTTATTACCAAGATTGTACAAATCATGACCCTATGGTGATAAATGCCCCCGCACCAGGGGTCACTTGTTTAACATAGAGTTATATAGGAAAATCTTTAAAAATCTTCTTCTATGAATCCATTAGGCCTAGAGCTTAGATATTTGGTATGTAGCATCATCTGATGGTTCATTATCAAGATTTTCAAAATGGTGGAAACAAACCAAGGCCCTTGGTTTCAGGGCTAAATTTTAAGATTGAGTTATATCAGAATTCTTGTCTGTTTAAAAACCTTGTAATCAGTTGTAGCAATGGTACTCAGGTGAGCGATCCAGGGCCATCATGGCCCTCTTGTATGACAAATACATTGTATGCATTTTTTTTTCTTCAATTTATTCAAACATGTCAAACTTTCGTTAATTTTACTAAGTATAAAAGTAATATGATATTGTTTTGTAACTGGTTTGATCCAGATCTGTGACTAGAGATACAGATAACAACTTTTTTGGAATCAGCATAATGTAACAGATTTCATCTATTGTATAGACTTTTCATTTTGCATTAAGCAGCTCAAATATGGTAAATCTGAGTAAATATAAAACATGTAAGTACAATCAATCTGATATGGCTGTGTACCGATATTAAGGCCAAAAAATAAAAAAAAATAGTTCCATTTCTGGTTGCCCGACCGACCCTCTTTTTTTTCAACTGACCCAAAAGTTTATTTTCATCTTTTCGCCTTTAAAAAAATACTTCCCTTTTTTTCCCTGCTTTGTTTCATGTAAAATAAAAAATAAATACAGACCCGTTTTAGTTGCTGGAGACCAGACACAGATCTTTTTTTTTTTGCCTAAATATCTCGGAGCTGCTTGGGCAGCATGTATTGTAATTTTAATCAATCAGAAAAGCCATGTCAGAAACTTTGCCTCATTTCTGATAGCTAAATAGACTTTAACCTTTCAAGCTGTTTTTAGCTCACCTGAGCACAAAGTGCTCAAGGTGAGCTATTGTGATTGCCCTGTGTCCGGCGCCGTCAACAATATTTCTTTAAACGACATATCTTCTGAAACCGCTGGACAGAATTTAATGAAACTTGGCAGGAATGTTCCTTGGGTGGAGCTCTACAAAAGTTGCTAAAATAAAGTTGATCCATGAAGAACTCTGGTTGCCATGGCTACAAAAAGAAAAATAATTTGAAAACTTTAAAAATCACCTCCTTCAAAACTACTGGCCAGATTTCAAAATAATTTGGTACAGATGTTCCTTGGGTCAACCTCTACCAAAGTTGCTAAAATTATTCCGATCCGTAAAAAAACATGGCCGCCAGGGGCGGGGCTTATTTGCCTTATATGTATATAGAGAAACCTTTAAACAACATCTCCTCTGAAACCACTGGACAGAATTTGATTAGACTTGGCAGGGATGATCCTTGGGTCAACCTCCACAAAAGTTGCTATAATAAAGTTGATCCATGTAGAACTCTGTTGCCATGGCAACAAAAAAAAAATAATTTGAAAACTTTAAAAATCATCTTCTTCAAAACTATTGGCCAGATTTTAAAGTAAATTGGTACAGATGTTCCTTGGGTCAACCTCTACCAAAGTTGCTAAAATTATTCTGACCCGTAAAAAAACATGGCCGCCAGGGCTGGGGCTTATTTGCCTTATATGTATATAGAGAAACCTTTAAACAACATCTCCTCTGAAACCACTGGACAGAATTTGATTAAACTTGGCAGGGATGATCCTTGGGTCAACCTTCACAAAAGTTGCTAAAATAAACGTGTTTCATGTAGAACTCTGGTTGCCATGGCAACAAAAAGAAAAAAAATATGAAAACTTTAAAAATCATCTTCTTCAAAACTACAGGCCAGATTTTAAAATAAATTGGTACAGATGTTCCTTGGGTCAACCTCTACCAAAGTTGCTAAAATTATTCTGACCCGTAAAAAAACATGGCCACCAGGGCTGGGGCTTATTTGCCTTATATGTATATAGAGAAACCTTTAAACAACATCTCCTCTGAAACCACTGGACAGAATTTGATTAAACTTGGCAGGGATGATCCTTGGGTCAACCTTCACAAAAGTTGCTAAAATAAACGTGTTTCATGTAGAACTCTGGTTGCCATGGCAACAAAAAGAAAAAAAATATGAAAACTTTAAAAATCATCTTCTTCAAAACTACAGGCCAGATTTTAAAATAAATTGGTACAGATGTTCCTTGGGTCAACCTCTACCAAAGTTGCTAAAAAATTTCCGATCCGTAAAAAACATGGCCGCCAGGGGCGGGGCTTATTTGCCTTATATGTATATAGGGAAAACTTTAATCAACATTTCCTCTGAAACCACTGGACAGAATTTGGTTAAACTTGGCAGGGATGATCCTTGGGTCAACCTTCACAAAAGTTGCTAAAATAAACTTGATCCATGTAGAACTCTGGTTGCCATGGCAACAGAAAGAAAAATATATGAAAACTTTAAAAATCATCTTCTTCAAAACTACTGGCCAGATTTTCACAAATGATGTTAAAATAAACTTGATCCATTTAGAACTCTTGTCATCTGACGTCATGTGACGTCACAACATACAACTTAGTTCTTATTATTTCGATATGACGTCGGTTGTTCAGAATGATAAAAATTTCATAGATAAGAGAGTAATGTATGTGCTTTAATGTATTAACATTTTCAGCATCCTATGACGTCACGTGACATCAGAGCTAATAATAGTAAAAAATATTGTACGCGCTCTATAGCCGCCAGTGATGGTCTGAATTTCCTCAAATTTTCACAGATGCTACATCTCAAGACTTAGCTGTGCATATCCATTCAGCTGACCAAAATCCTGAAAGACCGAGGTTCTGTGGTTGAAGCAAGATTCAAACATAGGACCTAAATTTTCATTATAGCATTATAGAGCTTTCAGATGAGACAAAAAACTGAAACTTACACAGTTTGCAGTTTTACAGATTTTCTTTAGACATTTTGAGTCCTGACGTCATAAGACGTCATGTGATGTCACAGCATATTACTAATTTATCTCAGGTGAGCGATTTAGGGCCATCATGGCCCTCTTGTTTTTTGTGTGTCTGTTTGATACATGTATGTTCACAAATATTATTAGACATTAACGTAATAATTGATTTCAGGTTAGTAATGTACTTGAAAATTTCATAAAATAAGAATGGTAGAAATAGCAATGTTGGAATGTGCATATACCTAGTTTAAGAATTAAGTATTATTTAGCACTAAGTTTTGTAGGTGGAATTCTAGCTAGGACATTGGATTTTATCTTATTCGCTAAGGAAATACATTCAGATGTTATGTATCATTATTTAGTCCAATAATTTAGAAGTTTTTTCCTTGTTGTTCTAATACATTTTTCGTGTAAGCTATTTGTTTTAGTAATAAAGCCTGACAGAAAACTAATTGCTAGTACCTTTTTCTTTCAGAGTGCCAGACATTTGATATAAATGAAGTTATCTTTAAGTAATAATGTACATTTAGTCATAATGTATAGATTTTGTCTGTCTTAAAATGTCCGTTGTATGTATACCCACACTTAACAAAGTGATTTTATTTTAGTTGGGGCTATTTAGGGGTCATGTGTGGTGTTCTTTGTCTCCTGCTTTACAAAAACTCAAGATATTTATTATGCTCCCCGAAGGGAGAGCATATAGTTGCCGCTTTGTCCGTCCGTCCATCATAATTTTGTCTGGAGCATTACACAAAAACAAAAAAGGTATCAACATGAAACTTCATAGGTAGATAGATCTCAATGAGGAGAAGGGCAGTGTACAAGATCCACAACCCTGTTTTGCATAATTTTGAAGTTATTGCCCTTTGTTATTTTTCAGACTTAAATTTTGTCCGAAGCATAGCACAAAAAGTATAAGAGGTATCAACATGAAACTTCATAGGTAGATAGATCTCAATAAGGAGAAGTGCAGTGTACAAGAACCACAACTCTGTTTTTCATAATTTTGGAGTTCTTGCCCTTTGTTATTTTTTCATACTTAAATTTTGTCTGAAGCATAGCACAAAAAGTATAAGTGGTATCAACATGAAACTTCATAGGTAGATAGATCTTTATGAGGAGAAGTGAAGTGTACAAAAACACAACTGTGTTTTGAATAATTTTGGAGTTACTGACCTTTGTTTTTGTTTTTTTCATACTTAAATTTTGTCTGGAGCATAGCACAAAAAATATATGAGGTATCGACATGAAACTTCATAGATAGATATATCTCAATGAGGAGAAGTGCAGTGTACAGAAACCACAATTCTGTTTTGCATAGTTTTGGAGTTACTGCCCTTTGTTATTTTTCATACATAAAATTTGTCCAAAGCATAGCACAAAAAGTATAAGTAGTATCAACATGAATTTTCATAGGTAGATAGATGAGGTGAAGTGCAGTGTTCAAGAGCCGCAGTATGTATTGGTTAACTTGATTTTTCTTTCATTACATTGCAGACATTGATTTTTATTTTTATGTTGGGAACTTGAGTTAGATAGCAAGATAGGTTTTCTTGAGTTGATGCGCAGTATACAAAAGTACAATTCTTGATACTCAAAAAAACAAAAACTCTTGAATATCTGATGCCTCTTTTTTGCCCTTTGTCATACATATTTTTTTCCTTTGTAATACGGTTATATAATATTTAGTTGAACACACATATTTGAAAGAAATATTTAGAAGAAAAAAATCTTTTCGAAATAGCATTTATTTGAGAGCATCCATCAGTTCTACCGATTCTCTTGTATTACTTAATCAATGAGGTTTAGCAGGGGATTTAATTACCCTTAGTGATAGCTCTAGTTTCATTAGCAAAATATCATTTCACATGAGAATTGGCAATACTCAGTATAATTTGCTGATTCAAACTGACCAATCAGTGACTGGGGGAAAAGTCTTGGAAATCTGGGAAAAAAGTATGTTTATTTCCCACTGAAAATTTTGTAGAATTATACACTACCAGAAGTTTTAACTGTTTTACGTAGGTTTCTCTTGTTTTGGAGTGAAATGGTCAATAGTCAACCATTTTTTACCCTGAAATGTTAACTTGAAATTCCATATATTTTTAGCACACCTGAGCATGACATGCTCATGGTGAGTTATTTAGATTGCCTTTTGTCTGGCGTCAACAATTTTCTTTAAACAACATCTCTTACTAAACCACTTGGCCAAATGTGATGAAAATTGTCTGGGATGTTCCTTGCATTATGCACTACCAAAGTTGTTCATATGGTTCCAGTCTGTTGCATATATAGGTCACAGGAGCTAAAAATAGATTTTTAAAGTTTTACTTAGCCTGGAGTTTAGATATTTGGTGTGTAGCATTGTCTAGTGGATCTCTACCAAATTTGTTCAAATCATGACCTTGGGGGTCAAATTTGGCCCCGTCACAGGGGTCATCTGATTTTACATAGGTTAATATAGGAAAAAACTTGAAAAATCTTCTTCTCCAATACAGGAAGGCCTAGAGCTAAGATATTTGGTGTGTGGAATAGTCTTATGGCCCATTACCAAGTTTGTTCAAATCATGACCCTGGGGTCGAAAATGGCCCCACCCCAGGGGTCACTTTATTTTAACAGATTTATATAAGAAAAACTTGAAAAATCTTTCTCAGAAACCATAAAAACTGGAGTTTAGATACTTGGTGTATAGCATTGTCTAGTGGACCATTACCAAGTTTGTTCAAATCATGACCCTGGGGTGGAAATTGACCTCACCCCAAGGGTCACTTGAAATTACATAGACTTGTATTATAAGAAAAACTAGAAAAATCTCATCAGAAACCATAAGGCCTGGAGTTTAGATATTTGGTGTGTACCATGGCCTAGTAGACCTCAACCAAGTTTTTCAAACCATTGCCCTGGGGTAAAAATTGGCCCAGTCCCATGGGTCACTTGATTTTACAAAGACTTATATAAGAAAAACTAGAAAAATCCTCTGGTCAGAAACCACAAGGTCTGGATTTAAGATATTTGGTGTGTAACATGGCCAAGTAGACCTCAACCAAGTTTGTTCAAACCATTGCCCTGCAGTCAAAAATGACCCATTTTAAAAAAAAATCTTCCCTAGAGTTTAGATATTTGTTGTTCAACATGGCCTAGTGAACCTCTACCAAGTTTGTTCAAATCATGACCCTGAGGTCAAAATTGGCCCCACCCCAGGGGTCACTATATGTAACATAGACTTAAATAGAAAAAAACCTAGAAAAATCTTCTTGTCAAAAACCATAAGGCCTAGAGTTTAGATATTTGTTGTGTAACATGGCCTTTTAGACCTCTATCAAATTTGTTCAAATCTTTGCCCTAGGTTCAAAATTTGACCTTTGGGGTCACTTGATTTTACATAGACTTATAAAGGAAAAACTAGAAAAAATCTTCTTGTTAAAAAAGGCCTAATCTGGTCCTGGGGTAAAATTTCCCCCTTTGGGTTAATTTTAAAACTTATTTAGGAAGAATTAGAAAAATCTTCTTTTCAGAAACAACAAGGCCTAGAGTTTAGATATTTGGAGAGTAACATGGCCTAGTGAACATTTACCAATTTTGATCAAATCATGGCCCTGGGGTCAAAATTGGCCCCAACCTAAGGGTCACTTGATTTTACATAGACTTGTAAAAATTAATTAAGCCTGGAGTTAAGATGTTTAGTTGTAGACCTCATCCAAGTCTGTTCAAATCATGGCCCTGGTGTCAAAATTGACCCTACCCCATGATTTTACATACACTTATAAGAGCTTCAAAGTACAGTTTTTGTGTTGAATTTAAATGTTCTTGCTGTACTTCTACATAGATTATATATTCAGTAAGACTCGTAATATAATAATTGGCATTGAGGGCAATGTTTCTCAGGTGAGCGATTCAGGGCCTCTTGTTAAAAGTACTTAAACTTAAAAAGACTGGAATCCACTGGAGTAGAACCACTGATATAAAAAAGGAAAGCAAGGAGAAAGCAAACTTTCACTCAAACAGTCTTAAGTATTTATTCACAAAATCAACAAAATAAAAATTGAACCAAAAAATAAACCGATTAAGACTAGCCAGAGGGTATGATACCACATCCAGTTACATACCCTGACACCAGGCCAATATTGTCAAAAGTAAACCTCTAGTCAGACAACCTAGCACTTACTCTAGAGACATTTCCACCCAGGAGGTCTAACTGAAGAAAGAGGAAATGAAAACAACATTTAAAGCTTCTCTTTAAAGGCGGACAAACCTTTCTCTGAAAATTTCCGACCTGTCTCTATATAAAAGTTTTTTAGTGCCTAATTCAAGTTCTGAAAGCAACACCGAACCATCTTCTTCTATTTTACATGCACTAAACTAGTTTTGTGGTCGGTCCGCAATAGACATTTTCTAAACCATCTCACAAATTACAGAATTGGAAGAAACCTGAAACACGGGTTCAGAACTGGATACTGCTGAATAATACTGCTTGTAACATGATAAAGGACAGCAAGTAGAAATTGCAAGCTTTTTCTCCTTAAAAGCTTTTGTTAATGCTCCTAATGACAAACTTCTTTGCAAGCATGATCAATATGGTCTTACTTGACTCCAAAACAGTTTCAGTGCTACCAGTGTTAACTTTAATTTCTACCGATTGCAATAAAATATTGCATGATTTATCCGTGGTTTTACTGCAATCGCAAATGGGGAACACTCCTGTATCTCAGGGGGAACTATTGTTTATAAATGGTCAATGAGTTTTTGAGCTTGTTTTTAGGGTTATACAGGGTTGTAGATCATTAAAAAATAATGCTAATACAATAAAGGATTGGAATATTGAACGAAAATGCTAGCTCTAAATATGGTTTTAAGAGGTTAATATATATTTAACAAGAGCACTGGTTATTACCAAATATGCCTTCCTGCAATTTTATCACTTCAAGGGTCATAACACTTGAGTATCTTGGACATGTTGGCAGATTATCAAATTTGTTCAAGATATTAAGCCAACACACATCGTGACAAAGTTGGGTAAAGATCAGTTCAAATTTGTTTGTTTCAGAGAGTGGACACTATTAATTTTGCAAATATTAATCAATTCTAGAACCGTAACTCTTGGGAGTCGGGGAAATCCCTGTTTATAACTTGGCCGAGATATTTTGCCCATACACATCGTGACATTGGTTCACGGTTGTAAGGGAGGGGGAAAAGTTAATTTTGCAATTTTCTCATCTATTCAACGACCGTAACTCTGGAGTGTCACGGAATTCCCGACTGGTTATCAAATTTGGCCGAGATATTGTGTAAATACGTGTGTAGGGAAGGGGACACTGTTTATTTTGCATTTTTCATCAATTCAAGGTCCGTAACTCTGGACTGTCTGGGTCTTTCTGGCTGGTTATCAAACTTTGCCAAGATATTGTTCCCACACACATTGCGACGAAGTTTGGTAAAGATTGGTACATGTTATAGTAAGAGAACCGAAACTGTTAATATTGATATTTTTCATCAATTCAAAGGCCGTAACTCTTGAGTGTCTTGATTAAAGAGTATTGTCCCTAAATTTTCGAGTACCCTTTAATTCACATCGACGTGTTTTAACGCTTTGGTTCCTTCCATGAGCTGTCTGATTATTGTCTACTTTGCAAAAGAATTATTGTAGCTCAGATTCTAAACTACGGTGGCATAGAGGTGACATTCACTACTCAATTTTATGTCGAGGGAACGAGATAAAAACAAAACTTAACAGATTGCTTCTATAGACCCCCAAAGAAATGTTCCGACGGTCTTTTCTTAATTCCCCAGAGTTCCACCTCGGAAACAAAATGAATCTACTAGTATACCAGAAACATATTTTGTGACTTTGGTTTGTCACGGCAAGGGATCGAACCCACGACCTCCCACTCCGGAGGCGGACGCTTTAACCACTCGGTCACCGGGGACGGTCATTGAGTACTTGTGCCAAACATCTTTGCCTCAAACTTCTTTAACTGAGACGGCCTCCAGACTTTCCGAGTACGTTCAAAATTAAATCTTTAACTGTTTTGATATCACTTAAATTTCTTCATCAAACGAGTACAAAATTCTATGTGATTGGCTTTACGGAAACGGCCCTGTGTGTTCAGCGTAATATAATTTGGCGATTAGAAAGTCTTTCTCGAAAATATATAACATTAAGATCGTCTCTGATTATCATGCATGGCAATTGTAACAAGTAATTTGATTGGTTGACTAACTCGTTCCCTCAAGTTATTATCTCGTTCTCTCGAGATAATTAACTCGTTCCCTCGACTTATTATCTCGTTCCCTCGACTTATTATTTCGTTCCCTCGAGATAATAAGTCGTACCCTCAAGATCAAGATAATTAACTCGTTCCCTCGACATAAAAAAGAGTAGTGCGTGTCACCCCTATGTCACCGTTTCATATGTAGTCGAATTCCACTTACTCGAAATATCGGGAACTAGCGATTTATTTCGAATAATGCATATGTTTGAGTAACCAAAATCAAGACGATCGGTGTGAAAAGACGTCACTCACGTTTTAATGCAGAGCAAGTATTATATTACTAATGTATTATATTAATGTTTAAAGGAAAACGATAATTGGCAAACAGAGCAAACCGACACCACACAGCTTCTCGAAGCCGACTGATCAGGATCACCTTTCTTTGTTCAAACAATACTGCGTTTTTAAAAGTTCCATAATTATCTCTCGTAATCAAAAATGGGATTGGCCATTTATAGAAAATTGCACATTGAACACAGCTGCTAAGAACATCAGTGATAAAACACTATACAAATACAGTTTCTAAAACTCTCACAAAAGAGGACAAACATTCGACCTAATTTCCAAAATAGTCACAAATGGAGAAAAAACTTCAAAACCAATTTCCAAACTATTCACAAAATGGAGAAACCATTACATCGGTAGTTTTTAACAAATTAATTTATGAAGGGATTCCGAAAAGTTTTCCGATGTTGCCATGGTCATTGCATTGTGCATCAGTGCAATTCGTATATTTTTTTTTCTTTCAGATTTAGTACAAAATATATTAAAGTATCACGTTTGAAAATAAAATCCAATGATCATGTTCATAAAAAAGTCACGGCACCGCCTTGAAATTTTCGAACAACCCTCGTATGACCTTTTCTTCTATGTACACATATCCATGAACTTACCTAGTAATCACTCACGAGCACGTGTTACTGGCACACGGAACTTTTCGCGCGTTTGTTTATGTGTCATTTCAATGCTCAACGTACGTATTCTTTAGAATAAGGAATGAATACTAGAAAATGGCCAATCCGTCAACGCGTGTATGTCATTTCTAAAGGTTTTTTTTCGGTTTAATGAAGATTTTATCATTGAGAATCACTATGTTCCATGGCAACCATTCTTTGACGATAACCAGATCGTGCCTAGCCTCTAATGGCATGGTTCATCTATCATATTTTACGTTGCTAATCAAAGGTTAGCATTGCACCACAATCTTTGAGAAATTAATGGGTGATTATGGTAACAGAATACTCTCCCTCTCTTTCTCAAAATGAATGATATTATACTTTTATTTTTCTATACTACTGTATTGACAGATCCTGATTAATAAAAGTAAAAGAAAAGGACAATTGCTGAAACGTTGATACAATAACGTTGTGTATATTTTTCGTTAGTTGTCGTTGATTGATCTCTTATTATTTGCCTAATAATAACAAGACAGACAATAATTTCTTTTTTTCTTACAGTAAACAGGAATAAACAGACGAGATAATTTTTACGATTAAAACACTTTTATTAATTAACGCTAACATATATCAAGCTTCCTCTTACTTAATTCAACACACACACACACACATGACCTGTAATACAAACAATTTTTACAAGAGAGAGATAGCTATATTTAAACAATATAAGGAATCTTGAACAATCTGGACTTCAATATTATTTCTCAAATACAAATGAACATATATAAACTACAGCACATATAAGAAACAAACACTACCTCATCCTATAACCCGACTTATTGATCACGTAAACCATTATTGTCATCATCATATAGCCGGGCTATTACTGGTTGCATTGTTGATTGATGTGCATTATGAAAAATATCTTATTTTCCATTTATTTTCCAGTTGCTCATTTTACAGTATCAAAAATACAATAAACAGTGTATAAAGTTACATACAATTCTTACGCCAACTGGTGAAATACTGTTTTCCATCAGATAAAATATGAGCCGCTCGGCACGACATGCGATTTTTAGTTGTGTGTTACATCAGTCACACCAACTATAGTATTGCGGTTTCAACCCAGGTTCTCCTAGATTTAAAACCGAATAACCTCTCAAAAGTGTTAATATGATCGAACAATTGTATATATCTCTACAACATATGTATACCAGAATGAAGCAAAAATGCTGAAAAATCAATGCTGTGTCAAAAATAAATACTTACAGGCTACAAAAATCGCCTGTGGCATGAAAACATTATAGGACTTATTTTTCTTTGCTGTTGTAACTGCAATCGAATGACGCGATCATTTTACCATGCGCACGACTATAGTTTGTTTCGATGCAAAGGTGGCTCGCAAATAAATTTGATAGTAAATGTGCAGCGTTCGGTCATTTTAGGCTGTTACAAAACCCAATGTGAAGTCCAAAACAAATCATTGTAACATACTAAAAATCACATCAGTCTATCTATTTCTTACACTAAAAAATTGACCGAATCCTGTAAATCTACTATCCGAAATGAGTTCGGAACTTAGACATGTGCAGAAAATTTGCATAATTACTTCATTCTATAGAGACTGTTGTAGATAAGGTACTGCATGAATACAAATCAAAGCTCTGATAGCACTGAGAGAACAGTAATACCGCATTTCTTTTGTTTATCAAAGTAAATTCAATCATTGGTGATCGACTTGCAGCTCTTCAAGCACTCTTTCATTTGAGACACACACAACTTCAGTGCCTTCAGCGCTTTGATTGGTACTTGTCACGCCTCTTGCCAAACCGAAAGTAGAACGATACACAATGTGAACGAATAAAATCCATATCCCATAATGTGAGTGATAAAGTTTTGTCGGAACTCCTTTTTTACCTGTAAAGGATATGTATAAGGGTATGTATCAGTAGTTAGTATAAAATAAAAAAGAACAATTGTTTGTTTTGAGTGAGTATAGGATTTACAATCTTTATATACATTGTCGACATCGTTAGGATGCCAACTCCTCATAGCAGCACCCCAAGGCGCATTCTCCCGCTCCGTTCTCCTTGACCTCTGCATTAGGTCTTTCTCTAGGTAACGCTCTCCCCTGACCTTTAGCTTTTATACTGAAATGTATACAAACCAATAACAACTACAAACAATACACCAAACACACAAAGCAAGTGACAACAGAACTGGTTACATACAGATGATTATTCTACGATCAGGCATGTTTGAAACCATGAACGTCCAGCTAGTGTCCGATATTACACCACGCGCTCGTGAAATATAAAAATTGTATCACTTTCCGATGAGATATATTCCATTTATCTACTAAATTCAAACAAGTTGTCTCTATACATTGATACATATGTAAGGCAATGTCGATAGTCGCATTTACCTAAGAAAAATAGAACATAGACTACGAAAACAAAAATAATGCACTTTACGCGTACAATATACATGTATATGGTTATCAAAAACGAAATGTACCGGTACATCTAAATTTGCGCTGTTATATGCAAATAATATTAAATACAAAAAAACTGGTGTATTTTTTTAACATATTTGTTCATTATGTTCATTTAAATGCTTAATGTATCGATCACTTAAGATCTATATTTAAAGCACCTCCTTCAATGGATTCCGTGATTTTGGTTGTTTCTATAACGTTACAAACCGTATACAACCTATATTTAGGATTACATGTATTTAAGTGCTCACTTCACATGATAAAATACAGAATACAAAAACTTCACCATCATTAATGAGGGAGGGTAGATTTTTTTTTTTTTTTTTTTTTTTTTTTTTTTTTTGATTTTTTTTTATTTGTAATGTTTCTGTAAGCTTACCGGTAAACTTAAAAGCATTCACTGGTAAACGTAAAGGTTATCATGATATTTTAGAATCATGCTTCCAGGGGTATTCGCAAATTAAATTTACAGTATTTCTTTGGCTGTTTACAAACATAACGCCAGATACAATGGCCACAGGAGGCCTCCCTGGCCGAGAAGGTAAAGTCGCTGATTTTAACACTCACTCAGCCCCTCACCACGTGGGTTCGAATCCCGGCAGGGTCATTCGGATTTTCATGTGAGGAAGCCTTCCAGCTGGCTTGCGGTAGGTCGGTGGTTCAACCCGGATGCCTTCGTGCATTCGGGGTCTTCCTCCACCTGTAATTAGCTGGTCGTCGCTATATGACTGAAATACTGTCGAAGCGACGGTAACTCAAATAGTCAAGTCAAGTCAATGGCCACAATAGGTTATATGTACCCACAAATACAAATTCGTACAATACATTACAATCTAGCATGTTAACATATTGAAGTTTATTGTTAAGAGCTATCTTCTCTTAATATTAAAGGGGGATCCTTACTGTCAATGAACCACAGAATTGCGGTTCCCGGCAAGGCCATTTTTTTCATATGAGGAAGTCTTCCAGTTGGTTTGCGGGAGGTCGCCGGTTCTATCCGCAGTGTCGTTCGCTGCCTGTAAGGAGCTTGACGTCGCTGTAACTAAAATACTGTTGCAGCACTACAAAATTTACAAAAAAAATTAATCCAAAAGTATTGATTATTAATTTCGAGACATTTTTATTGTTATAATGTCCTGAATTTTCATGATTGATCTAAACTTAAAAAGGAGGCCTAAAATGACATAAGCTGTTTCTTTCTAATATTTATGTTAATTGAACCAAACACGAAATTCTCTCAAATTCATTTACACAAAAAACAAGTCATTTCATGTTCATTTGTGTACACATATAACCCTTTAATGACTGTCTACTAAGTGCTTATTTCTTAATGCCTATACTGCTTTATACTGGCAACTGCTTTATGCCTACTACTAAATGCTACTGTCTTAGGTTTACTGCCAACTGGTCCATTTGGGATACCTCATAATTGTTCTGTGCATAAATCAAACTGATAGTAAGCAGTTCGTAGTATCTATGAAGTAGTATCAGAACTCCTACTACCAAGGTTTAAAAATAATAATACTATATTATATGTAAGTCTCATGGCAGGTTCCTCCTTTAACAAAACCACGTTGTTACTCTCGCTGCTTTTTTGTACCTGGCATTAGTTCATTAGTCACTAGGCTACGGAATTACATAAACGACAGCCTACCGTTCACTGCTAACTACTTTAAAATGCTACTGCTACTGCCGAATGCCAATATTGCTTAATGCCTATTGCCCTTTATCACTCAGAAACTAGAGGACAGAACCTGTTTCAGGATTTACACAGAATATTAAAATGATTCTAATGTTTACTACCAAACATGGTCCTGCCCTCAAGTACCAGTGCGTTATCTTCGTAATAAGGTTGCAATCGATTTGAGCGTCAGCCCAGTAGTGGCACGTCTCGGCCACGACATAACAATGTTCTTGCTTGGCGATTAGCTTGATGAAGTCTTTCAAGGACTGGTTGGCCTGCCGTAAGGTGGAACCGTGCAACTTGTCAACTTCCCTGCGTGAGGCTGCATTAAAACGGGCCCCTTCAAATGACTGAAGTGATGTCGATGAAACGTTAATATCTAATAAGCAACGAAAATTAGATATTTAGATATGTGCCAAGAATTTGCTCACACAAAAGAGCAAAATCAATGTACGGATTTTGCAACTGGTTGTCAAGCCACTCGACTTCTGTTTGGCGAGATGGAGTCCCGAATTTTCCTGGCAAATGCGAACAGACGTACGTCGTGTAACTGGCGTCATGGTTTTTAAGAATTCGAATTCAAGATAAAAACGTTTGTTAATTTTGTTGAAAATTACACCGTCATTTTCAAAGAGAACGAATTCGAAATCATGCAGTTCGACCTGTTTGCAGAACATCAATTTAGTTAAATACGTCCCACACTTAGCATTTATGTCGGAATAAATTATTTTCGAGGTAAAGGAATGGCTGTAATTATACCAGCCAGTTTCGATTTCACTTGTGTTCAGTCTTAAACTTACATCGATGGTAGATGGATTAAGTACACTAAATTCATATTTTTGCCATTCTATTTTCAAAGAAATGTCGGAAAGGCTCGTGGAAGAAACTCCATTCCCTGGACCATAAATAGTCAACTGCTTTTTGCAGGGTTAATGGACTCCTTTTAGACGGATTGAAATGTAGCCTGACATAAAAATGGTCGATAAGGTGACTTTCAGAAGTTTGTTGGACCAAAACCACCTTCGCAGGTGCCCATTCTTTTGAAGACGGAAGCGATATCCAGGAAATATCCCTTGTGATATCGCCTACCTTCAGATTGTGGGCTATTTCAGAAACATTGGTGGGCTGTTTGGGCACAAGAGCCAGTGACAGGACGAAGAACGGAACCTTCCATGATTTGAAGACAAACTTACACCGTCCGAGGTTGTCGTATATTTGCCCGTATGGACAATAAACTGGGCGACACTGGAATAGATAACAAAAGCGTGCTATAGGTTATCAAGTCATTAAATGGGGGGTCAACAATATGTTTAGAGGCTAGGTTTGTCTTTTTCAGTGTTTCGGTTAGGCTGGGGGAAGTGTTAGTGTTATTGTGTGTGGTTTGGCTTAGTTTTGGGGTTAAAATAATGGTTAGTTTTAAAATTGAATATCACACCGAGGTACAAAAACGTATACCTTGGAAAATTTACATCGCTTTGTCAACACTTTGCATAATTATACAAACCGAGGTACAAACCGACATAGTGAGGTATGAGGCACAAAGGCAAAACCTCGGTAAGATGGGTAGACCAAGTTGTGTGTGTGTGTGAGGTGGGGGTCCATTCTATTCCTATCGGATTGAATGGCCTACAATAGAATTAAGAGTTTATTTTCAAGTAAGAAAAATAGAAAGACTGAACAACTGTTTGCAATGTTGATCGTATATTTGATAAATAATATATCATATAATTATCATATTGGTTTAAAATTTGAGAAAATGAGCAATATAGGAAATACAAAAAAACGTGATTAAAAACAATTGCGGGGCACGATGAAATAAAGATAAAAACCGCTTCATTTTGCCGTGCTTGTGTTTAAACGTTTAAACCTACATTCTTAGAAGGCGCCTTACCAAAATAGTTATTGCAGTGCGTCTTCCTGTAGTGCTCATTTTCTATTTAATATACTGTTTATCATTTAATCTTCCATTAATTGCTATATTATGCCACATTAAATGTAATAACGTACTCGTGCCATAAATATTCCTTCTGCGGACATAAAGACATTGTGTCGTTTAAGTTTTCCATTTTGGCCAAACCTTCCTGTACCATATACCTTTCTGTGATAATTTCATTTATTTCAAGCTATGCAAAACCACGTAATACGGCTGTCATTTACTGGTCAAACATCTCGCAAATATTTTTTCGTTTTCTGAAATAAAACACCACAACATTTAAATACCCATTATGCTTCCAAAAACAGTGTATATTCGGTCAGAAAAGCAACGTATGTGTTAAAGATTTGTAAGGGGACTCGTTGACGAACGCTATTCCAATGCTTAAATAAGAGAGAGTCTTTAATTTAAGAACATTTAATTGCTTACAAAAATAACTTATTTCAATATCCCGAATATCTTCGTCAATTTTCCATAGACATCACGAGTGCACAAAATGAGGACGTAGCAGATAACCAAATTGTGATTCGACGATGGTTTTTCAATTTCAAATTATTTCCGATCACACTCGAAAAACAATGAGAGTATATCGACATCCATCCAAAATATTATATAGCGTAATTTGATCAGCATTTTCGGTGCATGTAACTGATTTTTTTACAGCAGATATTTGCACATTTTGCACCATTTGTGTTGGTCTACAATTTTCAATGTTATGTTTTCTTTTTCATGAAAATTAAATCATTATGAAATAAAATGGGCCTTTAAGTTAGTTTATAGAACTTTAGATAAAGGTAAACAAAATCTGACAAACTTTCTGATACTAAATACGGAAAAAATAATTTTATTATTACACGGCAGAAGTATATATTAAATAATCATCTGCTTATTCTGGTCATGTTATACCAAATAATACAATATAAAAAAGGCCCGAAATACATAAAGTCGTAAATTTGTAATCCGAAAAGTGAAATGACGGACATTCTAACCCTAATTTAGTTTCTCTCTTAACAGATCTCGTGATTGTAAAGAAGCCAGAAAATTTGAATATTAACTGATGTTTCTTCTCCATCCTGAATATTACTTTTAGTGTTGGCAAGGTAGAACGATTCTGGTTTAATTACACGGATGGTGTCGACATTGCGGCTTATCGGGTGATTTCGACAGTTCGATTTTCGGATGACAATTCGACTAGGCTACAAATAGAATATGTACAAACATGGAGCTGACTTTGCCCGATGTAATGAAACGAGCGTATAGAGCTAAAATAAAAAATAAATAAATAAACAAGAGCTTTCCGTAAGACAGCGCGCTCGACTATTCCGCCGTTCTTTTAGGCTGTGATAGCCCAAAAAGGGACATGCTTTGTATTAAATTTGATTTTAAGTCATCTTTCTTGTTTGTTTAATGCCCATGAAGACCTAAGTGAAGTATTGAATCAATAAGCATAGTAAGTTACTAAGATGTATGCATCCTAGTATACTGCATGCAAAACTTTAACCAAATTTACTTGCACGCATATTTTAAGTTCAAAATGGGCATTATTTACAATGTATTCAGTCAAGGGTTATCTAACTTGATTGTCTGATCGCCTTGAATACCTATGTGGAGATTCAAGTCAATCTCATAACTGATTGCTGAAATATACGCATGACAGTATGTTGCATGCAAACCCTAACCAAAATTTCAAAGTCCAATAAGGTCCATAATTTGCAATAAATTTGGTCAAGACTTATCTAACTTGTTTATTTAACGCCTCTGAAGACCCTGTTATTAAATCAATGAGCATAGCTAGTAACTAAGATATATGCATGATAATAACTAACCAAGGTGTGACGCCGACGCCAAGGTGAGAAGAAGAGCTCTGAAAGTTTGAGTGTACCAGTGCGGCTGTTACTTTGCTAAAGTCTATACCGTGTTCACGTGTTCCTCGAGCAACATATCCAGTGCACATAGTTCCCACATCATTGACTATCCCTACTCATGGCGGCCATTTTGATTGGGTTATTTAAGGGATTTTACATGAATTAGATTAAATAGGAGCAGAAATTTCATGTTCTTATAGTTTCATTCTTTCTGGTCCAAAAATCAAATTGTAAACTAAACAGCACCTAAAAAGCTCTTGAAAGTTATAATTTTAGGATGAAATATTTCTAATATGGATATATATACAATAAAAGATATATAAACACACATTAAAGAAAAAAAAAGCTAAGAGTTTATCCTTAAACAAAATCAAATTAAAGTTTTTACGTTTCAATCTATCAAATTATTTTCATATCTAAAATTATTGTTAAAGCTGTTCAATTCGACATAGTTTTCAGTAAGATAGACTGAAACAAGGGTCAGGACTTATATAAATATGCAATTGATTATGAAGACAAAGCAGGAATATTGGATGGGAAGCAAAAAGCATGCTGATATGATGATAATACAGAAACATACATACACACAATGGCACTACTGATAAAGCAAAGATAGAGCTTAACCCATTGCCTGATATCAACACATTTTGACACATCTGAGAAACATGATTTTTTGAAAACATATTGAAGAAATAAAGCATTTGCTCCTAAACAATGGAGCATTTACTCTTAATGAGCATTTGCTCTATTTTCCATAATGTTTTCAAAAGTATTCAAAATTGAAATTTTTAATTTTGAAAAAAAAACACAACTAATTTGAATTAAAAATAGAAATTGATACCGTTATCGAGGCAATGGGTTAAGCCAACTGTATATAAGGTTTGGTATTGCTATGTCATCTCTGACTCAAGTTATCATCTGGAAACGAAAGTTTTCCCTGTATTTTTTACTTTTAGACACAGTGACCTTGACCTTGACCCAGCAGACTTCAAATGCATTACCAAGCATAACACTCACTCAGCCCCTCACTGCGTGGGCTCGAATCCCGGCAGGGTCATTCGGATTTTCATGTGAGGAAGCCTTCCAGCTGGCTTGCAGTAGGTCGGTGGTTCTACACGGATGCCTCCGTGCACTCGGGGTCTTCCTCCTTGACTATAGTCCAGTCAAGTCAATACCAAGCAAGCTCTTAATATAAGCTAGCTGTACATTATGTTTGGTATCTCTGACTCAAGTTATCATCCGGGAACTTATTTTCTATTTTTAATCACAGTGACCTTGACCTTGACCCGGCTGACTTGAAATACAATACCAAGCAAGCTCATCATATAAGCGAGCTATATATAGTTTGGTATTGATATTTCTTCTCTGCCTCAGTTATAGTTTTCCCTGTATTTTTTATTTTTAGACACAGTGGCCTTGACCTTGACCCAGCTGACCTCAAGTGCAATACCAAGCAAGCCCTTAGTATAAGCTAGCTGTACATAAAGTTTAGTATAGATATGTCATCTCTGACTCAAGTTATCATCCGGAAACTTATTTTCTATTTTTAGTCACAGTGACCTTGACCCGGCTGATTTGAAATACAATACCAAGCAAGCTCTTCATATAAGCTACCTGCACAATAAGTTTGGTATTGATATGTCATGTTTGACTCGAGTTATCATCCGGAAAGGAAAGTTTGACGCCGCCCGTACAACGACATTCGCCAATCCAATAACCAGAATTTTTCGTTGAAAAATCTGGTTAAAAAGTCACAGTGGTGATTTGAAACCCGCTATTACTCTCAGATATCGGCTTGCATTAACTTAACCCTATCAAAATGGCTTATCAGTGCCTATGACATCACACGGGAACTACGTATTCCACACTCTGGCGATTAACCCCAATTTACATTTAATTTGCATAATCTTACCCGGTCGTCGGCTGAAGATGAGCATGCGATGAGTGGACTTTTCTCGGAAGTTTCCTTTCCGACATTAGAGGTGGTATCAAGCACCATGGTTATTGAAGCAGACGAGGATTTCTTGTTAATGTCTTGACAATATGTCAGTAGAATACTATCCTGTATCTGACGGTTACAGATAAAACAAAATACGTTCATAAAAACTTGCGCACCATAATAGGTTGGGGAGACCATTCCACTTTGACATGCTCTTGATATTTCTGCGAATGACATGTTAAATTCAGGGTGGTAGTCAAATTGCGCCTGTCCACAAGTATCAATTAAATCCAGATAACAACTCTCCTGAGACGCTTGTTTAGGCTGAGGATGTTGGAATCTTAAATTGCACTTACTGGTTTGACTGGGGGAGTCAAGCGTTTGTAGAAAAGTGTCCAATCTGTTCACACTCACAATGCCCAACGTACAGTCAAGGGAAGCTTTCCACGGTAAAGCATCGACCACATGATGACAGTCGGCACAAACTTGATTTTTGAACGTAGCTCTCATTTGTTTTGAATAAACAGGCATCATACTTCCCCATTCATTAACGCGGATATCTCCGCAGTGAACTTCATGGGTTCTAGTATCCACTGGTATAGAGGTGTTTGCCATCCCCTCCTCTCTGCTCGGAGCCGTGGGACACTGCGACACCATGAAGTACCCGGTGTGGGGTTTAAATGAAAGAACAGGCGTGATTGGCGGCAGACATTGGTTAAGGGGCCTCTGGAGCATGGATGTGGAGTAACAACAGTCGCCTGTCTTCTCACAGTCATCTCTGCAGCTGCAACCTAAAGGAAGACATGTTTATATTTATAATATAATTGTGGCATTAGCATATGGGTGGGAAAATCTAAAAAAAAAAAATACAGTCGAATCCCGGTTATTCGAAGTCCTGGGGATCGGCGTTTTATTTCGAGTAAGGCATGTATTCGAATATACCAAATCACGTCGACCGTTGGAACAAAAGCCCATCCCAGCCATGCTTTTTCATACAGTGAACGTAATATATAATGTATTTTATATCAAAATATGTTATTTTGATTTAGGAACGTTAATGAAAACGACTATAGATAATTAACTTTCATCTTTTAATGCATAAATAATATCGATGCATATATAATAAATGCATACGTAAATAACAAAGATACATACATACATTTATCAGGTGTTACTTAATCACATGCGACAACACGTATCCAATATCAACGTCATCTTGAAAACAGCAATGGATTTTTATATTTAATTAACACCATTCATCTATTTCTGCATAAATTATACATAATAAATGCATACATCCATTCATCAGGTCTGACTAAATCACAGGAAACTACATGTAACATCATCTCGAAATGTTCATTTATCGTGGTCTGCTTGTTACACTTGTTTAATTCTTCCTTTCAAAGCGTATCCGAAATACGTTTCGCATACCTAAAAAATCATCAATCATCACCTTTATCTTTATGATTGAACAGCACAAACATCCAATCAATTAACAACTTATGCAAACTGTAAGCGACAGTCTCCCACCCATTTCGGTAATTAATTGGCGTTTGCGTTTTCCCATTGTTTTTTTCAAAATGTCGCCGGTAATTAATGTTCGTCAGCGTCTTCGGATAAGGAGGTGCGAAACTCTTACGAATTTATTGGCACGGGCCGAAAAATCTTTTCGGATGAGGCCAGGTATTCGAATGGCACAAATCTGAATAACCCAGATATTTTTATATAGAAATAAGAAGGAGAGTGATTGGGACCAACGAAGTGTTTCGAATGACGCCGGGTATTTGAATGAGAGGTGGTGGAGTAACTGGGGTTCGACTGTATATAAAAAATATTTATATACGAGTCATTTTGGAAATGAGTGTTGTGCAACCAGTCAGCTACACGGCTGAATGTAACTGCCACTGGATCAAGTCCGTTATAGAATTACACAATGGAATGTATTACCTTAGAAATGGCTTTGAAAAGATTTCACTATCCGAATTTCGTAACAGTTTATAATCGTATGTCAACAATGGACAAAATTCACATACAGCCTATACCCGTAATGTAATCTATAGTTTACTAAAAGAAAATCCACCCATTTAACATAACCTATCCAAAATCAATTCTTTAATAATGATTAAATGATATGGTATTTTAGCCAATATTAGCAAGGTATCTCAAAATGGGAAATATGTTTCAGTTGATTAATAATTATTGACATGTATTTTTAATGTTAAGATAAACTGTTCGGGCGATTATGATCCATATGATTTAAATCAATGTTTGTTTGTTTATTGGATTTAACGTCCCACCAACAGTATACTTAAATCATTGTTAATTGTTCTATATCCTTTCAGCCGTGTTGTTTAATTTGAGCTTTACTTATTTTTTGCGCCATTTATCTACTAATCACGTATCCTAGGTTGCGCAAAACTCCGCGCACCGGTTACGTCACGCTACGCTACTGTAAGGGGTGGTAACTACTGCGTCGGAATCAAACTCCACAGTGATCTCCCATGCACGGAGGGATTGCGTCGGATTTTGAAATTGCGCTATTGGACTTTGCACTCTAGTGGAACTCGAATTCATTTTAAAAAAATCGGATATGGAGGTAAATAGTGTAATTGACGCCGCATGGAAACGCGGCGTCAGTATGTAACAGGTTTTTTTTTTGTTTTGTTTTTTTGTTCTTGTTCTTTTTTTCTTTTTTTTTTTTGCCAATGGAATCGCATAATTAAAACTGGGAGCAATCACTGTTATTATCGTAAAATAAAAACATGCAATATGTAAAAAAAAACACTTTCTGAATCATATAAAAGCAAATAAAAAAGAACAAGAGGGCCATGATGGCCCTGAATCGCTCACCTGATTATAAATGGGCAACACATGATGGATTTTTCATATTGACCTACTTTTTGACCCCACATGACCCAAAAGTGTCCAAGATATTATGGAAACAAACATTCCAACCAAGTTTCATGAAGATTGGGCCAAAACGTGGCCTCTTGAGCGTTAACAAGGTTTTCCCCTTTTTGACCCCATATGACCCAAATTCGAACTTGTCCAAGATTTTATGGAGACAAACATTCTGACCAAGTTTCATGAAGATTGGGCTAAAAATGTGGCCTCTAGAGTGTTAGCAAAGTTTTTATACGATTTGACCTCGTGACCTACCTTTTGACACCACATGGTCCAAATTCGAACTTGTCCAAGATTTTATGGAGACAAACAATCTGACTAAGTTTCATGACGATTGGGCTAAAAATGTGGCCTCTAGAGTGTTAACAAGGTTTTTATAGATTTGACCTCGTGACCTACCTTTTGACCCCACATGGTCCAATTCGAACTTGTCCAAGATTTTATGGAGATAAACATATTGACCAAGTTTCATGAAGATTGGGCAAAAATTTGGCCTCAAGAGTGTCAACAAGGTTTTTATACGATTTGACCTCGTGACCTACTTTTTGACACCACATGTTCCAAATTCGAACATGTCCAAGATTTTATGGAGACAATTATTCTGACCAAGTTTCGTGGAGATTGGGCCAAAGTGTGGCCTCCAGGGTGTTAACAAGGTTTTTATAAGATTTAACCTCGTGACCTACTTTTTGACACCACATGTTCCAAATTCGAACTTTTCCAAGATTTTATGGAGACAAACATTCTGACCAAGTTTCATGAAGATTGGGCTAAAAATATGGCCTCTAAGGTGTTAGCAAGGTTTTTATACGATTTGACCTCGTGACCTACTTTTTGACACCACATGACCCAAATTCGAACTTTTCCAAGATTTTATGGAGACAAACATTCTGACCAAGTTTCGTGAAGATTGGGCTAAAAATGTGTCCTCTAGAGTGTTAACAAGTTTTTTTTATAAGATTTGACCCCGTGACCTACGTTTTGACCCAAATTCGATCTTGGCCAAGGTTTTATGGAGAGAAACATTCTGACCAAGTTTCATGATGATTGGCCTAAAAATATGGCCGCTAGAGTGTTTACAAGCCAAATTGTTGACGCCGGACGAAGGGCCACCACAAAAGCTCACCTTGAGCACGTTGTGCTCAGGTGAGTTAAAAACAAGATTCAAAATATCTACAACTTTAAGGGAAGGTAACTACTGAGTGGAGTTTTGTATTAATAATGTAACGTGCAGGGGGCTAAACTTAGTGTGGTAACGATTAAACAATGTTCAACTATATACAATTTCTTGGGGACTACCTTGTCCAGTGATTAAATAAAACAAAACGGTCAATATTTGACTTCAAATCTAACAACTACTGATTGAACACTAAATCAAAATATGTACAGTATGGACGAGCCTGTCCCGTGTTTGAAACACCTTATTTAAAATGACCAGCCCAGCTTCAAATGACTGAGCTACCAATCTTGACTTATGCTAGAGCAGTGTTAAAGCCCAGACAGTGGCTCGTGCGACGATCAGCTACTGCTCAGCAATGTATGAAACAACCCGGTCTCAAACCCCGTGGATGAGCATACACAAGCCCAGACGTTGGCTTGTATCAGGCTGAACCTATCCAACTTGTTCAGCTACGCTCAACAGCAGTCCAGCAATTGATGAGCAACTGTGTTCTAACCCGTATGGTCGAACAACAAGCAAGCCCAGGCGATGGCTTCTATCAGCTGAACCTATCCAGTGGCTCAGCACTCGCCCATCAACAGTCCAATGCTGGAACCCTCCCTGACCAAGCTGACGCACTATCTACTCCTCTGCTCCCGAGACTGTAGATACTAAACAATTGTAGTTTTCTGAAGTCAAAGTTGCTTTCCAGAGACACGCTGGGTTATCAAAGCATACCCTCCGACAATAATGACATCGAAGGCAACAGAACAAAGTTACGCTTTTAAGGATCAGTATATATTTGATGATATACTGTGAAATCATTATATTTCGTGGGCATGAAATTTCGTGGATTCATTGAAATCAACATGTTCGTGGGGACATGAATTCGTGGATTCGTAGTTTTGAAAAAAAAAAAAAAAAAAAAATGGAAGTAGATTTTTTGATCCTCAAAAAACCTGAGTTGAAAATAATACAGCCTATTTTTTTCTTTTTGGCATAACATGTATTTGTAATTGAGTTTTGATATCATATGATACTGTTTGAGTACTTACTTATGCAAAACATTAATCAAATGAAAATAAACAGAAGTGTATACGTGATTTGTTGCTCCCATCATCCTCGCAACATTTCGTTCAAATAATGCTAAGGATAAAAACCGAGTTTCGTCGCTTGTGTATGCTGCCGCTTACGTAACGCTTCACTGCAGTGACAGGCAGGCAGGTAAGTGTGAAACACGGGTCTGATCTCCAATTAGGTACAAACAAAACAAAAGAAGAGCATTACAAGTCAGGGGTGGGGTAGGCATATTGTAGCTATCACCTGTATGAATTAGCGGAAATCAAGCAGGGTGGGGTGGGGGTAACGAAGTATCCCCACCTTGCTATAAGTGTGAAAAACTGATTAAGACTCAATTTGTCACACGAACCCAATGCATATAATCTGGGGAATTTTGATTTCTAATTATTTTCCAATCGGACATCATTAGAACAAAATATGTCTTTGGTACATTGGCTGAAAACCGGGAAAGTACAGACTCGATCCCCGACTGTTCCAGGTCTTCCGGATCCATCCGAAGTTACTACGCCTATGCAAGCACTGTCATATCAGGCTGCAAATGATGCTGTTGAGCCAGTCATGAAAGAATCAAGGAAGAGAAAGCGGGGTGGCTACAATAACTACGATGACGAGACCAGATCCAAGATGGCACGCTATGCCATTGACAACGGGGTTGCCAAGGCTGGCTGCCAGACGTTTCACCGCAGACATGGGGAAGAAAATAAGCGAGACTACAATACGAAGTATGAGAGACCAGTACACCAAGATGAAGAAAATTGACGTATACATTTTCCGCTTGGTTATAAAAAGCCTACCAAAACACAAATGATAACACTGTTTGTCTTACTATAATTTAGCAATTGTTTATCTTAAGGATACGTAAAAACACAAATCTATTTCTTTGAAACAATTCCCGCGATATCTATAGCGGATATATCAAAATGTTAATAAATAAAGGGAGATAATAAATATGACAACAAACCTAATAAAACAAAATATATATAAAAAAAATAGCACACTCTAAGTATACTAACATTCAAACAACGATGATTAATTATATAATAAAGAAAATAATTTCCCAATAATTTCTAAACTATAGACAGGCCAAAATCATCACACTACCCACGCCTCCGGGTTCATGCGTCCCGCATGGATTTATAACAGAAGAGAAAAAAAACACACACAAAAAAACACTAAAATGATTTTGAACAAGAGCACCAAATTAAAAACAATTACATATTCTAATCACCGCAACCTCTGTACATAGTCTGACTCCACCTTGTTTGAGCCATATTATTATCCTACTGACAGAAAACATAATCTTTTGCCCATATTGGCATTTTCCGTTCTTTCTTGGATTTATCATTGCTAGGATTAATTTCTTCAAAGACAACTTCATCGGCTTCATTTTTCTTTGCCTCTCTCTCAACCCCCCAACTTACAGTCTCTTCATCACTATCCTCTTCGAGCTGATCTGTAGCAAGTTCTCCTTTCAAAACCTGTTTTTGACATTTCCGAAGCCTGTCACAATGAATGACTTGCACCATTTTGCTCTGAGTGTTCCCAACTTCGTACAAAACATCTGACAACTTTTTCAAAATCTCATATGGACCTCTCCAGAATGACGTTAATTTTGCCGAGGTGCCAACCCTTTTTACAGGAAAGAAAACATACACTAGATCGCCTGGTTTAAATGCTTCGAAAGACATTCGTTGATCGTGTATTTCTTTCTGTCTCAAAATTGATTGACCAGTGTATTGTCGTACAAATCCATGAGCTGTTTCTATTCTTTCCCGCAATTCCCAGACCCACTGATTGTTTGGAATAGGTTTGATTGCTGCAGGCATATCATACTGCAAATCTACTGGAGTTGAAACCTCTCGCCCTAACATAAACATGTTTGGGCTCATCCCTGTAGTTTTATGCTCAGCACTTCGATAAGCCATCATCACATAGGGGAGGTGTTCGTCCCAATCTTTCTGGTTTTCGCTTACATATGCACTAAGCATAGCCTCTAAAGTACGGTTGAATCTTTCCACCATTCCATCACTTTTCGGATGGTAGGCTGTTGTGCGAGTCTTTTGTGCATTCAGCAAGTTGCACATTTCTTGGAACAGCCTACTTTCAAACTGACGACCTTGGTCAGAGTGATAAGTCTTAGGTACTCCAAACCTTGTCACCACCTCTTCAACCAACGCTTTTGCTGCCTCCATGTTTGGCATGGGGATCGATTCTGTCCATTTGGTGAAGTAATCTGAAATCACCAAAATGTATTTGTTTTCCCTTTCGGTCAAAGGGAACTCCCCGAGAATATCAATTGCGATCCTCTCCATGGGATAGCCACTCCTGATGATCCGCATAGGAGCCCTTTTTCTCATGGTTGGACCTTTTCTCTTCATACAGGTTTCACATCCAGCCACATAGCTTCGAACATCGGACTGCAGTCCAGGCCAGAAAAAGCGTTGCCTAACTTTAGATATAGTCTTCTTTACGCCTAAATGTCCAGATATCTTGCTGTCATGGCAGTGCCTAAGTATTTATCTCCGCATTGATGTTGGAACCACAAGTTGGTATGTCACTGCCTTTGTGCTCAATAATGTCCATTTCCTTGCCAATGTGTCTTCTATTAGTGTCAAACGTTCAAACTGATTCCAGAGAGATTTGATGAAGTAGCTCGAGTGAGCGATGTCCTTGAATTCTGGCCTCTTTCCATCTTGGACCCATTCTCTTACCAAAAATAAATCCTCGTCAGACTTTTGAATGCTCTTTAAGTCTGTGCTGACCTCTCCTGGCATTAAACTAGCTATTTGGCTTTGTTCTTTATCTAGATGAGATTCGTCAGAATCAGACATGCCACATTGTGTACATGGTCTTCGGCTAAGACTGTCAGCATTACCATGAGGCCTTCCTGGTCGATGCTCTATTGTCATGGAGTATGATGATAGGACCTCGTGCCACCTTGCAAGCTGACCCTCGGGATTTTTGAAATTCATAATCCAACGAAGGGAGCTATGATCTGTCCTGACCACAAAATTCCGCCCATACAGGTAATGCCTAAAATATTTAACGAAGTAGACCAGCGCCAGGAGCTCCTTTCTCGTAACGCAATATTTGCGTTCGGACTTTGTCAAAATTCGGCTGGCATAGGCTACAACTTTTTCTTGATTGCCAACTTTCTATGAAAGGACAGCTCCTATCGCCTGGTCACTTGCGTCTGTGTCAAGGTTGAATGGTTTTGAAAAGCCAGGATGTGAAAGCATTGGGGAAGAAGTGAGCGCATTCTTTAATGTTTCAAATGCTTCCATACATTCATCTGTCCATTGAAACTTTTTGTTCTTTTCAGTGAGGCTTGTCAGCGGTTTTGCTATGTGTGAATAACGGGTAATGAAACGCCTGTAGTAGCTGCACAAGCCAAGAAATGAACGAACTTCACTGACATTGCTTGGCAATGGCCAGGTCTTGACACACTCAATTTTCTTTGGGTCAGTTCCAACACCGGATTTACTCACAACATGTCCCAAGAATTGTACTTCTTTCTTGAATAGCTGACACTTCCGTGGCTTTAACTTTAATCCAGCCTGCTCAAACCGTAGCAGGGTAGTGTCCAGGTTCTGTATCATATCGTCAAAGGACTTTCCTATGACGATGATATCATCAAGGTACACCAAACATATTTGCCAGTGTAAACCTGAAAGAACCATTTCCCTGAGCCTTTCAAAAGTTGCCGGGGCGTTGCACAACCCAAATGGCATAACCCGAAACTCAAATAGACCCTGCCTGGTGGTAAACGCTGTTTTTTCCCGATCATTTTCATCCATTTCCACCTGCCAGTACCCAGAACTAAGGTCTAGGCATGAAAACCATTCCGCTCCACCCAAATGTTCGAGGGACTCATCAATGCGAGGCAGTGGATAGGCGTCCTTGGTAGTTATATCATTGAGACGTCTGTAATCGATGCAGAATCGCTTTGTTCCATCTTTCTTCTGAACAAGCACAACCCCACTTGCCCATGGACTTGACGATGGCTGAATGATTTCATCTTTCAACATAGACTCAATTTGTTCATCAACTTCTTTCCTCATGTGAAATGCTTGTGTTTTATTATCCCAGTTCGGCCAAGATCACTGTCATTCTTCGAGAACGTGTTATTATATTTCAGAAGTAGTTCAGCTATCTGTCTCTTTTGGTGGGAAGACATTCCTTCTGATGATCTTTCATAAAGATCAACAAGATGCTCTGGCAGTTTTTCTGCTGTTGTCTTGGTGGTGGGTAAAGTTTGGACAATTTGGGCTGGGCTGAACATAGCAATATTTGTTCCGGGATACAGTGTTTTTGATTCACTTGAAAAATTTGCATATCTGACAGGGACTTTCTGCCCAGACCGAACTAAAGTTCTAGCAACAATACCTTTGTCGGTTTCTATGAACTTATCAGCAGGCTCTATGACGCCAGTGCAATCTCCGTGGTTTCAGTCTTTTATTTGCCCATTCAGTAGGATCTCGGATCTACCTGGAACAATAACTTTTTCTGACACTATAACACGATGACATCCAATCTTTCCAGCTGTAACCACCGGAATTGCTTTGCCTTGTATCGTCAACTGACGAGTTGCAACGTCAACGGAGACTTTATGTTCTTCCATGAAGTCCAAACCCAGTATAATGTCTACATCTAAATCTGCAACAATCACGTCTGTGACACAAGTTATCCCACCCATGCTCAGGGAGACTTTCGTCTTACCCTTTATGTTGAGGGTGTTACAACAGACAGAAACGATTTCCTGTGAGAACTCCGACAAGTGCTGTGGTTTTCCAATTAAATCCCATAACTTTGTAGATATGAGAGTGAGGGTAACCCCGGTGTCTACCAAACAATCCACATCACGCTTCTCAAACTTCGCGTGGACAAACAGACCAGAGGCGCCTGTAATACGTACGTTGTGGTTGTTTGACTTGTTTTGTCCCTCACTGTGTCCGCTAGTATTCCGTTGCGGACAAGCTCGCTGAAGATGCTGTTCAGAACCATAGATGAAACATTTTCGTACCCGCCTATTAGTTTGAGGATTTAATTTCTTTTCAGTGCTCCATCTCCTGTGTTGATTAAGATTCGTTATTTCTGTTTTAGGAGGTTGGTTATGCTTTTCAGACATGAACATCTTCAAAGCATTGGCCATCTCAGAAACCGACTTTTGCAATGAAGAAATTACTGTTTTCATCTCATCTTTATCTTCAGTTGAGCTTGCTGAACGTAGGAAACCTTGAGCCTCGTTTTGCTGTCTCTCTGCTCTGTAGAACGCTTCTAGCTCAACAGCATGTCGAACTGCGTCGTTGAGGTCAATAGGTCTGGCTTGCTTAATTTTTAGCCTTATCTCAGTGTTCTGGAGAGAGTCTACAAACTGTTCCTTGGCAAAAGTTTCCCGAACGTCAGATGGAGCTTTGGGGTAGGCCATGTTGGTCAGCCTTCTGATATCCTGGCCAAGCTCAGCCATTGTCTCAGACGCTTTTTGTCGGCGGTCTCGCAATTGCACCCTGTACAGCTCTGTTTGGTTAGGAGGTGCGAACCTATCCTCCAGCGCTATGACAAGCTCGTCATAGTCGTGCTTGTCTGATGACAGACTCCCGAAAACACCCTGAGCCTGCCCTCTGAGCGATACAGACAAGTAAAGTCCTTTCTGCTCTTTTGTCCAACCGTTCAACTCGGAACATGCCTCGAAATGAGCCTTATAATCATTCCATGCAACTGTCCCATCGAAAGTTGCTGGTTTCATGACTGTGCTTGGACGCCCGTTCCCAGAAGCATGTTCACCCAGTTTCCTATTTCTATAGGTGACAAACCTATCTGGCTCGGTATTAGCTAATGCATCATCCCGTCTCCCTGATGGTATCTCAGACCAGATATTTCTCGGTCGAACAGATGCCCCTGCTCTGCTTGCAACGGGGGTTGATGCACTATGTTGGACGGACCGCTCATTCAACTCACGACCCAAGCAAGGATATTTCATTCTCCAACTTCAAAAGCTCATTTTGTCTTTTTAGCTCAGCAAGCTGATCATATAACTCCCGAACCTCCGGTTTGAGTTTCAAGGATGTATCATCCATAATAGATTCAAATTTTATCAAAAAAGAAAAAAAATAAAAAAAATAAAACGGTAAGCCTACCAAATATGAGGTAGAAGATGTCCCTCGTTGGGCGCCAAAAATGTGTAACGTGCAGGGGGCTAAACTTAGTGTGGTAACGATTAAACAATGTTCATGGTGATTCCGCTGAGGATCATCACAATACATTTGACCGTAGCGGACATGTATAATTTACGGCACCAGGCCCAAAATGCGGTCTCAGTATGTAAAGTGCTTGAAATTGGTAAGTTAACTGAACATTACATAGCTTATTTTTTAAAGCTCGTAAACATTTATTTAATTTTACACATATCATGAACTCAAAAAGAATGCCATACCCATACGTCAAGCTACGTTTTCAAGGGAAGTAATAACTATTGGGAAGATTGTTAATTAATACTGGGGCCTGTACCTAAATCCCGTACCAAATAGAAACTTGTTGCTGCTGTGCTGCTGCTGTTGCTGATAATGATGATGATGATGTTTTGTTGGTGTTTTTTGGGGGGTTGTTTTTTTTTGGGGGGGGGGTTTATTGACAATAATACCGCCTTAGTAGCTTGGATCGGTTAGGTACTTCTTTGCTATAATATCGACTATGTCATTAGCGGCATCGTATGATGGGCCTTAGTTCTTCTGGACTCCAGTGTTGATCCAGCATGAAAGGGACGCTACTTGTATTGTGATATCTGTTAGTGAAATATCATGCCGCCCTCCTCTGTACCATCTCTAACTTCCATGTCTATTCTTCAGTATGTGGATTTCAAATAGTTTAACAGTACTCCAGGGTTAGACGTACGAGAGCCATGTAAGCTTGTCTTGGAGTCTTCGTTACTGACTCTGAAATTTCTACGAAGAAATCTATGAGTACTGTTCCACTTCTTGGTAACCTTGTCAATGTGGGTATTCCGTGTCAGGTTCTGTGCACAGAACACTCCTGGGTACTTGGTGCACTCCTCAGGATCCAAGATGTGGCCTTTGATGGTGAAGGTAAAAACCATAGGATACCTCTTTCGATGGACGTGCGATGGTGCATTTTTTCTGGGTAAAAGGACATACCCCATTTCGCGAGGTGAAATAGATCTTGTTGCAGAATGGGAAAAAACAGATTCAGAGCTGATCTCCCGATCGTCTACAAAGAATTACGTGCAGTGCAGTAATCATTGATGAAGGCAAGAAATAAGGCCGGGCCAATGACACTTCCCTGTGGGACGTCGCTAGTGACAGGTGCAGGCTCGGATGTAGCTCCATCAACGATGACATGCTGAGTTCTATTCGAAAGAAAGGCTTGGATCCAGGTCAAATCCCATAATGACTGAGCTTGGATGGCAGACAATTGTGTGGAACCTTGTCGAAATCCAGGACAGCAAGATCGTATTGTTCTCAATGCCTTGGCGGTGATGAAAGAAAAAAACTTTCACGTTACGATCTCTAGGAGAATAATAAATATAAAGCTACAACGTGGTAGGTTTTGATTATTTTAAAGTTAATTACATTTTTAATTTACGTATTTGCTTGACTGTCTTGCCAAATATATCTTAAATCCAAAGTACCCATCGATAGCTCGCGTAGTAGTAAAATTGATTTTAAATGAATTTGAAAAAACCTAACAGTTCTTGACTTAGGCTATATTTAGTTGCTATAAGTACCAAGCAGAAATCTAATAGTACTAATTGTTCGACTTTGGTATGTCGCATCATGGGATCGAACTCACGGCCTCCCGATTCCAAGAGGATAGAACTAACGATTAAGCATCTGTTACGTCTGTTTGTTAGTTGGATCTAACGTCCCACCGACAGTATTTCAGTCATTTGGAGACGCTGTCTACTTGAGACAGATATTGTGCTGCCACACTACAGTATCACGCCATAGACATGTGGAATGATTTTCCTGACACTGGGCCAACCAGTCCTGGAACTACCCTTATATGCTAAGTGTCAAGCAAGGGAGCTATAACAGTACAATTCTTTACAACTTTGGTATGTCGCGGCCGGGGAATGAACCCACGACCTCCCGCTCCGGAGATGGACGCTCTAACCACTCGGCCTTCGGGGACGGTCATCTGTTACGTTTTCGGTATCTAATACTTCAATATAAAAACGCAATATACGACCTCAGGTGCTACAGATTCATTTTATGTATTTGGCGACATCTTAAACCAATATTTTCAACGGTTACATCACTTATTTGAACACGAAAACAAATTGAATGTAAAGAAGTTTCGAAAAAGATTTTTGAGATCACCCCCGTTTCTGTTAACGGCTGTCCGCTGTTCACTTACGTTCTCGTCATAAGTCGTACAAGTCTATTATGTCTGATATCGGGCAATCCAGTCAGAAGTTATGGCCTATGTATAGACTTACACAGGAAAACACTAGAACAATTTTCTCGTCAGAAACCACAAGGCCTGGAGTTAAGATATTTGGTGTGTAACATGGCTTAGTGGACCTCTTCAAAAATAACGGCCCTTGCATCATAATTGGCTTGGCCCAAGGGAATTTGAATTTTCTCAGTTCTTAGCTCTGATGATTTAACGAATCTTACAATGGTGTTTGGATCATTTGGATGTTTCAGGTCGTCTGATGTGCTGTTTGTTGGACGGTACCCTGCATGGTACAGACGATGGCGTGTGCCATGTGAGTTTTTTTTTTCATTATGATAATTATATGTTATATGTTTCTCTTCAGCTATTTCATAGACCTGGCAATGTCTGAAAAAGTGGCACACAGTGTTCAGAAATATCAACGTGATACTTGTAAAATAACTGTTTTAATGACTTCTTGAATGTTTCCAAAAAATCTTCAGTACATAACCACTTCTCAATACATGCTTTGGACTTAAGGGATAATATGCTGCAGGAGTAATATAAATCTGCTTTATAGATTTCATATTCGAATATATGTTTCAAAGAAGGGTTTGAAATTCTTTCCTAAAAAGGAAAATATAACTTTTATATCTTCTTAGATTATTAAAATTGACCTTATTTCGTTTTTAGTCTGTATTTGGATCGAGTGGTTATTGTACATCCTGTTATATCTTCTCCAAAGGTAAATAAATCGATATATCGTTACTGACCGGATATTGATCTTAACTTGAATTCAGAAAATCCGTAAACTGACCAATGACTTAATACTCTAACATTTATTTATATCAAATTCTGTAACACCATGTCTTCACAAGTAATGTATTTACCTATTTATTGTGTGAAGTTTTGCATAATAAAGTATACGGAATAATTGTAGGATGAAATCATTAATTTTACAACTTACTCGTGTTACATTATTTTCACAAATATGTGTTTGTATAATGTGATAAAACGGCATATGTATGAAGTTGTTCCCCTTTCATTTAGTATCAAATTATATGTGAAGTGATCAGCTTCAATATTAAATCGGAAAATGACCGGATGTATTGATCTTGATTTGAACTCAGGAAGTCCGCTAAAATATCATAAATTTTACAATACGCGAGTACATCATTTCTTCATAAAAACCATGGCTTCAGGCGTAAGAGTTGTTTTACGTTTTAGCACTAATGTTCATTTTTTTCTCATAAAGGTGATTTCATATATTGGTTAAATGAATTTAATATTAGTAATAAGAATATTATTATAAATAAGTGTCGTATATTGTTAATATGGGTTTTTTTTTACAGAATACCAGCCAATCACCAATTGTTGTAAATGACGAATCACCGTTAAAGCCTAAAAATTTATTTGAGGTATGTGTTTTATTAATAAGCTTTTGACGAATCATTATATATACAAATACTCATCTCTGGGTCATTTCTTTTAAGGCATACATGCTATGTTAGTCAGGATTAAACTTAAGTATACTTTCATTGAAAATGCAACAAGTATAAGTTAAAACATTCATTTAGTGCGTTTTATTAACCTAAGCATACATTAAATTAAGAAGAAAGAAAAAGCAAAATATGGGAAAAACAATTATTCCCCTAATAGGTGTCTCGAACCTCTGACTTCCAGATTGAGAGCCCAACGCCCTACCATTAAGACATTTCGACTAAAGAGTGATAGCGCTGTTTTACCCTATACATACGTAACATGCATAAAGTGCTCGGACTTTCAACATTGGCGTGGTTATGTTATTGTTTTATATCTCATGTAAATACAATACAATTCAGCCGATATTTAATATCAATGAATTTAAGAAATTTATTCTCTGTTAAAAGTACATTATTTTGGTACCACTACATTTTACACAAATCCGCAAAGCAAACCAATTTTTACGACTTTTGGTGCATGTGTGACTTTAAATTATTTTATTTAAAAAAAAAGACAAAAACTCTGAACAATATGTCATCTATGAAGTATCTTATTGTCAGGTAATAATAAAAATAATTAGGATATTAAATTATCAATAATGACAAGTACATTATTACTAAATTACTATAAATGTATCATTATAACCAAAATTATATTAAAAAAACAACATAAATACATAATGACTTGGTTATCTAATGGTTTTCTCTTGTAGGCTTCAACACCTGTAGTAGATGATGACCATGTCGAAATTAGGGAATGCGACATGTCCTCAATTCAGTCTGTGTCTGAATTGAAATAAGTAAGTTACTTGCTTTTGTTATATATTTATATGCCCAAAATTCATTAATTAGTAAATTATGATAACATTAAAAAAAATTTTTTTAAACGTATTATTATTATACATAGATAAGGTAAAGGCTTTTAAAATATTTTAGTTTGTTTATTTTTTGCTTAACATGGTGAAAACACACAATTGACCGATCTAGATGTTGACGCTCTAATCCTTCATTTTTTTTTATTTTTACTTATTTATTTATTTTGTTTTGGGGCGGGGGATGATAATTAAACGTTATTGTATAGATTTTTTCAGGCAGAAGTAAAGCCCCCTCATTCAATCTTGTTATATGTATCTTTTATTTGTAATTGTACGTAACTTGATATGAATGTAGTAGATTCAACCAACTACATCATTTTAAAATATATCATCCAAAACGTCGCCTCATTGAACTATTTCGTTCTAAATTTAATACAATTATTTAAAAAAATAAAAAGAAGAGAAAAGATATTTTATATACAAATATATGTTTTTAGGTGGAACTGAAACATCTCATTGAAGAACTAGAAGTAATTCTGCAAAGAGCGAAGGACATTTTAAAATGATCTGTAAACATCAACGAGATACGTGTCTGAATGAAAAAGAACATATATTAAATCTATCTCAATATTTCTTTAATGTATGTATATTTAAACTGAAACATTTTATATAATCGAATTATATTGTTACTAATAATTGTTCCTCTATATCTGTTTACTGGGAGAAAAAAAAACTGTGTGTACATTTATGTTATAAAATAAATTTCATAATAAATTTGATTTTAAAAATTAACTCTTTACTCATTTTTTTATATATATAATATATATATATATATATATATTTTTTAAGCTATAAATCTGTTGATACTGGGGGGTGGTGTTGTTTAATTGTAACATATGTATATGTCATACTCGGTACGTTTCCGTTCTGGCGGTATACGTCCTTATATCTTTTCCCGTTTGAAGAAATGTAAAGTGGGGGAGTACTAAGGATACTTGCGTTCCTTAATTGATGAACGCTGGTATAATGTTTAAATAAACGGGATGTCATATGAATATACAAAGATTTATCATTATCTGAGATAAAAATAAATTCAATATATTAAGTGCGTATTTTTTGTCAATGATAATTGTACTTTGCATCATATACCTATGTTATTACATTTGTATGTTGTATTATGTAAATGAAATGTGCGTGTGTGTGTGCGTGCGTGTGTGTGTGTGTTAATCATCAAATTGTACTCGAGTATTAAATATTGGATGTTTTTAAAGTGTATCTACCGTACATTGTACCTCGTATGAATGTGTAAAATTGCGTAGTGTTTGTCATTCAAACTTTGTATATCAATATTTCTGATTTGCATACTCAAATAATCATTAGTGTTTGAAATTATATTTTGCCCAATGAGATCATTCCATTTTTCAAATTTTTGTCTCCATTTAATTCATTTAATCGGCATAAACTTGACACTAAACACTATTCCGTTAAATCAGCTGATCAGTTTAAACCAGCTTCAAGCACCTTCAGTGCGCATGTGCGGCAATGTGTGTCGAGAGGCGGAGCTTTATGTGTTTACCAATATCACGCGTGTGTAATGTGTTACAGGGTTTTCTGATGGGGACGCATGAAAATCGATATAAAAGAAAAGCACAACATCAATAGTGAACCAGCAATCTGATTTATCAAAATATAACTGATACATTTTACGAGATGAGATGTGTAATAATATGAAAGAAGAGATTTTAAAAAAATAATTGAAAAATATAAATAAATAATGAGATGAGAAGAAAAGAAGGCTAACAAACAAAGGTTACTAAAACGGAAAAAAAATAATAATGTCCAATTGCAAAACACAAAATAACATATATATAGGTGCAAATAAATGAACCTTTCTAAACAGTATAATAATATATATATATCTTTCAACACTTTTTTGCCGAAGAGATCAAAGTCGGGGTCCGGTTCAATGCTCATTTTTTCAGCCTCCCCGAGCGTAGCGCAACGCTTGACCTTTGACATATCATGTTACATGTCACGCCGGGAACAGGTGGATAAAGCGGATTCTCAAAAATCATTACACAGCTAGAGCGACGCATTGACCTTTGACATAACATGTTACATGTCACGTGATGTAATTCACGCCGGGAACACGTGGATAGGGCGGAGTCACAAAAATCAATACTATATTTGGAATGTGAGACTGCGTTAAGTTGCAAAACATAATTTCAAACACTAAGTAGGTTAGTGTTATTTAGTAAGCATTAATTCCATTAAATCGGTCGCGCGGCTGCGCCCCGCCAGACCGATTAAATTTCATTAATGCTTACTAAAAAACACTAACCTATACATAACGTCATATAAAGGGACCTTCTAAAATCAAAGCGCTGATAGCGCTGAGAGAACGGGGGTTTTCATATGATGATGTCGAACTTCAACGCCAATAAAACTAATGTTATAAATCCGCTTTAAGTATAGGTTAGTGTTTTTTAGTAAGCATTAGCCGCGCGACCGATTTAATGGAATTAATGCGTACTAAATAACACTAACCTACTTAGTGTTTAAAATTATGTTTTGCAACTTAACGCAGTCTTACATTCCAAATATAGTATTGATTTTTGTGACTCCGCCCTATCCACCCCGGGAATTACATCACGTTTAGACATGTAACATGTTATGTCAAAGGTCAATGCGTCGCTCTTGCTGTAATTTTTTTCCTTTCCACCTGTTCCCGGCGTGACATGTAACATGATATGTCAAAGGTCAATGCGTTGCTCTAGCTGTGTAGAGCTACGCTTGGGGAGGCTGGAAAATGAGCAATGAACCGGACCCCGACTTTGATCTCTTTGGTGGTGAATATGTTTAGAAAGGTTCATTTATCTGCACCTATATATATGTTATTTTGTGTTTTGCAATTGGACATTTTTTTCCGTTTTAGTAACCTTTGTTTGTTAGCCTTCTTTTCTTCTCATCTCATTATTTATTTATATTTTTCAATTATTTTTTTAAAATCTCTTCTTTCATATTATTACACATCTCATCTCGTAAAATGTATCAGTTATATTTTGATAAATCAGATTGCTGGTTCACTATTGATGTTGTGCTTTTCTTTTATAACGATTTTCATGCGTCCCCATCAAAAAAACCTGTAACACATTACACATGCGTGATATTGGTAAACACATAAAGCTCCGCCTCTCGACACACCTTGCCGTACATGCGCACTGAAGGTGCTTGAAGCTGGTTTAAACTGATCAGCTGATTTAACGGAATAGTGTTTAGTGACAAGTTTATGCCGATTAAATGAATTAAATGGAGACAAAAATTTGAAAAATGGAATGATCTCATTGGACAAAATATAATTTCAAACACTAAATTTTGATTGAGCACAGTCGTTAAAAAAGATGAACACATCATTTGTCTCAATTGATTTCTGACTATAAGCCTATCGATCGTCTCTCGTACTCTCCCCATATGTGGAAGGAACTCTAAAATAACAAACTTTCGTTATTTAATTTACGTATTTTTCATTTCATTTTATACACACACGTACTTGATATAGTTAAATTAATGATATTCAATATAACAAAAATATATGTGTCTTATATTGCAAAAAAAAGTCAAACTTTTTCTCCGGCTGTGACTCGAACCCACACACCTTTTCAATG